>JAJTUV010000791.1:0-534633 GCA_021653895.1 Mastomys natalensis | reverse complement strand
TGTGTTTAGAGAAAAAAAAATCACTGATCAGTTTCTTTCTCTGCTTCCCAGTTAGAGGAACCCTATTTTGTACTGTGCTACACATCATTCTTGTATAGTTGGTGAGGACTATTAGTGACCTGGCCTAATATAGTTTCAATGGTATCATCAGGTCTATTCAGTTTCTTTCTTTATAAAAATGTTTTTTTTTTTTCCATTTCAAATGTGCCCCTTCCCGGTTTCTCATCCACAGGGAAACCCCACCTTACCCCATTTTCCTCCTCTTTGTCTCTATGAGTATGCTCCCCTACCCACCCATCCCCATTCCCACCTCAAGTTTAGCATCCCCTTATGCTGAGGCATCCAGCCTCCACAGGACAAGGGCTTCCACTCCCATTGATGTCAGATAAAGCCATTCTCAGCTACATATGCGGCTGGAGCCATGGGTTCCTCCATGTGTACACTTTGGTTGGTGGTTTAGTCCCTGGGAGCACTAGGTCATCAGGTTAGTTGATATTGCTGTCTTCCTATGATGTTGCAATCCCCTTCAACGCCTTTAGTCCTTCCCCTAGCTCTTCCATTGGGGTCCCTGGGCTCAGTGCAATGGTTTGCTGTGAGTATCTGCATCTGTATCAGGTGCTGGAAGAGCGCTCAGGAGACAGCTGTACCAGGCTCCTGTTAGCAAGCACTTCTTGGCATCAGCAATAGTGTCGGGATTTGGTGTCTGCTAATGGAATGGATACCTAGGTACGGTAGTCTATGGATGGCCTTTACTTCAGGCTCTGCTCCATTTTTTTGTCTTTGTATTTCCTTTAGATAGGAACAATTCTGAGATGTGTGGACGGCCCCATCCCTCAACCAGGGGCAGTGCTGAACCTCTGGATATAGTCTCTACAGTCTCTATCTCCTCTTCGTTGGGTATTTCAGATAATGTCATCCCCCTTGGGTCCTGGGAATCTTTTCCTTCCCCGGCATCTGGGACTTTCTAGTGGCTACTTCCCATACCCCACTGTTACATACTTGTGTTCAATTTCCTGATTCTCTGTACTTCTCTCCTGTCTCTTCCCATATCTGATCCCGCCCCCCTTTTTTCTGCCCCTCCTCTCTCCCTTCCAGGTCCCTCCCTCCCTCTATCTTCCATTATTACTTTGTTCCCCTTTCTAAGCAGGATTGAAGCATCCACACTTTTGTCTTCCTTCTTCATAAGATTCATATGGTCTGTGAGTTGTATTGTGGGTATTATGAGCA
Organism: Mastomys natalensis; assembly: GCA_021653895.1. Lineage (NCBI taxonomy): Eukaryota > Metazoa > Chordata > Mammalia > Rodentia > Muridae > Mastomys > Mastomys natalensis. The sequence goes on along the minus strand of JAJTUV010000791.1, from coordinate 533,406 downwards.
GGTTATTCAGTTTCTACTGATGGTGGAAATCCACTGGATATTGTAAGCTTTAGTTCTAGTTCTGTTTGTGTTGGTATTTGGGTTGGTAAGGCTTATACTTAATTCGCTTTCCCTTTCCCAAGCAGGAAATCCACAACTTCATCTTGGACTGCTTGGTGTTGTAACCTAGGCAACTCTTCCTGCTTTCTTCAATAAGTCTTTTAGACTTAGTATACTAGAGTCAAATACTATGCTCTTTAATCTTTAGCTTTTATGCTGATATTTTAGTGTTTGAATACCTATTTAATTTGGTGTGACCTTGAGAGAGGTTGTTGTAAAATTCTACTTAATTTCAATCTTGCTGCAATATCCAGCATTTCATTTTCTTTAGGCTCAATTAACTATTTTTTCCATAAAGGTTTGGGAAATAATAGAAAGCCTTTTTGATTTTTGTTCCTTTCTGCCTTTAGCAGTATTCTGTACTCAGTTTCCAATATTCACCTCTTAAACATGGCCAGTCATTATAAGTCAAATTTAACTTTTCAAATTGCTGTTCTTTGAAATTAGTTCACATGCTTTCATGAAGTTTAATTGTGTGTGTGTGTGTGAGTGTGTGCCTGTGTGTGCAAAGCACACATATTTATGGGTCTGGTGTATGTGCACGTTGGCTTGGCTTGCCTAGCAAGCCATTTTATTCTGTGGATTCCTTGTTTCTGCCCACAGAGCATGGGTCAGTCCGCACTCCAACCACTTTCTCTCACCTCATAGTCCTCATACTTGAATGACAAGCATTTTATCCAGTGAGCCAACCGTACCCCCCCCCCGTTTAACTTTTTATGTCATAAAAGATCAAAATTGCTAACAATTTAGAAAAATATAATGTCTTCTATAGAGATGATTTATTGGTCATAATACCTTTTACCTGTAATTTTTTGTTTTGTTTTTCCTTCAATTTTAGTTGAAGTTTTGTTGGATATAATAGTGTAGTTTGGCACTGGTGGCCTTTGAATGTTCAGAATATATCTTTCAAGGCACTTCTAGATTTCAAAGTTGATTCTGACAGGCCTGACTTTAGGATTGACTTGTTCTATCTTACATCTAATGTACCTTATCTATTGTACATTTTAAAGTATGTTTTAACTATACTGTGATATGTATAGTTATACTTGGGTAGGCATTTCTTTCTTTAGATTTAAATTTTTTCTCCTATGATTTATAAAAAATATTATCTATGCTTTGGATATTGAATTCTGCTTAGCATTAGTCAGTGTTCTATTTCTGTAAAGAGACAGCATAAACATGGCAACTCTTATAAATGGCAATCATTTAGCTGGGTCTGGCTTATAGTTTCAGAGGTTTTGTCCATTCTCCTCATGTTAGGTAGCATGGTGGCACATAGACAGACACAGTGTTGGAAAATGATCTGAGACTTCTACATCTGGATCCATAAGGCAGCATGAAGACAGAGATACTGGGTGTAGCTTGAGCTTTTGGAACCCCAAATCCCACCCCTAGTGACAAACTTTCTCCAACAAAGCAGCACTTCCTAATGCCTCTCAAGTAGTACCACTCCTTGATGTCCAAGCAATCAAACATATGAGCTTACAGAGGCCATTCCTAATGAAACCACCACACCCTCTTCTGTGATCATAATTCAAAGGTAAGGCTTTTCAGGATGTCCCAAAGCTTTCCCATGTTCCCTTCATATATTGTTTTACATTTCACCACTTATCTTTAGTGCATGATCAAATTACTCTACTAAGTCTTCCAGAACTTTGATGTGACCCATTCTGTTGGTGAGGTTTTCCCTTGAAGTTTTTGTTTTGCTTATTAAGCTTTTAAGTTCCAGCATCATATAAGTTTAGGGCTTTATTTCAGTAATTCTATCTTTTCATTCAATTCTTTTTTTCAGATTGAAACATGGATAAAATAGAAAAAAAATGGCCTACACTGCCTCAAACTTTTTCAGGTAGAGTCTCACATTGCTTCTGGATTCTCCTACAGAAAGAGTCAGTCATTTTACAGGGGAACTAATTGATCTTCTTGATCAAGAGCCTTCATATTTTATTTATGATGATAAATGATACACTAACACTACTTAGCAAATGCATAACTGAGATGCTCTTGAGATGCTTCTGATATGGGTTAACATTGTTTTTAAAGACAGTTAATAGGCCTTGCAACAGGACTCCTATTATATCAGCAAAGAAATTGACCAGCTGTAGTCAAGATTTTAAAGGTAATCAAACTCATGGCACTGGAAAAGTATATAGGGATTAAAAACAATGTCTCCAGTTTATTTTCAACATCTGTGGACGAAATAAAAAGTACCACCTGGAAAGTATTAAATTGATCATCAAAATCAATTATGTAAAATGTGACACATCAAACGTAGACTTTTTCTTTAAAAGAGAAAACAGACTTATCACAATAAGTAGGCTGAATTTGGAGGGTACTTCTCATTTTGGTTTGTTTGTGTATATATAAACCTCTCTTAAATAAATAACAAGAAAATAACTAACTATATATCCTGATAGAAAAATTATGTAATGATATAAGAATATTATACTAATGCATAGAAACTATATGTAATCAAATTATATATTTACAAATTATAACTTAAAGATGATAAACAGTGGACCAACTTTGAAAGTGTAAATCAACAAAATATAAATAAACATACTATATTCTATACTTGGTTAGCTGTGTATTGAACTTTATTAAATATAAAATGATCATAAGCAGGTAAAGTTTTAATAAATTGTAACTTGGCTAAATAAAATATTCTATTTCAGTACAAGATTCCACATATTCTTATATCTATAAAGATTCATTACATATTATTTAGTATATGGTTTTCATACATGTCTTTATTCTACCTTTCAACTCCTTCCTTTAGATTGTATGCTACAGATGATCACTTTTTAAATATTATCTTTAATCTTGTTTACAGTCCGGTCATTATTCCCCTCTTGGTCTCCTTTCCTACAGTTCCTCATCCCATTCCTCCTCCTCTGTCTCCAAGCAGATGTTCCCACCCACCCCACCCCACCCCACCCCACCTAACAGGGCTCCCCATTCCCTGAGGCCTCAAGTATATTGAGGGTTAAGTGTATCTTCTCTCACTGAAGCCAAACCAGGCAGTCCTCTGCTGTATATGTGTCAGCGATCTCATACCATGTAGTGTGTGCTGCCTGGTGGGTGACTCAGTTTCTGAGAGACTCAGGTGTTCAGGTTAGTTGAGACTGCTCGTCTTCTTATGAGGTTGCCCTCCTTCTCAGCTTCTTCCAGCCTTCCCATCATTCAACCACAGGGTCCCCAAATTCAGTTCATTGGTTAGTCTGTGTCTGTCTCAGTCAGCTGCTTGTTGGGCCTCTTAGAGGACAGACAGCTTAGAGGACACTTACAGCTCCTGTCTGTAAGCACATCATAGCATCAGTAATAGTGTCAGGCCTTGGAGCCTCTCCTTGAGATGGATTCCTAGTTGGGCCTGTCACTGGACCTCCTTTCCCTCAGTCTCTTCTTCATCTTTATTTTTCAGTTCTTTTATATAGAAACAGTTCTGGATCAGAGTTTTTGACTGTGTGTATATTAGCCAAAAATTTACAGAATACCCAGGATACAGATTATTATTTAATATAAATAATATTAAATATTGATTAACACATTAAGAAAGAAATTAAATCTTTTACACAAGCAGTCAAATAAGAATATTCTACCATCTTTGTACCCAATAATCTTGACATAGCTATTATGCAGGTGAAGATCATTTCATCCAAATTTCTGGATAAAAAAAATAGGCAGAGCAAAGGGTATTTAAGAACCTCCCTAGATGGACCAAAAAGGAGTCCCTATTTGCTGAAACTCTGTGACAATAAGGTCATGAAAATACAGATAATGATCAAACTTACTAATGTAAACAATTACTTTTAATCCATACTCATACAGACAGACCATAAATTGCAAATGCTTCTGAGTGGATATTTCTGTCAATCTTCAAGTTATAGTTACTTTTAACCAACATGGCTTTCAAGCTCATATGGTTATGGCCAGGTTTCCATTCTTTATTCAACGGCAGATCTTTGATAAACAATTTTTGGAATATGTGATAACACATATGGTTACAAACCAAAGGGACATACTTTTTGATAAACAGCTGTGGAACAAAGCATGTATCAGAAGCTATGTACTAAAAGTTTAAATGTTTGTCACAAACAGATGAGCACTATAGCATATCATCAGTCTTCAGAGATTTTGCAACCTGCCATATATATTTAGAAGAGGAAACCCCATCATATTCAAACAGTGCTGAAGTTATAGATGCTCATGGATATTTGATCTGTTTGACCACATCAATAGCTATTTACATTTTTTAGAAAACCCTATCTCATATAGTTTGTTGACCAGATACTTCCAGACAGTGATGACATTCTCAGTTCAAGTACCTTTGTAAATGCCCAGTTCTGCTTGAGAATCTTATGACATAACTCTCACGGGGAAAAGAAGCATCCTTTAAAAATATTTATTTATTTATGTATGTATTTATGTATGTATGTATTTATTTATTTATTTATTTGCTTTGGTATGCTTTCACTTGTGCTTATTATTGCCCTTAAAAGAAGTTTCAATGATGGCACAGATGACTAGAAGCCAGAGCATGGTGTGATTCTCTGATGATAGCTCAAAAACTCGAGAAAGTGTTCCAGAGATAATAAGTACCATAGAGAGCAGCAGTAGCCCCATTACACATGGTTCACAGCCAGGCAAGGCTTCAGATTTTGAATAAATAGTCTTTACCAAAAATACATTGTATGACAGTTTCTGCAGAAAGATAGAGTGAATTCTCATATCGACGGTGATGAAAGAGTATACGCCAGAAAGTAAATGCATTTTTTAAAGCAAAGCAATCATTTCAAATGATGACAGCAGAAAATTTTTTATTTTCCTTTAAATTTGTCCTGGCATGGCATCAGTCTGAGAATAGAAGAGAACAATTGTTTTATGGGCAATGGACTCATTAAAACAACAGTATAAGAAAAATTCACATCATCATCTGTGAAATTACCTATGCTGGGACTTTTCTTTTTAGCCAAGGGCCTTTTTGTTAATTTAGTCATAGATATAAACAGTTTTGTGTAAGAATAATTTTTCCTATTTTCTGTTCTAAAATTATAACCTATTTTTCCCTAGGAAAAATTATAATAAGCTTACAAGTAACCTAGAGGAAAGTGAATCAGTTCAAGGAGTTATCACAGTTAATTCAAATTCTAATATTCACAACTTTTATCTAGTGAAGTTCATTTGGACCTGTAAGGCAAGCTTTCAGCTCTCCATAAGAGAAAGCAATGGCAGGGGCTGGAAAGATGTCTCAGAGGCTCTCCCAGAGGACATGAATTCAGTTGCCAGAATGCATGTCATGTAGCTTACAACTGCCTGTAATTCTGGCCCCTGAGGATATAACCCCTTCTTCTGGCCTCCCTGGAATATATATATATATATAAATGAAAGGAGGGAAGCCACATGTAAACCTGATTAAAACAACACTGAAAATAACTCAAGAATTTTAATAAGAACTTCTAATTGCTTTTTTCTCAAAGTTCTAGGAAGTGCTGTTTCTAGGATGGTTACCATTTTGGATTCATGACATAAATTATGCTGCCTCTAAATATCACACCTTTTCAATTAGTGATTGGCATCCATAAGAAGGGCATAACCTTTGGGTCAATCTCTCAATATGAAGGTCTTGAGGAAGTTGAGAAGCAAAGACATTTATTCTGGATGGTTCATTCCATGTGCCACATTTATCATCTGAGATTAATCTCTCTCTCTCTCTCTCTCTCTCTCTCTCTCTCTCTCTCTCTGTGTGTGTGTGTGTGTGTGTGTGTGTGTGTGTGTGCGCGTGTGTGTGTGTGTGTGACTTTGAAAGTATTAATGCTTAAAAACATTGAGTGAATTATATCACAGAGGAAACATACAATTGCTACAAATTGCAGAAAGGCTGGTAATGAATATGAAGAGGAAAATGTGATAATTTGGTTTAATAGTTTTAGTCTGAACAAGATGCTAAGCATGTGCAACACAAACCACAAATCCATAACCATAATCTACTGAATAAAGTTTATATTTAATACTCAACTCATTTTAAAGCCTACTCTTTTATCCCTGTCATTTATTGAACGTTTTCTGTTTCTGTGGCACTTTGCAAAGTGTTTAGTTATTTTCTTTATTTTAATTCCAAATTAACAGCCACTTTTAAAAAGAGACAGCAGCTTGACATATCACCATCTTTGAGTAACTGGAACGGGATTAAGGTACATTTCTCTGTCATGCGATTTAATTCACAGTTGTGATGTTGCCCTTGGCCACAGGCATTTCAGAATCCATCTTTCAGCTTTCTACCTGTTCTCTTATATTCAGTCTTAAATGTTTATCAAGACAACTTATCTAGTACACTTATAAACTGATTTTTATGAATATAAAAATATTACTGAGTTTCTTGCACAACTATATGAAAGGGAACTAATTTTTTATTGTAGTTTATTATTTTTTTAATTTCTTCTGTTATTTAGTCACATTAGATTGTTATTTATAGACTAAAGGGATGATGAATTTACTCATAAGGGAGCCGATGCTCTTTTACTTTGTTGCAATATTTAAATTTTAGCAAATGAGATAAATGCTCGTAGTTCACAGCAGATCATTCATATGTTGAATATCAGAATGTGGCTATATGTGAAAATAGGACCTTGAAAGAGATGATTAATTTTAAATGAGGTTCTTTGCATGGACCCTAATCTAATCTGAGAACTGTTCATGAACAAAGAGTAATTAGAACATCATAACAAACCATGGTCATGCAAGTCCACAGGAAAGAGGCGTTGTGAGAACACAAAATGAGAGTAGTCAAGCTATGTGAAAATCAAGGAAAGAGACCTCCGAAGGGACCAAACTGCCGACTCTTGGATGCTGCACCTTCAGCTAAGAAAAGCAAAAGAAAATACATTTCTATTGTTTAAGCCATTCAGTGTATTTTGTTATAGCCACCAATGAAAGGAGATACAGTTCTTTTAGTCAACAAATATTTTCTTAAATGCCCTCTGCACAACAAAAATGTTTCCAGGCAATTTGAATGAATGGAGAACCAAACAGTACTGTCTCTGTGGTTAAAATACTCTGACAAGAGCAAGTTAGGGAGAAAGGGTTAATCTAGCTCATTGGATACAGTCTGTCGTGTTGGAGAAATCATAGTGGCAGCAGCTGCTCAGATAGCTTTGCCTTTTTATGTACTTCCTGACTTCCACCCAGGGAATGGAAGTACCAGTTGTTATTTTTGAGTGTCCTCACCTCAGCTCATCAGGATAATCCCTGGTAGACATTACCAGAGCATAACGAAAGCTAGATAGTGCTCATAGCCATGTGCCCTGAACAACTCTAAGCACTGTCAAGTTGACAAGCATTTTTTAACTATCATACTCAGCAATTATGAATTGCTGTATGTATGAAATACTGTATGAATGTCAATGCCATTGGGGGTAAAGAATGGAGTGTAGAGCAAGTCTGAATGGTACTCTGTTTAGTTTCCGTAGGGGAAGCAAAGGGATTGCTTGAACGGGTTGAGCAGTGATTGTCTGAAACACCTTGCCTAGTGGAGCTGGCCTAGGTCCTGATTCTGAGGTTTGTGTATATGGTACAATCCAGTTATACTGATGAGAGAAGGAGGAACCCTTTTGGAAGGAGAGAAGATTCGAGTCATGAAGGTGCAAAATTCAGGGCTAATGGTCTCTGAAACACCTTGCCTAGTGGAGCTGGCCTAGGTCCTGATTCTGAGATTTGTGTATATGGTACAATCCAGTTATACTGATGAGAGAAGGAGGAACCCTTTTGGAAGGAGAGAAGATTCGAGTCATGAAGGTGCAAAATTCAGGGCTAATGGTCAACCAGACTTTTGTTTTTACGCAGACAGGCAAGGTCTGAAACTACTGTCGATTGAATCAGTAAATGCTCCTGAGTCTCCAGTGAAATGTTAAAGTTGAATACTGTCTTTATTATAAATAAAGTGTCTTATACTTTACCCTATGACTTAACACTTCTCACAAATGGCCTTGGCAGAACATTTTAATAAGATTTTCTGTAACACAAGTATTATTATACATCAGATTTTATAATTCAGAATGAAATGGATATGTTTTGAAATTTGGATTATGTTTGAACAGTAATTCAAAACTTCCACAAGTCTCCTTTCTCTTGCTAAATCTCATTATCTATCATCTATCTTAGTGTTTATGAGTGTGTGTGTGTGTGTGTGTGTGTGTGTGTGTGTGTGTGTGTGTGTTTGTATGTTTGTGTGTGTGTGTTAAGAGTGTGTGGTCCTATGGATAGAACCTGGGCTGTCACAAATATCAGGCAATTGTTCTACCATTGAGTTGTATATGCACTCCGGTCCCCAGCAATTCTAAAAGTAAAGTCTATTTCATAATTACTTCTTTTACTGAGATCCTGAGTGATTTATTTGCTCAATAATTTTCCTCAGTTTTACAGATAAAAACAAAAACCAGTAAATAAGAATGATCACTTTAGTAAGGCAGCAATTGCGGCACAGATCAATTTAAATGTTGTATCTCTGTAATGAGCTCCTGTTATACAAACAACAAAATCATCTTTATTTGCCACATTTTGAAAGAACTATGACCTGATACCCTTCTTGGTTACATATTTTGCTTTGAGGTGGATAATTTTACAAATGAGATATATTTTATAAAAATGTTCTTACATTTTTCATTTGTGTGTGTTATGTATATGTGTGCATTCATATTTGTGTGTATTTGTGCATGCAGGTGGGGGAAGTGTCTGTTTTTACTTTACCTTCCAAGGCTGGAATTACGGGCAGGCTGTCAAGCTCACTTGACATCTACATGGTTTATGTGGATCCATAATCTAGCACTTCAACCCAGTCACCTTACAAACTCCTTTCTCATTACTTAATCTGCCATGCATTTTAAATTGAAATGCTGAAAAGGATGAACATTTTACATTATTATTTGCTGTCTTTAAGGGAAGAACTCCTGTCATGCAGGCTTATGACTGTCTTCTGACTGCAATGCACATTATTCATTTGTGCATGTATTATAATGGATTACCAATCTATTTCAGAACAGGAGATAAACAGGTCACTGTTTTGTCCTCTCCTGCCAATGCATGTAAACATGAAAGATGATTAAAAACAAATTTGAACAACCTTGTTTCTCCAAATCAAATACATTTAAAAGCCACTTCTTACCCATTTGTCCTACATTTTATAAAAATGGTAAACTTCACTAGTATTTATATGATTACCACAAAAATATTCCTACATGTAAGTGGATAAACTTTTCCGAGACACTAACACTCTTTTAAACTCACTCGTGTGGTAGCATGGTAGTTCTGTGGAGTTTTCTACAGTTTCAGTAGCATGTTACCAACTACAGACATTTGAATATGCAGAAAATAAAATAAATATTAAATTACTATTTTTATTAATTCCGAGATTAGCTAGAGCAACCATAGCATATATTTTCTTACAGAGATATTGTCACATGCACAATATCCTTGACTGGCATGCATGAAATCATAGGTTCAATCCTTAGGTCCACCCTCCAGTGTAAAGGAAACAACACACAAGTTGTCAGTATAAAGTCTTTGGAAGCATCAGGCTCTTCCTCCCTCAGCATTCTACATCTGTAGCTTTTGTTTTAAAATGAATACAAACTTTCCACTGCAGCATGATTATCTAATTTAAACTCTTCTTTTTAGTCCTCATCATGAAGAAAAGAAATGAAAAAGGCCAGAAAAAAAAATGAAAAAAGAACTTTTAAAATTGTTGTCATTGAATACATAGATCAATTCTCTTGGCACAATGAATTCAATGTTTATTAAATAATAGAGTGATTACATTTGTTCTTTTTCTATATTTGTATTGAAAAATGAATTATTTGCCAACTCCTCAAAGATCCTCCCCACTTCTTCTCCCATCCAAATCTCTTTCTACTTCTCCTTAGAAAACAGATGGTCATCTAAAGAATAATAATAATATATAATAAAACAGAAAACAAATCAGAATAGAAAGAACAAGCAAACACAATAAAAAGATCCTTCCCCCAAAACAAAAGATACATATATAGATGCAGAAACATCATACACCACAGAGGAATCATAGAAAAACCCCAAACTGGAAACTGTAAAATATAATATAAACTGAAAGAGCTCTAAGGAGTATTTTATATCCTCAGTGAGACTCTCTTAGAGCATTTTTTGAGCATTATCTATGAGAAATAGCTCCTGGATTAGAGGAGTATGTTAGGGGTTGTGTCCACTTCTCTCACCACTGGAAGCCTACCTGTCCCAGACCTGTATGATCCCTCAGGTGCTGCCACAGTCCCTGTGAGTTCATGTGTGTGTGTGTGTCAGTCTTGCTGAATTCAGAAGGCCTAGTTGTCCTCCATCCCCTCTGTTTCTTACAATCTTTCTGCCTCTTCTTCCCCAGGGTACCCTGATACCTGAGGGGAGGGATTTGATGGAAACATCCTATTTAGGGCTGAGTGATCCAAGATCTCTCACTCTCTGTACATTAGCTGGCTACTCCGCTCTGCATTTGTTTCCATCTATTACAGGAGAAAACTCTGATGATGACCAAATAGCACACTTATCTATGATTATATCGTAATGTCATTACAAGTCATTGTGTTGCTATGTTCCTTTAGTAGAAAATTAGTATTTGGTTTTCTTTTAGATCCCTGGTCTGAATGGATTCCAACTCATAGAGTGGACCTTAGGTCAAATCAGATATTCTCAGTCAACCCCACATGTTTTATGTCACAATTGCACTAACAAATCTTGTAGGCTGGGCAAAATTGTGGATGGAAGAGTTTGTAGCTGGATTAGTCTTACCTTTCCCCTTTGTGTGTACAGATATGTCCTATCACCTAAACATAGTCAGTATAGTGACGCTCTACTAGCACCAGTTTTAATTCTACAATTCAATAATGTGTAGTGTCTTCAGCAATGGGCCTACTGCCAGTTTCTTACTTACCTTAACTGACTAGTTATTACTACTTGCTACTTAACTATACTTACTGACTTACCTTTTGACTTACTTGCTTACTTACTTAACTCACTCACTACTTACATACTCACTCACTAATATACACACTCACTCACTAACTTACACACTCACTCACTCACTTACATACTCACTCACTAATATACCACTCACTCACTCACTTACATACTCACTCACTAATATAAAACTCACTCACTCACTTACATACTCACTCACAATATACACACTCACTCACTTAACTCACTCACTAATATACACACTCACTCACTCACTTACATACTCACTCACTAATATACACACTCACTCACTCACTTACATACTCACTCACTAATATACACACTCACTCACTCACTTACATACTCACTCACTAATATACACACTCACTAACTCACATACTCACTCACTAATATACACACTCACTCACTCACTTACATACTCACTCACTAATATACACACTCACTCACTCACATACTCACTCACTAATATAACACTCACTCACTCACTTACTACTCACTCACTAATATACACACTCACTCACTCACATACTCACTCACTAATATACACACTCACTCACTCACTTACATACTCACTCACTAATATACATACTCACTCACTCACTTACATACTCACTCACTAATATACACACCACTCACTCACTCACTACTCACTAATAATATACGCTCACTCACTCACTTACATACTCACTCACTAATATACACGCTCACTCACTCACTTACATACTCACATAATATACACGCTCACTCACTCACTTACATACTCACTCACTAATATACACGCTCACTCACTCACTTACATACTCACTCACTAATATACACGCTCACTCACTCACTTACATACTCACTCAATAATATACACACTCACTCACTAACTTACATACTCACTCACTAATATACACACTCACTCACTTACTTACATACTCACTCACTTATTCACTCACTTCTTTAACTCGCTCACTCACACACTCACTAACTTATTTACATACTCACTTTCTCACTCAACAACTTGCTTACTTTTTCACTCTCACTCACTAATTTACTTTTTCTCACTCACTCACTTAATTCATTCACTCACTAACTTACTTATATACTCACTCACTTTCTCATTCACTCACTTACTTACTTTCTCACCCACTCACTCACACACTCACTAACTTACTTACATACTCACTTTCTCACTCAATAACTTACTTTTTCACTTTCACTCACTCACACTCACTCACTCACTAACTAACTAAATTTCCTCACTCACTTACTCACTCAACTTATTCACTCACTCATGTACTTACAGGAACTTATAGGAATTTACTTACAGGAACAAAAAGCCTTGGAAATAGCTTCAGAAGTTTGGGGGTTCTTTGGAACCTCTTTGGCCAAGAACTTGATTATATAAGGATTATCCATGGTGCTAGAAGCTTCAATTGATGACAAGATATGGGCTCTATTTTTCCTATTATAAAGTAAGTTTATTTAAATTGTTTCCATATTATTTATTCCACTTCATTGAGCTTTATAGGACTCTTCAAATGGCCCATAGATTTAGCTGTCCCTCCCTTTATGAGCTCCATTGCCCCCTTCCCTCACTCTTCCCATTTAATACTCCCATTCCAGTCCTTCACCCCATACATTTGTAATTATTTCTTCTATTTCCCCTTCCGAAGAAGACACGTCCCTCTTCCAGTTCCTTACTCTATACCTAACCCCTATAATTTTATAGATTGTACTTTGTCTGTAAAAGACTTAACAGCTATCATTCACATATAAACAACTACTTACCATATTTGTCTTTGTGGGCCAGGGTGACCTCATTTAGATAAGACAGGATGCAGCATATTATCTCAATTTTCTTGTATCTGTTTTGATATGCTTTGTCTCTGAGAATACGGTCAATTCTGCATAAAGTTCCATGAGCTGCTGAGAAGAAGGTATATTCTTTTGAGTTTTGGTGAAATGTTCCATAAATACCTTTTAGATCCTTTGCTTTATGATTTCAGTTATCTCCAGCATTTCCCCTTTTAGTGTTTGTTGAGATGATTTCTCTTACTCATGAAAGTGGGGTACAGAATTCACATATTATCAATATATGAGGATCAATTTGTGTGTCCTGGCTAGTTTTATGTTAGCTTGATACTCTAGTGTCATATGAAAAGAGGGACTCTCAACTGAGAAAATGCCTCCGTAAGATCCAGCCGTAAGGCACTTTCTTAATTAATGATTGATGGAAGAAAGCCCAGCCAATTGAAGGTGCTGCCCCTGGGCTGATGATGCTGGGTGCTCTAAGAAAGAAAGCCAAAAAAGTCATAGAAGCAAACCAATAAGCAGGACCTTTGCATGGCTTATCAATCAGCTCCTGCCTCCAGGCTCCTGTCCTGTTGAGATCCTGTTCTAACTTCTCTGATGATGAACAGAGATGTGGAAAATTAGCCAAATAAATACTTTCCTGCACAAGCTCATGGTGTTTCCTCACAGCAATAGAAATCCTAACTAATAAAATGTGATTTAAGCTGTAGTAGTGTTTCATTTATAAACTTATTTGTTGCATGTATGTTAAAGAATGGTAGAAAATTCTTGCTAGGTTTTTCCTTTGATATGTATGTAGTGCTCTCCCTTATCTCTTCTGATTAGTTTTGGTTTGAAGTCATTTTTGTCGGATAGTAAAATGTACTGGTACAGAGACAAACACATTGATTAATGGAATAGATTGAAGACCCAGAAATAAAACCACACACTTACAGACACTTGATCTTTGATAAAGAAGCCAAAAATATACAATGGAAAAAAGAAAGCATCTTCAATAAATGGTGCTGGTCTAACTGGCTGTTTGTACGTAGAAAAATGAAATAGACCCATGTTTGTCACCTTGCACAAAGCTCAAGTCCAAGTGGATCAAGGACATCAACATAAAACCAGATACACTGAATCTAATAGAAGAGAAACTGGGAAAGCGCCTTAAATTCATTGGCACAGGGGAAATTTGCTAAACAGAATACCAATGGCTCATGCTCTAAGATCAAGAATTGATAAATGGGACCTCATAAAACTGGAAAACTTCTGTAAGACAAAGGACATGGTCAATAAGACAAATCTGCAACCTACAGATTGGGTAAAAATCTTCACTAACCTCACATCTTATAAAGTGTTAATATCCAAAGTATATAAAGAACTCAAGAAGCTAACCACCAAAAAACCAAACAACCCAATCAAAAAATGGGATATAGAACTAAACCAAAAATTCACAGTAAAGAAATCTCGAATGGCTGAGAACCACTTAAAGATGTTCAAAGTTCTTACTGATCAGAGAAATGCAAATCAAAATGACTGTGAGATTCCACCTTACACCAATCAGAATAGCTAAGATGATAACATCACCTGATAACATCAGGTGACAATATATGTCATATGTGGGGAAAGGGGAACACTTTTCCATTGCTGATGTGATTGCAAACTGGTACAACCACTCTGGAAATCAATCTGGAGGTTCCTCAGAAAATTGGAAATAGATCTACCTGAAGACCCAATAATACCACTCTTGGGAATATGCCCCCCCAAAAAATGCCTCACCATGCCATAGGGGCATATGTTCCACTATGTTCATATCAGCCTTATTTGTGATAGCCAGATGCTGGAAACAACCCAGATGTCCCATGACAGAAGAATGGATACAGAAAATGTGGTTCATCTACACAATGGAATGCTACTCATCTATTAAGAATGAGGACATTTTGAGTTTTGCAGGTAAATGGATGGAACTAGAAAATATCATCATGAGTAAGGTAACTCAGACCCAAAAGGACATGTATCTACTCACTAATAAGTAGATATTGACCCCCCACCAATGTACAGAGTATCCAAGATATAATTCAAAGAACTCAGAAAGGTCAAAAAGCTGAAGGGCCCAAGTGAGGATGACTCAGTCCCACTGGGGAGGGAGAAGAAAGCAACCACAAGTGGGGAGAGAGAGAAGGATCTGTGAGGGAAAGTGAACCGGGTGGGGAAGTGAGGGGAACCTGATCTGGTATGGGTGAGGGAAAAGGACTGAAGCTCTGAGGGCCAGCAGAAAGAATGGAAACAGGCAACCTTGGGAGCTAAGTGGTGTGTGGGGGGAACCTCCAGAATGCACCAGAGACCAGGGAGGTAAGAGACACTCAGGACTCTAAAGGAGGGACCTTAGATGAAATGTTCAACAGTAGGGAGAGGGAACTTATAGAGCCCACCTCCAGCAGGAAGACAGGGCGTTCATTATGTGAGGGAGGGGGTTGCCATCCCACAGTCAAAACTCTAACCCATAATTGTTCCTGTTTCAAAGAGCTACAGGGATGGAGATGGAGAGGAGCCTGAGGAAAAGAAGGTCCAGTGACAGGCCCAAAGGAGTCAAGGGGAGGTCCTAAGACCTGACCCTATTACTGAAACTATGGAGAGCTCACAAAAAGGGACCTATCATGATTGCCTCCAGAAGACCCAACAAGCAGCTGAAAGAAGTCAGATGCAGATATTAACACTCAACCAATGGACAAAGCTGCTGACTCCTGTGGTTGAATTAGGGAAGGCTGAAAGAAGGCGAGGAGGAGGGTGACCCCGTGGGAGGGAGGATCAGCAGTCTCAATTAACTTGAACTACGAAAAAGGCAGCATATACCAGCTGATATGAATCCCCCAACACTTGTACAGCAGAGGACTGCCGGGTCTGTGTTTGATCAGAGATGATGTATCTAATTCTAAAGAGACTGGAGGCCCCAGGGAGTTAGAGGTATTGGGGGAGGGTCTGTGGCAGCCTTGTGGAGACGGGTTGGGTTGGAGGTATGAGATGTGGAACAGTCAGAGCATGGACATGGGAGAAAAAATAAAATCTGGAGTGTAAAAAAATAAATAATAAATAAAAAAATGATTATAGCAGCTGACCTCTTAGGTCCATTTGTTTGAAGTATCCTTTTCCAATACTTTACCCTGAAGTGATGTTTATCACTGATGTTAAAATGTGTTTCTTGGATGCAGTGGAAGGATTCAAACTCTTAGTCTGGTGCCTTTTTATAGGGAAATTGGATCATTAGCATTGAAAGTTAAGAGTGAGCAGCACATATATTCCTACTATTTTATTGTTGTGGTGTGGGTTTCCCCCCTATTTTGATTTCCCAGTCTTAGATTATTTATTCCTTGTGTTTTCTTGGCTCTGGTTAACTTCATCAGGTTGTAGGTTTCCTTCTAGAGATTCCTGTAGAGTGAATTTGTATTTAATTGTGGAACGTCTTTATCTATGTATTGTGATTGGAAGTTTTGCTGAGTGTATTATCATAGGTTGGTCACCTGTGCTCTCTTAGAGTCTGTATAACTTCTTTCCAGACTTTTCTGACTATTAAAGACTCCATTGAAAAGTCAGGGATGTTTTATTCGATTTACCTTCATATGTTATTTGGGCTTCTTCTTTTGTAGCTTTTACTATTCTTTTTTGTTCTGTACAGTTAGTGTTTTGATTATTATATGTCATGAGTAATTTCTTTTCTGGGGTAGACTGTTTGATGTTCTGAATGCTTATTGTACCTTGATAGAAAATTCTTCCCTTAGGTTTGGAAATTTTTCTCATGATTTCATTTTTATATCTTATGTGCTTTTGATTTGAGTTTTATCCTCCTTTTATTCAGAGTCTTCTTAGATTATGTCTTTGATGGTGTCTCAGGATTCCTGAATGTTTTGTGTCTGAATTTTTAGAAATTTAACATTTTTGACGGGTATTTCTTTCTCTTATATTAATATTCAATATCGAGATTCTGTCTTTCATTTCTTGCAGTCTGTTGATGAGTCTTGCTTCTATGGTTTCTGTTCTACTCAATAAACTTTTCATTTCCACTTTTCCCTCTGTTTGGGTATTCCCTATTGATTATATTTCCACCTCTATGTCTTTAACAGTGTTCTTCATTACATTCAATTGTTAGTTTGTGTTTTCATAGACCTTATCAATGGATTTTAAATTACCTCTTACAAACCTTGAACACATGGGTAATAGTTATTTGAAAGTTCTTGTCTTGTGTTTCAGCTATATTGCATTTGTCCAGGCCTATTGTAGTAGTGTTGTTGGACACTAGTGTAAACATATAGTCCTATTGGCTATTGATTGCATATTATGCTTGAATTGAGTCATCTGGTTTTGAGATGGCTACAATTCTAGGTACTGATATCTTGTGTATGTTGGGTGTATGTCTTGTTCTGTAGTTTATGCGTCTTCTCTGGTTCTGAGGAAGGTGGAGTGGCTGTGGGTTGTATGGTAGGGAATGCTTTTGTGATCCTGTGAATTGTGGCCACTAGGAGTCTGGGATAGAATGTGTATCTCTGTACAGAGAGCTGGCTCTAAAGAATGGGGATACACTAGAACAGGAGTTGCAGAACAGCCCACAGGATGAAGGAAAGCTCAGTGTCCTCTTAGGATCTATCTAGAACCATAGAAATGGGGACAGAAAGGGGATTATAATAAGTAGTCTGTAACAGTGTTGGGAATAAGACTAACAGATTGGAATTAGAGAAACTGGCTCCTAGACTGAGTGGTCACTGGGTATGGTGTGCATATCGGCATCCAAACTTCATGTTTTTTTTTTCTTTTTTACATTCCAGTCATTGGCCCTCCTCTTGTTCATCCCTCCTACAGTTCCTCGTCCTACTCCTTCCCCCCCTTGCCTCCAAGAAGGTGCATCCCCACACACACCATGCTTCTCCCTTCCCTGGGGCCTCAAGTCTCCTGAGGATAAAGCACATCTTCTCCCACTGTGGCCTGACCAGGCAGACCTCTGCTATATTTGTGCAAAGGTCCTTGGACTGGCCCAGTAGACTCCTGGTTGGAAATGGTGAAATTTGTGTTGTCCTACTTAATATGTTTGTCATTCCTTCTTCTCTGAAGGAATTCAGGCTATGTAGGCTGTCTACATTTTTTAAAGTAAAAAAAAAGACTTACTTTATTTATTTATTTAATGTATATGAGTGCACAATATGTAGTATATCTGCATGTCAGAAGAAGCCATCGGATCCTAGGATAGATGGTTGTGAGCCACCAAGTGGTTGCTGGAAATTAAATTCAGGACCTCTGGAATAGCAGATTGTGCTCTTAACTGATTAGTCACCTCTCCAGTTCCAGGCTGCTTATTTCTTAATCATTTAGCAGCTGTGTTATTATGGTACAATAATGCTTGTATACACTTCATCCTTATTTATAAAAAATGGCTCCAAAGTGCAAGACAGGGGTGCCAGAAATTTTTGGCATATATTCTAATTTCCTGTTCATTTATTAGTTACTATTAATTTTCTACTATACCCAATCATTAAATTAAACTTTAGTCCTGGTATGTATGTATGCCTGCAGAACTTGGCATAAAGGGTTATTAATAAATTTAGACAAAATACAAGGATAAATAATAATTTTTCAATGAGCATTTACCAGTTGGCAGTAAAAACACTAACTTTCATGTTTTTGATGACTTAAAATAATGTGTATTTAAACTTATTTGAAGTTTATTTTCTAAAGAGTATAAGTATAATCTAAATATAATATTGCTCTTAGTAACATTTTATAGTATTAAATTTTGTGTCTAAAACTTCTATAGTTGTTGATTGATTACATATTTTAGAATGTTATATGCATAATATAAATATTTTTCAAAATAAACTATATTATCAATGGATTGTCCTAGTATCTTCTAATGTCAATAATGAATTATGGAACAAGAAGGAAATCATATATCTTAATCAATACTTTTTGTTTCTCATATAAAGATATTTTAACTTACTATTAATGTGAATTCTTTGTAGAATAAAATAGAATCATGGATTTTTTCATCAATACATTATTTGAATATTTCTAAATTCAATGCACTTGGATCCTTTGACTCTTGCATGACATGTAGATATGTTTCCTGAATATGCCTTGTGTTGGAACCATAAGTTAAATTTCATGTTGTATTTTTATGGAGCTCTCACTCATATCCAAATATTTCTATCAGTAGACCACTTTTGTTAAGTGAGGTCCATAAGGCATAAATAAAATGTATAAATAAAATAAATTTTGTTGCATAATATTTGAATAAAGTTATAGGATGTGAAACTTCATAGTCAAAATATTTTGGTAATTTAATGTCCTATTAACTAAAGGAAATTTGATTTAAATACAAACAAAAATAGATTAAAAATATTGTTTGCTACAAGGTTTCTTTTAGCATTAATAGTTATTTTGAGAGTGTTCCCAATGTTGTATTGTTGATTTTTAAGTTTTAATTTTGTAAGTTATTGGCTACACCAGTTTTGCTTAGCATTTATCTAAATACCCCATTCTATTTTTGTATTCTTTTGTATCACATGAGTATCTGTAAATTTTTGCATGACTTGGGACATAAGCAAATACTATGTGTATAGTATTTCATTCAAATAATTATGAGATATTAATGGAAGAGAAATTACTTTGCGAAAGCCCTTGGTCTGATGAATCTAGGAGATACTCAGCAAGCATATAAAGAGAAACCAAGATTGTTTCAGACTAACCAAGCTCTCTATGAAGATGATGTGTTTCCCATTCTCAGCTCTATTAGATGTAACATTAGTATGTATGTTACATATATGTATGTATATGTTACATATAAAAGTATGGCATTCTGATCATTAGCTATACTCAAGTGCCAATATACATTGTCTCTTAAACGAAAGCATGCAAAGGGTGTCTTTACATGTTTTTCTATTGAACTTTTGTCTTGCAGCAAATGACAGACTTGCCAGCTAACGATTTCTTAAGCTGGAAACCCTCTTGTATGTGTTGGGGCCACACAGATGGGCTACACGCTCAATCTACATATTTCTTTTCATATTTACAATGAAACTCGAATTAGGTTCCATTTCAAGACATTTGTTAATAGTTACTCAATGTTAAACACAAAAATGACCATACTACCATATAAATTTTACAATTTATGTATGATCTACATAAGATTAATAAATCAGTCAGACTTCTGTTATTTAGCATAACAAGCCAGTTTCCAAATATAGTTAAATAATTCTAAGTTAGTGGCTGGAAAGAAAGTAAATTGACCAAGGAGTATTGCTCTTGCCAAATGAATGTTTCCCTAGTATTAAATAAATACACCTTATTGGTAGGAATGAAAAGATGGCGTCTGAAGGGGCAATCATGCCTTTTCAGTGAAAAGTAAGATGTGTTATAAGATGTGTTGGTAGTCTAACTTGGAAATGTTTGCATTGGATATTTATTTACATTTCATATGTCATCCCTTTTTTCCCCATTTCCCCTCCCTAGAAACTCCCATCTCCTTTTTGCTTTCATACCATTTTAATTACATGCAAGTATTAAGATTAGTTCTAGGTTGAGGAACTAACAATACAATAGATGCCAATAGTCAAGGAACAAACAAGACAATAAACACAAATAGTCAAAGAACAAGCAAGGCAATAAACAAAGTCCAATAATCACTCCCGTGGTCACTGTTTCTAAGGGCTTATCAGGATGACCAAAATATCTGAGCCTAGGAAATTTCTAAAAAATAGTCAAAGCCGGCAACATATAGGCAAATATTAATAAAGGCATATACTTTGAGATCAAAGCTGTCTCTTCCTTATATACCTCTCATGTACTGAGATTAATTTGCTTTAGTTTCAAAACATTCCTTTGATACTCTCTACAACAAAAATATTTGACAGAAATAATAAAAAGTATTACATGCATGGCCAAGACAGATATAGGTAAAGTGTCCATGAGGGGAGCATTCTTCAATATTATTTATTATATTATTATTATTATTATTATTATTATATATGTTTTATAATTAGCTCAAAGATGCCATGTAATGTAGAGTTTTCTCTAGAACATTTCCATTGTTTACTATATTTTATTAGTTTTATTTCACATGACATTCTGCTGAGAAACCTAATGTAAATATTTAGTTTGTCAAAATTTAAAGCTGTCCATTTTCCCATATTATTCTCAAGTGAGATTTACATTTCTCAGTAAGGCTTAAAGGGCCTTCAGAATCTGACTTTTGACTCACCTCCTCAACAGTCTATCACTACTCTCCACAGGGTATGCATCTATTCAACCAAGCAACACATTTTTTTCTGACTATTTTGGGTCAAGAACTGACTAACATGTAAGAATATAAACACAAATATGGTGCATTATCTATGCTATATGAAACATAAGCGTGAAGAAGTCAGAAATACTCCTTTGCTTCCTAAACATGCATATATTGATAATGTTTTATTATAAAAGTTATAAAAGCTACATCACTAGTAGTGATGGAGATTTGAAGAAGACAAACAATGAACAAGTATAACCTAGATAAGTGACTATTAATTGTTTCATCTCTTAATACTATAATTTTGTATGGTGTCATAATGATAATTTTAAAAAGATAAAGGATTGTTAAATTACATATATCTTAAAAGTATAAGATAAACTTTTAATAACTGATAAGTCTTGCCCAGTGTTTACACAGCCAAGTAGGTGGCAAGCAAAGCTTGGTTCAGAAAAGAGCATGGAAAACTGAAAGATTAAACCATAAACCTGAAGATATGAAGAATAGGGGATTTCTATGATTTTCTGGGTTATTTATTATCTACTGCAAGAACAGGCTTTTCTGATGAGGGTTGAGCGATACACAGTTGTACAACTATAACAATATGTCTTCAGAAGTCATTTATTGCTATATCTAGTTAACAAAATAATAGTAGGTTTCCCCCTAAGGGCCCATAATATATCTTAGGTAGATCATAATATATCTTATATGTATTCTGTCTCATAGAGCATCTTTTAAACCAATTAAAAAGTTGTGAGTTAGTCCAATAGCATTTATTAAACTATTGCACAAGTGAGCATATCTTGCAAAGATATCATTAGCATGTCTCACAGGGTTGTATGTGGGTGAGATTAATGGTTATTTTTTTTTTCTCATCTCATAGCATATATAGCATCTTCCAACTCAATTAATGCTAGCTCCATAACAACAAAAATTCCAGTTGAGTTCTAGCTAGATTTCTGCATGCTCTGTGACATAATTATGTGATGTCTTCAGTAATAAATAGGATTCGTCATCAAGCTGTAAAGGGTAACAAACAACATTGGCAATAGCTTTTTAATATTTGGATAGATATTGAAACCCACTGGTGAATGATATAAAAAAAGATGTACCCATTCTTGATACTGGGGTTTTATTTGGTATCATGTGAAGTATCAATGGGGCATTACCCTTCCCTGAAAATGAATATAGAACGTCTGAATGATCCTAGAGAATATAAGAAGCAGGTACACTGTGGCACTGAAATTCAAGGTGATGCGATTATACTTCATACTACATATTTTGATTTTTCTTAAGATGGTATCATGTGTCCTATCAGCTTATGTTTTTTCCTATTTTATGCTTTCCTAGAAATATCCATAGTGCCTATGTATTTTTCTTTTTCTGAGATTTTCTCCTTTCCCATTTTAAATCCATTTTATACTCTTATTTTGTATTCCATAAACTCCTTTAGTTTTGGATCAAGGATAGCATGCACCATATAATCTTGTAAATCACATAGTTGTCTCACTCCATAGGCTGTGACTTTCTTGTTGTTATTGTTTTGTACAGAGGCTATTTCATTTCATTCTTTCCATACCCAGCACCTAGCACAATGACTAGCACATACCAAATGCTTGGCAAATATTTGTAGAACAAATGTGTTCATTTCCTAGTGTCAGCTCTGCCTCAATGCATTTCATTCAATGTTAAGCTTGTTCAGCTCTTGAAATGTCAATCATCTCCAAAGTCAAGCAGCAGTGTTAGACATGGTGATTGCTCTCCTAAGGACTTCACTTCCAGCTGGGATCCTAGACTGGCACGAAAGCCAAACTACAAGTGACCTAATTAGTCCTTTGGTTATTTCCAAAAAGATTGGGAATAATCATGAGAAGAGATGGCCAAAAACTAGGCCATGCAGAGTTTGATGAGAGTTGAAATGTTTGGGGTGCCAGATGTAAGTCTTTTACACATTTTCAATAGTTTCCAAAATAAAGTAGTTTGCATTTTGATTGTTTAGGGGAGATTTTATCAACAAAATATGTGCATTGGCTAATCAGATCTTTGTAGAGGATTAGAAATTAGCAGTATGTTGGACACAGCAATAAGACAGAATCTTTCTGGCCTGGCTTTAAAAGAACTCATGTTAGCAGAATTCAGCCAGATGCTGTTTATCTTTCCAGAGTGTAATTTTGGGGGCTAACAAATAGTGAGCTGCCTTCAGATCCTATGCTTCTAATCAATGTCAGGAACTCGATGCTATGAATGCATCTCTCCAGAGGAATCAGCACTTAATGGATCTTTGACAGGCTTTTAATGCTTTTTTTTTTCCTAAAGGCTTATCTTTAGTTTCATTGTCACAGACTGTCAGTGAATCTGATGGCTGATGTCACAGATAAGTGTAACTAATGCCCTGTTGGTATCTTATTTACTCTGGGGAAAAATCATGAACAAGATATTTTTCAAAGAAGACAATATTCAAGGGGAGATGATGAACTTAAAGTTTAAGAATATGCATTTGAGATGAGGGTAACTATTACTAAGAAATCATACTCAAATTGTTTGCAGACATCTGTGGGCTAACACACGATATCACATAAATTTCTTTGAAGAGCTGACACATCACAATGAAGCATTGAAATAGCCATTGACAGTCAAAATACCCATCTACTTTGGAAAAATACAGGAGTCTGTGTACAAATCTGCAACTGAATAAAGCCTACCATCTATACACTTTCATGGATTCTGTGTTGAAGTCCTTACAATAAATAGTAAACAGTATCTGGTTTTTGAAGTGAAAAATCCAATATACAGTTGAAGAATCCAAATGGGTCAAAAGTAACTCCGCAGAGTGGCAAGCAAAGCCATTAAAGACCATGTGTGCTGATATTTGTGAAATACCTGATATTTAGTAAAAGTTATTTCTATGTTTTAAAAATTACCTTTAAAATAAGAAACTAATGATAATATTCATTGATTGGGAACCGGAAGATTTTAAAAACTTAAGTAACATCCTCTTGCCTTGGGCTGTTTGAGATATTCATATAAACACTAGAGAATTGACAATTAACAGATGAGCAGGTGAGAAAGACGACTAGCAAATTATGTAAATTATGCTGATGTACAGGGCATCCCAGTTTCAGAGTAATTCACTTGTGATTTTTTTGATTTCCTAAGTGCATCTGTTTCTTCTACAGCTCAACCTATAGGGAGGTTTTACAGATTCCTCTATCCCCAAGAAAATATCAATCTTACTGTGACTGCTTTCTGTTGGTAATAATGTAGAAAAAATTTTCTATGTATATACATTTTTTATTGACACTTAATTCATATTTTAACTACTGACTATAAAATTTATATTTTAAAGACATCCTATGAAGTAGACTGGAATAACATCTTATATCTGGGATCTATCTCAGATTCTCATGCTTGCATGGCAAACATTTTACTGACTGATAAGAGCTTCCAGCTCCCCAATTAGTGCTTTTCTTGAAGTCTCCCAGTTTCTAAGTTCTTTGTATTACCACTACCACTGTTTATACATATTTATCACAACATTGTTGCCATACTATTTGTGATAGTTTGTATATGCTTGGCCCAGGGAGTGGCACTTATTAGAAGGTGTGGTCTTGTTGGAATAGGTGTATCACTGTGAGTATGGGCTTTAAAACACTCATACCAGCTGCCTAGAAGCCAGTATTCTGCTAGCAGCCTTCAGATGAAGATGTAGAACTCTCAGCTCCTCCTTCACCATGCTTGCCTGAATGCTGCTATGTTTCTGCCTTGATGATAATGGACTGAACCTCTGAACCTGTAAGTCAACCCCAATTAAATGTTGTCCTTATAAGAGTTGCCTTGGTCATAGTGTCTGTTCACAGCAGTAAAACTCTAGCGGAGACACTATTTACAGAGTTTCTATCATAGACCTGGGCATATGAATATTATATCTTTGATAGTTGTGGTCTTCTCAGTTTCCATCATCTTTCTTTATGCTTCTAAATTTCTTTCATGAGCACAATATATTATTCAGTTTTCATCCTTTCTCATGCAAGGTAAGTTATTGATACTTAGGTGAATACTTGTGCACCATTCATGTGCCTATCTAGTGTTTTCAGAGACCAAAGGAGGATAGCTACTTGCCTGAAACTAGAATTACAGATAGCATAGACACTGTTGGGTTATGGGAATCAAATCTGGGTTCTCTTGAAGAGCAGCCAATGCTCTTAATCACTGTGTGATCCTTCCAGCCCCTACAGCCATCCCTGTAAAGTCTGTGTTGAATATAATATAGAGTTGAAAATTAGATGTTGCCTTTCCTTTACTCTCTCCTTAATTTGATCTTGAGGATGATATGTGCATCTTGGATGCCCTCCTGTCTGTATATTGAAGATCATACTTTGTTTTTCTAGTATTGATGAAATCTCTTGTTAATTCTCTGGTGTCATCATTTACCTCATGTTCTCCATGATCTACATGCATGGGAATTGTTCTTACAGAGGCTATGTGTAGATGCTTTTCTTTCCTTAGATGTGGGATGAGATGAGAGCCATACTCAAGCAGTACAAAAACACAGCTTAAGCTGAGCTCAGAGCATTTCTACCTCACTAACCGTAGGCTTAAGCCTGGAAGCTTCTAGCCTCCATACAATCTAATTTTCGGCAAAGTCCAGACTTTGAAGGCTTCAGCTTCCAGCCTCTGTCTGCTCATCTAGGCATAGAATGTTTCAGTTTCGGAGATGTGCTTCCTGTACCCTGGACCACCTGCTGCCCCACCCTACTTGCCTTCGGGGATGGAGATGAGGTGGTGCAGGTGAGTACTCCACAGCAAGTTCTTATGAAGCTGCTGGAAGCTCATTTAGTAATCCACGAAGTTATACCCTCTAGCCACGTTCTATTGGTCCAAAGCAAGCATCTATTCCAAGCAGCAGTTCTCGATTGACTGGTATTGTCTGCATCATGAATCCTTAGTCTCTTGGGCAGTCTTTAATTAGGAGCTCCTGCAGAGTTGGCCTTTTGACTGTAGAGCCCCATTTATACAGTTGTTCCTCCTACAAATAAACTCACCCTTTCTAGTTCTTTTCTATTTTTTTTTCTTAACTCTTGCTGGCTGAGTCAACTCAGCTGTTCTGGCTCAAACTCCTCTGCAAGTTGATTTATTCAATCTGACTTCTCTCAGCTTCTCACGGCATTGCTCTGCTTAGACTCAAACTAACTCTGGCAATTTGTTCTAATCTTCTGTTTCCTTCTTATTCTCTGGCAGCAGTTGCTTCTGCTGACCTGCATTGAACTGCATGAACTCATAAATGACTTCAACTCTACTGCACTCACTGCACTGACTCCCAACTGACTGACCAGAACTGATATATCCTCTCTTTCTCTCTCTCTCTCTCTCTCTCTCTCTCTCTCTCTCTCTCTCTCTCTCTCTCTCTCTCTCTCTCTCTCTCTCTCTTCCTGCACTGTTCTTAAATAGTTTCTTATTCCTGTGTTGTTCTCATGAGAGGTGGGCATATCTTATCTCTAGCTCATTCAGCCAAACCTTTCTCTGATTCATCACTTTTTCTGTTCTTCAATTAGACACAACTTTGAAACACGTCTGATTCCAACTACAAAATTCTTTAATTTTAAAAGTCTGTCCTAAGGGTGTTTCCATATTCTACTTAGAAAGATTAAAAGTGTTTGGCATGTGTGCATTCCAGTAAATCACACAGACCTGAGCCTTTTGATGAAATCCCTTGACAGAGCAGCCATGTTGCTGGATTAAAATTCCTCTACAGCTCAGCTTCCATCTTTCCAATGATTTCTAGTTCATGTATTATCTTGTTCTAAGAATATACAAAGAAAATACTATAATTAATACTAATTCAAAAATATGCAATGATATACATCAGACATAGAAGTTAAAAATATAAAGAAACGAAATTAGAGACAATAGCAAACCATGTGTGGAGAGCAAACAAAAAGCCATACTTCAAAATGTAGCTTTCTATGATTATAGTTATTTCTGTTGGGGGAAACTTAGCTGATAATAGATTTCTCTTAGGATAAATAGTCTCCAAATATATTTAATGCCTTCATAACCCAACACTAATATGTGTGACAAAAGCAGCTGAAGCTTTTGTTCTTCCGATGATCTTCATGAGTATGTCCCTGTTAACTATGAAAACAAAGGAAAGCAAAGGACAAACTTGAGAGAATTTCCAAGGAACATATTTTAGCCCTCTGTGGTAGAAGAGGAAATTAAGTAAAATATTTACACTTGGATAAGCTACAGAAATAATTAGGTATACATTTTTCCCTATGTGATCAGTGACACCTACATTATCTGTAAGTGAACAAGCTTCTAGTTGCAGAAATGCAAAGAAAAAGGTGCATTGGATAATCTGTTTCAGGTCCTCGGAGCCAGAACAGTAAATCATTCAGAAAGACAAAGCTTCTGATAAAATCTTTGAATTTTATTTGAAGAAAAAAAAAAAAAAGACGTCCTTGAAAACAAAAGTCAAGTTCTCCGATTGAATAAAAATAAACATAAAACAAATTCAAGACCAGTGTAACCTGAACAAAGATAGAACAGCAGCCGTCTCTGCAGTTAAAATTATTACATGCTAGTAAGGTTCACAATGAAAGGAATATGAGTACTATGTAAATAGTACAGTCATGTTTGAGAGTGTTCTCTGTTCTCTTAGTATCAGGCCGTTTCACGATGTCGAGTCATGTAAGGATCATCCAATGTCATGTTCAGCCTTTTGTCTTTTGTGATGACTCATGAGAACTTACAAGTTATATCAAAGGATGGAGATTACTAAACCTCATGTGATTGTGGATCCAAGAATGGAATAGACCCATTTTAGTCTTATAGCATCAGAGGTTTAAGGGCTTTATTTCCATATTTACTACAGCTTCTTTGACGAACTAAAACAAAATTTTGACAGGAACAAAAACGAGACTAGGGAATTATGTGGTTGGCCACCATGACTACTTTACATGAAACCATCCTCCTTCAGCAATAATTACAGTAGCTACCTACACTACAAATTAATTGCTGTTAATATTATGACTTCTTTTTAGTAAAGTTTTACAAAATGTGTATATAAATTTATTTTTAGAAGCATGCATTCTATAAAGTTTTTAATAATTAAGCACTTATGCCTCTTATTTTTAGTTTTTGCACTTTATAATAAATATCTAGAGTGCATTAAATATTTTTTTATCTTGCTATGATAAAATACCATGACTAAAAGTTTCATGAATGAAAATCTATTCTGTTACAGCAAGGGAGGTATGATTTCAGGAGAGTGAGTTACCACATCTCCAACCACAAACACAACACAGAGAAAGCAATGAATCCCAGCAATACTATAGAGTTTTAATATCCAACTATAATGGCATACTTCCTCTAACATGCCTCTATTTCCAGAAAGGTCGCAAAACCTCTCCAAATAGTACCAGCAGACCAAGTATTCAAATTCCTGAGTCTATGACATTCTTTAAATCCATCTGATTATAATTTCATTCATAATGTCCACACTCTGGTAAATATTAATTTATGTGTTCCCCACAACTAAAAATAAACATTACTTTGGGTGGGGGTATGCACTGAGTATTCAGGTGCCATGATTGTAGTCTGAATGTTAGCGTGGTCAACCATCTCAGATCTCAGTGTTATTTAAAAATAGTTTTCTATCACCTCTCATTGGTTAATAAACAGCTGGGCTCAGTCAATAACTGGACAGAGTACAGAGAGAAAGAGGGACTTCCAATCCCAGTCAGGGTGTCCCAAAGACACCAGAGTGGAGGGAAGGAGAGGAAGAGAGAGGGGGCAGAAGAAGGAAAGAGTGAAGTTGGACCATGTGGATGAACTATTTGGAGAGAAAAGAAAACCAGAAACCCCAATCCCATTTACCTCTCCCTGCTATTTTGAGGATGCTCCCCTACCCAACCACCCACTCCTGCCTCCCTGCACTGGAATTCCTCTACACTGGGAATCATTGAGCCTTCACAGGACCAAGGGCCTTTCCTCCCATTGATGCCAGATAAGGCCATCCTATGCTACATATGCTGCTGGAGCCATGAGTCCCTCCATGTGTACTCTACACTTGGTGGTTTAGTTCCTGGGAGCTCTGGGGATCTGGTTGGTTGATATTGTTGTTCTTCCTATGGGTTTGCAAACCCCTTCAATTCCTTCAATCCTTTCTCTAACTCCTTCACTGGGGACCCAGTGCTCAGTCCAATGGTTGGCTGTGAGCATCTGCCTCTGTATTTGTCAGACTCTGGCAGAGCCTCTCAGGAGACAGCTATATTAGGTTCCTGTCAGTAAGCACTTCTTGGTGTGTGTGTGTGTGTGTGTGTGTGTGTGTGTGTGTGTGCACTTTGAGAATGAATAACCTATCTGGTGTCTCAAAACTGGGAAAAATTATTCTCATTTTCTCAGTACTGTTGTTTACCTATAGCTCCTCATTTATGTGTGGGGCTGTGTGAAATTTCTGTCAGATGTATGTGCATGTTGATAGATGTTATCATTATGTAGTCTTGTATAAATAACCATATTGTTGAGATTTCATGAGTGTAGCTTCTCTGTTATGTATAAAAGATACTATCTTACCACTGTGAGATTGTCCACTGACATCCTGGTCCTCTGGCTTTTACATTCTTTTTGTTACTTTTCCAGTAATTTCAGTGAGTTTTAGTTGTATTAGTTGAGTAGTATTTTGCCAAGATCCAGTGTAGGCTTGGTGAGGGCTTCCTGATAAAGAGGTGCTTGAAAGTCATAGAACAACTCAAAGTCAATTGTGGGTACAATCTAACGAACCTGTGTTTGCTTCATTTGGCTCTCCAGACAGCTTTGTAGATAGCTCAGCTCTTGCAGACCAAGGCCCAGTCTTTAATTTACATATCAATTCAATTATTTCCCCAAGTTCCCTTGAATCAAATGTCATGAATCAGCGTTTTACGATCTTAAGAATCCCTGATTCTTCTTTTTAATTTTTATTGGATATTTTATTTATTTACAAAGAGATGTCATCCCTTTTCCCTATTTTCCCTCCCTAGAACCCCCATCCCATCTTCCCTCCTGCTGTATACTTTTATACCATTTAAATTACATACATGTATTAAGGTCAGTTCTAGGTTGAGGTTCTAGCAATACAATAGATGCAAATAGTCAAGGAACAAGCAAGACAATAAACACAAATGGTCAAAGAAAAAGCAAGGCATTCAATCCAATTATGTGAACAATCCTGTGATAACTGTTTCTAAGGGCTTATCAGGATGACCAAAGTATCTGAGCCTACTTCCCTGTCATAGTACAAGGTCATTTTCATGTCTGAAGCTTACTTCCTTGTTCTAGCCTAAAATTTAGAATCCTGTCTGAAATTACTTCTTTGTTCTAGAATAATATTGAAATTCCTGCCTGAAATTACTTTTTTATCTAAAATTTAAATTCCTACCTGAAATTGCTTCTTTGTTCTAACCTAATGTCCCATTCCTGCCTGAAGCCTACTTCCATGTTCTTGGCTGACATCATATTCCTGCTAAGCAGCCCATTTCCTTGTCCTTGGCCCATGTCAGATTCTTGCCAAGCAGCCCTAAAGGCTCTCTGTCTCTCCCCCTTTTTTATTTCATTAACAAGACTGAGCCTGTCTTAGGTCATTGTGACAAGAATACCTTCCTTACTGATCATGGAATATGCATTATCAAAAGCAATGCATTTCTGTCTTAGGTTGGTAAGGCTCTGTGCAGAATCTTACCTGTCCTTGGCTTGCCAGCCTGTTAATTTAATAACTCTGTCTGGGGGTCCATTTTCACGTTCAAGCCATGTACTTTGGCTGCTAACATGTTGATGTTGTTAAAGAAAAGCTTTAAAATGATGGGCAGGAATAAAAGTATTCTGAGGACAAAAAGGGCTAGGATGATCAAGCTATATATGCCATTTTTGAAGCTTGACCAAAATAGAAATATTAATCTCAGGCCATGGGTAATTTTATCTGCAGTATCTACTTCATCAATGCTCAGCAGAGCAGCATTCTTGAAATTCATAAGCTCCCTATGTATCATTAAAACTTCCAGAGAGGTGTTAGAATTATACCAAATACACTGCAAGTGTCATTAAACGTCTTTCTAATTATAATGACTACCACTGTAAATTTTAGAACTAACATGAATCCAATGATATTTGGCATGACACTCAAGATGGATCCTTACTCTCAAATTCTGAACCTCCTTCCAATAATTTGAATAGGATAAAGAGCATCAACCTGTTCATCCAAATGCCTATCTATGTCCTCTGGTATATTCAACATGTTAGTAACATTTTTTGCTAAAGATTAACAAAAGTAGCTGTCTTAACTTCTTGTGTCACAGCAATTGCAGAAGCAATGGTGCTAGCAATTAATGTAATTAAAGCTGTTATACCAGCAATAATCAAGCTCACTACCCTCTTGCTTCTGCTTAAAGCCTGCCTCATTTCTTCCAGTACTTGCAAGATTTTTTCAGAAGACCAAGGTTCTGTGATACTCAGGGCACTAAAACAAAAGCTGGTTGATAGACCTTCTTAACTGACATGCTGGATTTCAAAACACAAACACAATTAGAAGGTGTACAATCAATACAACTATCATTAAATACTGTAGAAGAAACAAAAATATTTTTTAACTTGACAATTAAAAAAGCCTTAACACATGTGCTAACACATGTTTGAAATCTAGATCCATCTCCAACTTTATCTCTTGCTAGCATATCATCATAGAGAACTGCAGTTAATTTCTATGTATTTCTCTGAAAATGTCCAGAATCAGACTTCCAAATGAAGACTGTTATTTCCAATATTGGATTAATTTCTAGACCAGTCCATGATTGAGTCTGAATAACTGGTCACATTTAATAGCAATATAAGAAGCTTTATAACTTCTCTTTTTGATTCTCTGTTCCACAGGGTCTAAAAACTTGAGACAAGACAGCTTGTCCCATCTGGGGTATAGGCAAGCAATGGTGGGTTGGGAACTTATGTCCAATATAGCTTCCCAGTTACCATTGTCAGGGCACTCAGCAAGCTCACAGGTCAGTATCATTCTTTGTCCTGGCATCAGCATGTCTCATCCATCGCTCTGGTGGCCACCATGCTCCTTCAGCATCCTGTAGAAAAAACACAAGCATGTCCTCTTCCCCATATTTAATACCTGATCTGGATCATGCCTTATGCCAGTAAGAGGATCCTTCCCTTTCACCTATGCATAAGCATGCCTCTACAATGGTAGAGCACCATAACATTCAGCAGAAAGTTCCTTGGCATCCAAATTAAAATATATAAATTAATTAATTAATTAATTAATTAATTAAAATATAAAATAAAAGAACATGATTTAAATAAATTTGTGGTATACAGGGATATATCTCCATCTTTTTTATTTTCTGAAGATATTGTTTTAAAGTTTCATGGGCCTGTTCCAATCTCTTGTCCTGGACAATCATAAGGAATCCCTGTAATATGGGTAATGTTAAATTGCTGCTAAAAAGTCTCAAATGTTCAACTGCCATAGCCAGTCCCATTATCTAGTTGAGTTTTTTGTTTGTTTGTTTGTTTGTTTTTCTTTCCTTTTCTTTTCTTATTATTGAGTACTTTATTTATCTACATTTCAGATGTTATCCCCTTTCCTCATCCCTAAAAACCCCTTAACACATCATCCCTCCTATTTCTATGAGGGTGTCTCCATCCATCCACCCACTCCCACCTCCCCTCCCTCAAATTCCCCCTCACTGGGGCAACCAGCCTTCAAGTGACCAAGGCCCTCCTCTCCCATTGTTGTATGATGAGTCCATCCTCCTCTAAAAACACAGCTAGAGACATGTGTCCCCATGTGTGTTCCCAGGCTATCTGTTTAGACACAGGGAGCTCTGATTGGTTGCTTACTGTAGCTCTCCCCATGGGGTCACAAGCTCCTTCAACTACACATTGTTTCATATTTGCTCCTGTGAGTATTTTGTTACTCCTTCTAAGGACCAAAGCACTCACACTTTGGTCTTTCTTTTTCTTGGGCTTCATGTGGTCTGTGAGTTATGTATTGGGTATTCTGAGCTTTTGGGCTAAAATCTACTTATCAGTGACTGCATACCATGTGTGTTCTTTTATGACTGGGTTACCTCACTCAGAATGATATTTTCTAGTTCCATCCATTTGCCTAAGAATTTCATGAATTTATTGTTTTTAATAGCTGAGTAGTATTCCATTGTGTAAATGTACCACATTTCCTGTATCCATTCCTCTGTTGAAGGACATCTGGGTTCTTTCCAGCTTCTGGCTGTTATATATAAGGCTGCTATGAACATAGTGGAACATGTGTCCTTGTTATATGTTGGAGCATCTTATGAGTATATGTCCAGGAGTAGTATTGCTGGATCCATAGGTAATACTATGTCCAACTTTCTGAGGAACTGCCAGACTGATTTTCAGAGTGGTTGTACAAGCTTACAATCCCACCAACAATGGAGGAATGTTCCTCTTTCTCCCCATCTGTACCAGCATCTGCTGTCATCTGAATTTTTAATCTTAGTCATTCTGATTCATGTGAGGTGGAATCTCAGGGTTGTTTTGATTTGCATTTCCCTGATGACTAAAGATGTTGAACATTTCTTTAGGTGCTTCATGACCATTTGATATTCCTCAGTTGAAAATTCTTTGTTGAGCTCTGTACCCCATTTTTAATAGGATTATTTGGTTGTCTGGAGTCTAATTTCTTGAATTCTTTGTAAATCTTGGATATTAGCCCTCTATCAGATGTAGGATTGGTAAAGATCTTTGTCTGTTGGTTAGCTCCCTGATTCTTAGGAAGAGACAGCAAGCACCTTTTTTAAAAAACATAGCAAATAAACTCAAAGATCTGCTGCCTTTGTAAGCTCTAACAATAAGTTCAGCTGGCTGGGTCTTGCCCTGTGACCACCAATCCCTAAATTCCTTTATCTCTTCTTGAATATGTTTCTGACAAAATGGCTCATTAGTGCAGCTGTCTCTGTTCTTTTAGGTCCATGAAGCCCCTCGAATTTATATTGCATCCTTATACTTTACAGCCTTAAGTGATGTCCTACAGGTCTCAGCACCACAGAGACATACTTTCAATTCTTGGATTCATGCTGTTCATAATTATCATGGAGTCATTAACCTTAACATGGAGAGCATTCCCTGAAGAAGGAACAAGAAAATATGTACATTATTATGCAAACAAGCCTTACACCTAGCAACCATCAACACATGTGGAGACTCACACCTTGCTAGCTCTGAGCATCCAGGGGCAAGAAACTGTTTCAAGTTATTACTTCCAGGGCCATGAAGGACTTGGTAGTATGTGTATTCATCAGGGATGGAAGCCCTATAATCAAAAATCACCAATTATACATCCCTCTCCTAGTCTTTGTCTCCTGCAAAAAATAAGTGTTTTGATAAGGAGTGGGAATTAGACTCATCTTTAGGTATAAAGGCAAGCATTTAAAATGCATTTATAAATTATAGTGGTTAGAAAAATGATGATAATAGATTCCCCTCTAGGGTCTATGATTTCTCTAGTCATGGGTAGTTGGCTATGTTTATAGTACCAGGCACAATTTTCTTTCTATTGGGTAAGCCTTAAATTCAACTAGATATCTTTTTGTTACCTCCAAGATAAAAGTATCACTGCTATATCACTGGAAAGTCAGCCATTGCTGTGGTTCAGAGATTTTATAAATGGGTAGGACTAATGATTGCTTTTTTCTCTTGGCATCTTATATAACATTTTCTGATATTATGAACCTAGTTCTCAGAGAGCAGGCTTTCCAGTGATTTCCCGTTCTATTTCTACATGTCCTGTGTCTGAAGTGTATGTAGTTTCAGTAAAAGAATCTTGCTTTCAAGTCAAAAATCTAGAGACCACTTTGATATCATGTTCTGTTTTCATTTTATCACATCATCATCCTTACAGAAAGTCAAGAATTATTACCATAAACATTTGTTTTCTTGTTATTGTTGATGAAAAATGAGAAAATAATAATTCTTTAAACCTTGTTTGACTATTACATGATTTTTAAATATTTAACCTTACTTTTCTATGAATTATACTAATTGAATATATTAAGTACAAAGTCGTCCTCATTAGTAAATATTTACTGTTTATGAAATTGTGGTTACAAAATTAACTTTCCCTTACAGAATTGGTAGATTTAGCAGTACTAAATGTTTACTGTTTTAAATGTGGTGGAAAATGGGAGAATAGAGTCTAAAAATGAAAGACTGAAGTCTCATGTAATGGCCCACTTTATTCAGAGCATCAGACAATTTACCCTCTGAGGGTTAAGAAAGGTCACATGAGTTATGTTCTCTTGAGTTCAAGCTATAAACAATCATAAGGGCAAGCTTCATGTGGCCAAAACATGATTTTTCATAGAGGAATACAAACAAATAACAATAGACAACTGTAATGAATAATCTGAAGTAAACTCACTCCTATCTGCTGTACTTGGGAGGGGCACCAAACCACACTCCAAGGTCAATTTCATGTGTTTATTGTTGTTGTTGTTTTGTTTTGTTTTTAGAAACTGAGGTCGAAAAACACTTGTCATGTTTTCTCGGACTTTTCCCAGTAGTATAGAGGAATTTTAATCCAGCAACATGGCTGTTCTGACAAGGGATCACATTCAGAGGCCTAGGTCTTTGTGATCTAACTACAATGTAGTCAAACTGTTAGTATATACTATAAAGGTAAAATCAGTTTGCAGAAGGAAATAGCCATATTTGAAAGTAACATCTAATTGAGGGTCAGACAAAGTGACAAATCAAAGAGAGATTTACCAGATCGAGTTAGAATAGGATATGCCAAACTCACGTGAGAACAGAGTAGGAAAAGGAAACTATTAAGAGCAGTGCAGGGAGAGTCAGGGAGTTGGGAGTAGTGCAGTGAGTGCAGTACCATGGAGGTGAGATTGTCATAAGTTCATGCAGTTCAATTCAGGTCAGCAGATGCAGTTAAAGCTTGAGAATAACTAGCAACCAGAAGATTAGAACAGATTGCCAGAGTTAGTTTGAGGCCAAGAAGAGCAATTCAGTGAAAAGCCAAGAGAATCCAGATTGAATCAATCTGCTTCAAGATGAGTTTGACTAGAACAGCTGAGTTGATCCAGCCAGTCAGAGTTCAGCAGTAAGTCTCTGAAATTACAATTACATCTTGTGAATAACAGTTATGTTTATATATGAGCACACAGAATTCCCCTTGTAGGACTCTATTCTTGCACTGCGTTCTGACAGAGAGTGTGTAAATGTCTTAGAACTTCTATTTTTCAGAAATATTAGGACCAGTAATCAGTAGAATGTAATTTCTAGAAAATATATCGAAAATATATCGCCAGGTAATCTTTTGAGACTTAGTAAAAACACAACCTGATAATGATTTCCCTGAGTCAAAATTACACTGAGTAGTAAGAGTGACAATATGTAGATAAGTAAAACAAATAGACAGTACATGTACCATTACATATGCCCATTTCTGTGTACTCCATAAACTCCTCCCACACATAAATGTATACAATAAACAAACTGTGTGATGATTCATGCCTATTAAGTCAGCTTTTGAGAGACTGAGGCAGACTTAAGTTACATAGTACAACACTATGTATGACTACGAAGTAAAACATCATCACAAATATGATGATGATAATAATGAATAATAATGATGATGATAGTAATAATAAAACAATAAAAATAATAATAAACAATCACAACAAAACAATAAAAATAATAAAAATTATTCATCATAATATAAGACATTCATAGTTTGTGGAAATGGTTCAGTGTGTAAGAGTGCCACAACGGAAGTCAGCAGAGCTAAGTTCAAATCCCCAGAACCTAGTAAAAACAAAGTAGGGTCACATATGCCAGCAACACAATTGCTGGGAGGTGGATTCCAAGAGCTTGCTGATGATCCAGACTAATTAAAACACTGAGTTTTGGGATTCAGTAAGAAACCTTATTTCATCAGTTGAGGTGAAGTGTAATAGAGGATGCCAACTGATGTAACACACCACACACACACACACAAATACACACACATGCACTAAACTAATAAAATCTAAAGAGTTAAATAAAACAAAATAAAGGAACTATCAATATAGAAAAGGAATGAGAAGATGATATGAATGAATCCTTAAGGCAGTGAGTTTTAATTTTGAAAACAAAATACTTGGAGAAATTATCTTTGCTTTAATATTGAGGAAGCTGTTTGGTGAAATATAGAGACTTGTTCTATCTTTCCTCAAACATTGAACCATCAACCTGAGAGGAAGTGGTAGAAAGTAGGATTTATTTTCTGAATAGGTATGTAATAGTGGAAGATATTAAGATGGAAAATAGAATATTAATATTAAAATGGGAAGGACTAGGGATGTAGCTCAATGTTAACAGTATTTGGCTTTTTAAAGGCCTAGATTTGTTTTCTAAGACTGCACAACAAATAAACAGAACAAAAAACTACTCTGGTTAGCTTTTAGCATACTGGGGAAATCTACTAACGTTCAATAAATTTTCAAATTTGAAACAAAAGTAATGTTTTTGAAATTTTGTAACCGTTGAATTTAATAATTATCTGGATATAGAATTGTTAAAAAACTTAAAAACTTGAAAGTGCTTGGAGTAGATGACCTTTAGAGTCTCATTCAATCATCCTTATTATAATAATTATAATGATATTAAAACTCAGCCTCCAAGTAAAGTGCCCAAGAAATTTTAAAACTCTCTATACAGGGAAGGTCTCACAAGGTTTCCACTCTAGGTTGAACTCTTGGCCTCTGATGACTTGTAATGGAGAGATGTGTGTTTAGGGCCATGAACTTCACGGGTTATCTATATGGCAATACTTCCATGGAGGTGTGGGCAGCAGATTATCGGACTTAGTCGTTTATAAAGTTGGGTGCCTAAAAAAGGGAGGGATGGAACTGTAATTATTAGGGGTAGGAGATTAATATAATTGAAATGCACAGAGAGTTAATTTTACAAAAAGGGAATGAAAGTGAAAGGAACACATGGGAGTAAATCTGGAAGGATTTGCAAGAGGCAGTGGGGTAAATATGATCAAATCCGTGTAATACATTTATGAATTCTCAAAGAATAAATACAAATTCATCTTTAAAACTGTTGTTTTCATCCTCACCATAGTACTTAAAGAATTTGTAACTGTGCCGGACGGTGGTGGCGCACGCCTTTAATCCCAGCACTTGGGAGGCAGAGGCAGGCAGATTTCTGAGTTCGAGGCCAGCCTGGTCTACAGAGTGAGTTCCAGGACAGCCAGGGCTATACAGAGAAACCCTGTCTCGAAAAACCAAAAAAAAAAAAAAAAAAAAAAAGAATTTATAACTGTAACATTTTTTTGATATTAGAGGTACCAAGAAGCAAAGGTTTAGCAACTTTTTAATGTGTATGATTTGTGGGAGGACTGGGTTTATGACTGAAGTATCGTTTGATTTCTACCATTGCATGAGATAAAATCAGAGTTTGGGATGACTCTGGTTTGTATTTAGGGTTTGTATTTAAATTGTTATACTCCTGCCTTATTAAAACCCACATAGCTTTATTATCTGTGATCCTCTCATATACATGAATATCTCCAAAGTCACTTGTCCCTGGCTTTTTTCATTGCCTGTATAGAAGGTCTAGTTATTTTAAAAATATGTTTTCTTATATGAACTGGCTTCTGCACTTCCATACCACTCAGTTCAAAGTCTGTGTACTTTTTTTTAACGTTCTGCTATATTGTCTTCATCAAAGGTATTTTATTTGAATGGAGGAAATTCAAAATTGAGATCAAGCTTAAATACAGTAAGGTGTTCATTTTCTGTTGCTGTGATAAAATTTCCTGACAGAATCAACATACAGTAGGAAGTTGAGGAAAGTGGTCACATATCAACCACCATGATAAGCAAAGAGCAAACAGGTCACTTTCTCCATATTATACAATTCAGAATTCCTGCTCAGGAATGGTCCTATGTACAACTATGATCTGTCTTGTGATAGCTATGAATGCAATCAAGATGATTCCAAAAAAGCATGGTCAGAGTCTCGTTGTTTAGGAGATTATATCACCTGTCAGTTTAACAATTCCACAAGCATTCATTATCATTGGGTTTGCTCTGACAAACATCTTTGTAAAGTAAGAAGTGGCATGTATGCCTTTATAAGCAAACATTATTTTTAGTGTTTGTGTTAAGGTTAGATGTACTTCACATCTTTGGGATTGACCTGACTGGGGTAAATAAGGAATGAAGAAAAGACAGATACATTTACAGAAGAGCTAGGGTTAGGGGAGTTTTGTGCTCTGATGGAGATGCAAATTTATTATATACCACTGAGGGAGGAGGTGTGTTTCACAAGGAAGTGTTTTTTATTATATACAACTGGAGAAGGAGGGTTGGATAACCCAGTAGGAATTCTCAATAGGGAAGCAGTTTCTGGTTCCATCCAGAAGACAGAAACTGTGGTTGATAGTTTCTGCATGAGGTAGTTTGGGATAAACGTGAATCATTCATAGGATCTGTATGTGGAACAAGGTAAGGCATTGTCATTACTCTGAGCCAGATCCATGTAAAGCCTTGCCATTCCATGGTTTTGAAGAAATGAAGTCCTTCATGTGGCCCTGCTTATCACAAGAATACACATTCACTGCATGCTCTCACGATGATTGTTAATTTAGTAAAAGATATAGCTTAGGTACCAGTCAAAACCCACGCATCCTCAACCTCTGAGTCCTTCTAGGGCTACTGCTTAGGGAATATAAGCAAATATCACAAGGAGAAGAGAACTGAAGACTTTGAGTGTCATCCCAGCTATCAGGGCTCATCAACTAATCATAGAAAAAGAAAAGGATCAGCAGGTATTGATGAGAGAATTTTATGGCAGTTACCAGGATAGTCATTCATGGATATTTGAGTTTTGTGTAAGAATTTAGTTCACAAGGACAGAATAGCATCTTACATTAAGATTATTAATCACAGACAATGAAGACATGCTGGGATGAAGGTATTCAATCATTGTTTGCTATTTCTGTTCACATTTGAGCTAATTACGTAAGCCAAGTTAGACAGTTAGAAAATAATTATACAGCAAACAAATTGAGAATAATTAGAAAGTTACACCACACACCACACACACACACACACACACACACACACATCCTGGCCCACACTGCCCCATACTTGGGGGCTAAGTGACCTGGTCCAATCTGTCCCACATTTGGGGGCCAAATGCTCCAGTCAGAACCCCACATTTGGAGCCAGATGACCCAGTTCGTTCGGGTCAGTCAACAGGGTCTAGCAAGAGAGAGAGTGGGGATGGAAGGGCAAGAGATGCGAAGAATGAAGACAAGACAGAGTGTGTGATCAAGTCCCCTTTATTGAAAGGAAATCATGGGTATATATAAGCGCAAGCAGGGAAGTGCAGCTGAAGACACTTTACCACATGTGCCTTGCAGCTGGGGGCACTAAACAACAAAACAAGATACGTGAGAAAAACAAGACGTTTATCAGAGTGTGCTCAGCTGTTGTAGGCTGTTGAAAATAAGTCTCTTGTCAGGGTATATGGCCTGAGATTGCTGCAAAGATGAAATAATAAAATTATAGGGTGCATGCCAAATATATGGGTCAAGTACAAACAATAATGTCAATGGACTTTTAAAGGTTTCTTCGCCGTTACATTATTGATTTACTACAGAAACAGAAGAGAGGGATTTATCTCTTTGTAGGACTCTGGGTGAGTATTAGATCATCTTAGAGCATTGCTAAAAATGTTATGATTACTACGCTCTTTATCATAAAAACTCTTTGTAATATACTGAAAATAAAGATATTTGGGAGTATGCAATTTATCTCCTCAATTGGACACTACTGGAATATTCTTTGCTATCCTGGCTGTCTTAAGCTGAAGGACTGTCAATCAAACAGCTGATGGTTGTAAACACTCCATAAACCACATTAAGACAATAGTAATGGTTTTAAACACTCCATGGAAGCATAGAAAAAAACTAATGAAGAAACTAACACAGATGATTGCTTCTACATAAATGTGTAGGCCCAACTAGAACTGTTTTGGAAACATTGTACCAGATGTTGCTATTTAATAAACTCTGAATGACCTAGCGACAGAACTGGTAGTTGATTCCATGGTGGCTTAGCATTGTACTGGTATATGATAATGTTGGGTTTGGTTCAACACCAAACCTCCATTTGTATGATATTGTTATTTGTATAAAAACAAGATTTGTCCTGCTGTGATTTATTCAAAAGCTCTTTCTTTCCCCATGTATATGGTCTTTGGGGCTCAGTTGAGAAATATACCATGAGACAGCATCCTATGCTGATTTCCCTTTTGGGTCAAGATAAAAGGATATTTTCCTGTGGTCTTTTTCTTTTTTCCTCTGCTTAAAATTTAGTGTGTGTGTGTGTGTGTGTGTGTGTGTGTTTTCCTTAGTATGTGTCTGTGTACCATATGCGTGCAGGAGATTAGAGAACAGAAAAGGCATTGGGTCCCTAAAGCTAGTATTACAAACAGGAGCTATTATATAGGTGCTGGAAACACAGTCCTCTGGATAAACACTTTTAACTTGCCAAGAAATCCCTTCTTTCGTTTACACTTAATTGTAATTGTTTGTGCCAAGTTAGCAACATTAAAAAATATCAGAATAAACAGTGTGATGACAGCATAGGTAAAATAGTCAATACACCTAACTTCAGAAAGGATAAAGTGGCCAGCTGTTTGACAGAAGAGGAAGGAAGGGGCAATGCACATCAACAATCTGAGTTGCAGAAGTAGCGAAGTCGATAGCTACATAAATAGCTGGACAAAGACAGCCATGAAACAGTCGGCCAACAACAGAAAGAAGAGCAGCAGCAGTAGTCAGAAAGCAAGAGCAAAAACATCCCAAACAGCATCCCATAACAAGAGGCATCTGAACAGGACAAAACAATGCCCAGGGCAGAAATTAATGGGGCTGGAGAAGTACAGAGAAGATGAAGAGCTCTGAATGGAAAAGGACAGACGGCTGGAAAGAGACAGAGGATACAAACCATAGGGTCTCTGGAAGAGTTCCAGGGAGTCCACACTTTAGGGAAGGGTTTCTAAAATTTGTTGCTGCCAAGGGCTGAGTAATTTCACATCTAGGACTGTTCAGCAGGTCCCA
Source organism: Mastomys natalensis (assembly GCA_021653895.1). Classification (NCBI taxonomy): domain Eukaryota; kingdom Metazoa; phylum Chordata; class Mammalia; order Rodentia; family Muridae; genus Mastomys; species Mastomys natalensis. The sequence continues at coordinate 491,110 of JAJTUV010000791.1, read as the reverse complement.
TATCTGCTATTGTCAAAGGACTGCAAAGACTAGGTAAGAGCCATAGCATAAGACCTGCACAAGAGCCATAATATTACAGGCTGTCACTGGCTGCTGTTGCTGTCACTGGCTGCGTTCCCTGTCACTTGCTATTTTCAAATGCTGAGGCCCACAGAACCTGTGGAAGAAGGGCAGCTGAGAAATATCTCCTTGTTTACCTACAGTTTCTATCCAGGTAGAATAGAAGTGTCTCAGCCAACTGATTTGTTAACACTCTTCAGTAAGCAATAGAAACTTGGCTATGGTCTAAAGTAACAATCTAGATTTCTACATATAAAAAAATTCACAAATGTAAGTTATAATATTGCCTGCACCATTTCTCTGCAATTTAATATACAGTCACTTGTTATAATTAATGTACAATTGTGCCTAATGTTTTTGACCTCGAGGTATGCTTCCTAAATTTAGTGTGAGATTATCACTGAAGAACATATATATTGAGTGTGGATGATATTTTAAGTCATATTTATGTGCTCAAAACACAACTACAATATACCCATAGCAAATGCATATATGCTAAACTGGGATATAATAAATAGAAATTTTCAGAAAATATAAATAAGAGCTTCTGCTTTACAAATATAGTGTAAAAGGGACTAAATGTAGTTCCAGTATCTAACTGTATAGATTAAAAAAAACCCTACAAAATCTTCTGGGGAAAGTAGTTCATTATTACTTAATTTCTGTGGCAATATGTCACTGAAAACAAAGGACGGTAAGAAGCAAATTATAATTTATGAAACATATGTACATGTGTATAAAAAAGACATACACTTTGAGAATTGTATGTTTATGTATAATTAACCATTATCCAGCAATCAATTTACACACTTGGTCCAAATCTGAAATCTAAGGAAATATTTATGACTGTTTTTTCATGTATTTTTTTTCTTCAAAAGGAATTATAATCTTATTGCTGTACTTTTTGTCCCATTGTAAAGAAATATACTAAGGAATGACTGGAAAGAGCCACAGAGAACATCTACTCAGGAAAAATATAGTGGGAGTCGGGGGAAAGACCGGGAAGTTGTCATGCTTTGTCATGGTGTTCTGCATAGCCTGCTTTCCCTTGTAATCAAGTCTCTGTGTGACTTCTGATGCTTCGCTCTACTCTCCTCCTCGATTGTACTTGTTCTATTACGATGGTATCACATCTGCTCTCACTTACAGAAGTATGACATCTCTGGGAGAAATTCTGAGACTATAATAAAGCACCGGTAGGAAACACAATAGGACAAAGAAATTAACATTTAAGCTTTATTTTGCTCTGACTTTCCTACTTTGGAAATAGCTCTCTGCCAGTTGGAACTCGTAAAGCTCCAGGCCAGAGTCATCTCACTGTCTGACACATGCATTTGTGATTAGCCTTCCCACTTATTTTTGTGAGGAAACAGGAAAAATCCCAACCTTATCTTTTTATTTGCAAACTTAAAAATTTCCAGGGTAAATTAAAAATATATAAATATATATTTTCTTTTCCATCCTTCGTGATTAATTTCTGGAATGGTCTAAATGAAGGCAACATGACTGCTGCTGTTATGCCCACCAAGCTGTGGTGGACATCTGCTTCAGAGAAGTTAGTGAGTGAATAATCAGCAGTCTGTGGGTATTACCTGCATGCAATGATACGGACAGAAGACACAGAGAAGATGAAAAGGAAGCGATTAGTGCAGTTTGTGTTTCAGATTCATGCCAACTTAATAATAATGTGTATTAATGATGCATTTTGGCAATAGAGCTATTTAGTAGTCATTAAGCAGAAATTGCTATTCTTCATTAACAACAGATTGTCTTATAATACACTGGCTAATTTCTCATTAAATTTGATACAAATTAAATGACAGATTTTGTGTGTATAGCTAAAAAGAAAGACCTCTTTGTCTTATTTCCCAAAGAAAATAATACACATCTTTGGAGAAGAATTGGCTAAACCTTGAAGTTATAATTAGAAAGCAAAACACAAAACATTTCTTTTTAAATGTTTAGAATAAATATTCAAAGAAATGGAAGCATAGTTCCAGTGTAAAAGGTTCAAGTTAACAACTAAAAGATTAAATCAGCAATTCTTGGAGTCCAGTCTTCCTTTCCTCCCATTGCTAAAGTATGGCTCAGAGGTGCTTCTAGTGGTACTGGAGGTTTCTATGGTCATGAGGGGAGAGACAGAGGTACTTCCCTGCCTCCTTCTTTAGATGGATTTGTGAATGTCAAAAATACTTTTAAACTGGAAACATAACATACTCTTACTTGAAATCCAGTAAAATGCTCACATACAATAAATGACATTTGTGGTTATAATATCATTAGCTTAGCTGCTGGGATGCTCAACAAGGCCCCTACATAGGAAAACTACAAGAAAGAAGTAAATCAGATCTTATTGTTACATATTTTTTGAGATAAAGTAGATGAAATTTTGGTTCAAGGAAAAGTTTATATATAGAGAAAAATGATTTAAATGTCGGCCTTCATCATGGAATTCACAATAGTTATAATTATTGTCTTACACTCATTTATTATTTGGTTCATTTGGAGATTTACTGGGAATCTATTCTAGGATTTCATGAATTGTAGGTAAGTACTATGCCATGGAATTGCATTTGCAACTGTTACTTGAGATTTTATAGCTGCTTTTTCAATTCCAAAAGAATTATTTTAATTGAAATTATCATTCAGAATACAAGAATAGACAAATTCAATGTATAATTAATGTCTGGAAATGTATTCATTTTTAAATAAAAATGATCAAATAACTAGACTAATAATCTAGTCTTAAACCCATATGTTGACTATTTTCCCATGATTTAATTAGTTTAGTTTTAAAAAATCATATCATTTTAAAATATTTCTATACAAGATTAAAACAATTTAAATTGTGAATCTATGATTTATATTCATAATCTTTTTGTATTCCTAGCTCAAAAAAAATCTTGTGATTCTAAAACAAAACAGAAAACTGTTTCAATACTTTTTTAATTATTCATTGAGCTGAACATGTCTCTACAATTCTGCGAAGAGAATTGTTTAGACAAGCGGGACACAGGAAACTTCTGAGAATTGCCATGTGTATTTCTTCAACTTTGCTAAGAAAGAACACCACCAGAATTTTATATAATCATAGGGACTCCCTCAAGATATAATGTTCTTTGCAATTTGTAAGTCCCATCTTCTTCTCTTTACACATATCTCTACCTCTGATTTCCCTAAAGTTCGTTCATAGAGTTATCCAGGATTGCTGTTCCAGAGTTCCCATCAGGAGTTTAAATGAACACCTATCAAGGCATGGGCAGTACTAACACCATCAATATTTCTATTACCCTCTTTCCTGTCTATTATCCTCCTTCCTAGCAGCAGAATTTCTAGTACCACAAATGAAAAAAAGCACATATACTCCAAGACTGGCAACATTCTTTTAATATAATTATCTCCTATGAATTATTCCTGCAGACAATTTCATTAAATATGGGTGAAAATGCATTGTGTAGGCAACTGCATTTTCTTTTACTTTATTAATTCCTATGTTGTTGAATAACTAGGTTGTTTTATAACTTATTGTCAATAATGCTGTAATAAACACACAAATATTTCTGTGATGCATTAATTTGGCTGACTAACCTGTCAATATAAATAACCCAAACCTAGGCTTTAAAGCAACACTTGCACGATGCACTATCAATAATTAATTTATTGTTATCATATAAAGGATTTATGGCCCCAGCCTTAAGCTTAAGAACACTTGCCTTACAACTCAGGGGCCATGTGAGGAACCAGTTATTCTCTGTCTTAGAAAAACTAAATGGAATTTGCTATTTCTCATAGCTCAAGACTGAGATTTCCTGAAAAGTGGCACGAGAACACAATCAGATTCCAGCATTAACAAGCTATGCTAAACAACAGCTTAGATTCCCTCATAACTAGCGGTATGCCCATTAGATGTAGAATCAAAACCTAAAACTTTCTAGACATTATAAAATGAAGTGATTATATTATGCTTACTGATAAAACCAATTTTAACAAATTACATTGGTCAGACCATAACCAGTGTAAATTCTAGCTAGACTGGGGTGGTTAGTTTATCTTAACTTGACACAAACTATAATCACCTGGAAGGGAGAACTTCTATTGAAGAAATGCCTCCTTCAGAATAACCTAAAGGCATCTCTGTGTAGAATTAAATAAACGATTGATGTAGGAGGGTCCAGGCCACTGTGTGTGGTGCCATGCTTGGGCAGGTGGTACTCGGTTTTACAGGGAAGCAAGCTGAGTGAACCATGGTGTGCAAGACATTAAGCAACTTCTCTCCATGGTTCCTGATTCTGCTCTTAATTTAATTCCTTCCCTGGCTGCCCTCAATGACGGACTGTAATTAAAACAGGTGAGCAAAATAAAACCCTTTCCTCCTCCAAATTTCTTTTGATCAGAATGTTTTCAATCACAGATGAAAAGCAAACTAAAATACTACAATGCAGACTAAGTTGTCTATCTTTGTGTGTGTGTGTGTGTGAGTGTAAGTGTAAGAGAGAGAAATTAAGTATAAGTGAATAAGAAAGTTAGTAATATAGATATTTTTGTTCTTAGATATTAAACAACAGTAAGTACATTTCAATAAGTGGACTGATTCCTAAAGTGCTTACCAAAGATCTTGGAAATAAAATGGGTAGTTTAAGTGTTCCTGTATATTAAGGAAATTAGATTTTACATTGAACATTTGACTTTAATATGTGAAGTGTGGGCCTCATGTGACTTTACTGGTCAATTTTATCAAATATTAAGGAATATTAATATTAATTACATATCTTCATATTCATTTTACATAAACTTAATTTTAGGAGGTAATTATTTTCAATTGATATCATGGGACAACATCACTATAAATCCAAAGGAACAAAGATTTATAAAAATCATTACCGAATAGGATAAACACAGATCTAAGATTTTTAGACCTATTTGCATTGAAATTCACATAGGTATTATATCTAATCATGAAATATCAATTACTTATTATAAAATGATAAGATGAAGATGTTCACCACTTCTACCTCTTCTCTTGTACTTCTACTACAAGATCTGCCCAATATAAAACAAAAATTAAACAACAAGAAAAAACTGGAAAGAACAAAGTTCAACTTGTTTGTTAGTTTGCTCTGCTCATCTATGAAGAGGTTGTTGAAAGCTACAAAATACCCTCCAAAACTTAAAAAGGAAAACAAGAAGGGATGTTGTACATTTATTATCCCAATACTCAAGAAATGCAAGCAGGAAGATCCAGGTTGTATCTAAATACATAGTGAGTTTAGAGCCAGTCTATTACATACAAGATGCTGGGTTGAAAACACAACTAAAAATCAAATAAAACCTTAACATCAGAACTAATAACCAAAACTAATAACCAATTCATTCATCAATGTAGTTATGAATCAAAGTGCTCATCAGCACCATTGTAATACCACTGACCTGGAAATGGTCAAGATTTTTATCCGTAGGTTGGAGGATAAATGTATTTGTGAATAAGCATCCTAATCAGTATTAGCATAAAATGAACTACTGACACAAATATCAGCATGGGCAAATATAAACACAATTATACTCTATGAAAGAAACTGGGCAAAAATTATTTCATATGTTATGATTCCATTTACATAAATTCCTAGAAAATGCAAATCAATCTACAGTGACAGTAAGTATTCCATGGTTCCATGTGAAGAAGTAGGAGGGGGTATTACCAAGAAAGAAGACATATCTGGGGATAATGGCATGTTTACTGCTGTGATTATGATGATGGTTCCCTGGGTGTCTACATATGCTAAACATTTCACACTGAGTATCTGTAAATGGCTTATGTCAAAACATCAATTAAAGATAAAAATATGAAGTTAGTAAATTCAAAAACAAAATGAATATGGTATGCTTACATATAAAAACATTTGATCATAAAACATAATGGGTTAGCACAAACATCTTACTCTGGGAATGGATGTGCTTATGTTTCTTTCTTTCTTTTTCTGTTTTTTTAAGACAGGGTTTCTCTGTGTATCCTTGGCTGTTCTAGATCTCACTATGTAGACCAGGCTGGCTGTGAACAAACAGAGATATGCCTGCTTCTTCCACTTGAGAGCACTCCCCAGGTTTGTTACCAATGCCCAGCATGTTCTTGTCTTATTCAAAGTAATTTCCTTTTGGTCTTACCACTGTCAAGGTAAATTAAAACAGCACATCAACTTCTCAGTCTAAACCTGCCCACAGTTGTTTTCCTCTGAACAAATTTACTGGATCCTTATTTGTGACAATATTAATGCTTATTCCACTGCCCTAAGCTCTATGACTCTTGTTTATTTCAGAGTGTATTATACCAGGACAAAGGAAGTAAGTAAAAATTTTAATCTTAAATTTCCTTGATTTATTACGTATTTATCTCTAATTTTAATTGATCAGTTCTAATTTGGTGACTGACAGTTTGACAACCAAACTGAATTAGTTTGATAGGATACATGTTTCAAGTAATAGTTCTTTAGACTCTCAAATTTATTTTCCCCATATTATAGAGGTATTTGGGGTTGTTAAATTTTGTAGAGTCACAGCACAGATATGAAGTTGCCCCATAAGCTCAGCTGAATGAATATGTATTCTCTGAGAAAGTTTATTAAAAGGACCAGTATTTGTCACGATTATAAACTGTAATTGTCATCAGATGTGAAGATCATTTTCTAAAACTCTAGCACACTGTTTAATGCACTGCCTGTTTTGGTATCCACTGGCCATTTTTTAACATATGGATGTCTTTGGAAGCAGTAAAAACCTAGAAAGAACTTGAAAAATCTTAATAAAAGGATTTGCATTGATTTAGTGTATAAAAAAGATTCATGTGTGTTTCTTCAAAGCAAAACCTCAACTGATTGTTTCCAATTTAGGTGAGAAAGTAAGAAAATCTAAGATCTTTAGCTACAGAAGAAATAAAAGAATATTCTAAGTTCCCATGAGTATAAAGTGACCTGTGGGAGAAAAAGGACTTCTTTAGTCCATGTCTTTATAATGTATACAGTAGAATGATTAGTTAACCTACAGCTGTAGGACTCTAGGATTATAACCACTTTCATTCTGTCTCTATGGGAGTCCCTTCTCCCATTCTCCCTTTGTTTCCTGACGATTCTGCCTCCTAGTGAGGAACCAATGCCACCTTAGCTCCTTATTAACAACCTCTCAGCCTTTCTTTCTAGCACTTCTCTATTCTTTTGGGTCAGCTACTGATTCACAGAAACACTTTTTAACCAGGATCCACCAGTGGCTTAACAGGGCTGTGATACAAGTAGGTGGTTTTCATCCTTCCTGCCCTCCATTCTGTTCTCTTCAGAATTACTCTTAGTCCTGTAGTAACATGTCTGCAGAAGCTCTCGTCCAACCATACCTGTATGCCCTGGGAATTCTACCTCATAGCAGAGGAGAGTTTCCCTAGCCTTTTGCCTTTCCTTCTAACCCATCTCCATTCCTTATTATTACCGGCAGATCTGCAGAAGCATAATTTGCCATGAACTGTACAGCCACCATACTTGCATAAGGCCCAGAATGGGCAATGACAACCAAGGAGAAAATACCCACCATGAAGACAAGACAAAATATATACAAACAAAGGAGAAAATACCTACCCATGAAAGACAAGACAAGATATATACACTATAGGCACTTCAAACATTATAGCTACAGAGGCCTAGCTCTAAGTACAAAACAAACATGAGTAGTCAAGACAGTAGACTTCCTTCAAAAGCCAGTAATCCCATTGCATTGGCCCTGAAAAAAATGTAACTCAGCATAGGGACTTCGAAATAGCAATTATGAATATGTTCAAGGACCTTAAAGAGGATATGGACAAATGTCAAAATGAAGACCTTGAATGCAAAAAATTCAGTTGAATGGAGCAAAGGAAACATTCCCTGACACAAAAGTAGAATCACCAAAGAAAATTAAAATGGAAATAAAACTGTATATGAAAATTTAGAATGTCAAGTTAAAACTTCAGAGGTGAACATCACCAACAGATTATAAAACATGGAGAAGAGACTCTCAGTCATTGAAGAAAAAAAAAAGAAGTGAATTTCCAGTCAAAGAAACATTAGAACTTATAGAAGAAAAATTATCCACTTTAAAGAAGGAGGTGCTGATCAAGATACAAGAAGCATACAGAACACCAAATAAACTGGACCAGGAAAGAAATTTCCCATGACACATAATGATCAAATGTAAATGTACAGAACAAATAAAAGTTATTAAGAGCTGCAAATACAAAAGAACAGTTCACAAATAAAGGCAGGCTCATTAAGAATCAAAGAGTTTATATAGAAAACGAAGCAAAGATGATTTTAAGAGTCAGAGGTGATGGATGACTCCAAGAAAACTGTCTTCCTGACACAACAGGATAAATGCACATAGGAACTCACAGAGACTATGGAAGAATGCACAAGATCTGCAGGAGTTCAGGCCAGATAGATAGGGTTACAGCACCAAGAGGGGGAACTGGATCTAGGCCCCACTTGCAACTAAGAGGCCAATTGTCCTTGGTACCTATTGGCAAAGGGAAAAAAAAACCAGCTTTTTCTGATGGAGTCTCAATAGGCATATCAACCACACTTTATGGCAGGCTCCATGGCCAGGAATATGTTGGCCAATACAAAATAAACTTAATGATATTTTTGTGGACTTTTGATTTTATTTTTGTTGTTGTTGTTGTTGCTTTGGAAAATTTTTGTCCTGATAGTCTTTTTCTTATTTCTTTGGATTTTCATTTCTGGGTTTCTTGGTTTTTGTTTTGTTTTGCTTTGTTCTCATTTTTTGTTGTTTGCTGTTTTTTTTTCTTTCTCGTGATACTTTTGAAATAGAATGACAAATGTAACATGCCAAGGACTAGCTTCGATTTGGCAAGGGGTTCCTGAGAGAAGGGATGGTCTGGAAGCAACAAAACAAATGACTCAAAGTGAAATTGTGGGTCCAAGTTGAATGGCCTATGTTCTGCTTGAAACAGCATTCCAGAACTCTCCCTCCCTCTCTTTCTGTTCTGCTCAGGACATTGCAGACTCTTGATTCTTAGAAGCACAGACAATAAGATAGCTGGGTGAGACCCCACCCTGGAATTACCATTTCTACTATACCTGGGCCGGGACTTAAACTCCCTCTGTCCCAGAGGGGTCTGATGAAGCATGTTTTCAATGCCAGTGTTGGGTTGTGGAAATAATAGACAGATTCCTGGGACACAGTAGCCAGTCAGATTAGCCTCATCAGAGCTCCTCAGATCCCAGTGAGAGTCTCTGTCTCAAAACAATCCTAAAAAGGATGGGAAGGTTTCCAAATGACACCTGAAGTTAACTACAGCCTGCACACACACACACACACACACACACACACACACAGAGAGAGAGAGAGAGAGAGAGAGAGAGAGAGAGAGAGAGAGAGAGAGAGAATAGGATATTCTATATGCTCTGAATCTGTCATCAGTTTTACCTGCATCTGTGGTCAATGGTTTCTACACATCTAATGAATTTCTCATTTCATATGAACAGAAAAACATTTAGCTTTTTCTGAGAAACACATAACACCCACTGGTATACAACCAGTAGATGTCAAAAGCTGGAAAAAAAACAAAACATTAAAAACAACAAACAAATTTCTTAACTCCTTTCATGAGAACCTTCTCTGTAGAACTCCAGTCTTTTTTCTAAACTTTCCGATAGCATGAAGCTCTCTACTTGTGGCTCAACGGCTGATTCCATTTCTTCCTTCATTTTGACTACCCAGGATTGACTCAAAAGCACTTCATTCACAAACAAGTCATCATATCAGGTAATTTCCTTAGATAGATGCAAATTAAACAGTAAATCTAGTCCCAAGTAAGTGTGGCTTTCAAGTTTACAGTACTGGGACCAGAAGGATGGCGATGAAAGCAATTGCAGCAGGATTCTGACAATCTGAATATAATTCCTGGTTCCTATGGTGAAAGGAAATAACTACCTCCAGAAAGTTGTCCCCTGACTTACATATATGTGCTATGGAACACACTGGCCAGCACACACACACAAACACACACACACACACACACACACACACACACACACACACATGATGTATGCATATAACCCAGATATCTTCAAGTTGAAAAAATTATATCAAATTATATTCATATCAATAAATCCCATTATGCATCTGGGAGAAAAGAATTATAGAATAATGTGCAAGCATGTTGCAAAGCAAATGCATAGGGTTGTGGGAGTGTGTGTGTGTGTGTTTGTGTGTATGTGTGTGTGTGTGTGTGTGTGTGTGTGTGTGTGTGTGTGTGTGTTGGGGGCATAGATCTTGAAAATTGATTAGGAAGAAACTATAAAGTGCATATAGAATGACAACTTAACAAACCTGGAGATGTTTTCTTAGAATTTCCTATCCCTTGAACGTATTAGTGAAGGCCAGTATAGATATTTTTTATAAGACTTGAAAAGAAATCAAATAGGTTCTTTCTATACCTTCTGGCTAATGTTGTAGCTCTTTAGGTATCTATGTTCTGGCTAGCACATTTTCTTGGCGTGAAGCCACAGAAATACTGCCCTTGCTCGAGCCTATCTTTTAATACTTCTGTCATCTGAGACAGGTGCATTTTAGCTCATATTAGCAACTCAAGTCAACCATCCCACCTTGAAATTGGTCACTAGGAGCAATGGCTCATGGACTTTAATATGCTTTTAGAAGTTGTGATACCACTTGTGGTGATTTTAATGTGCTTTGCCTAGGGTATGGCAATATTTGAAGGTGTTGCCTTGTTCGAGTAGATGTAGCTTTATTGGAAAAAGTTTGTCACTGTTGGCATGGGCTTTAAGACCCTCATCCTAGCTGCCTGGAAGCTAGTCTTCTGTTTGCCTTCAGAACAAGATGTACAACTCTCAGCTTTTCCTACACCATGCCTATGGTGTCATGCTCCTGAGTCGATGATAATGGACTGAACCTCTAAACCCATAAGCCAGTCTGAACTAAATGTTTTCCTTATAAGAGTTGCCTTGGTCATGGTGTCTGTTCACAGTAGTTAACCCTACTAAGACACTGATATTTCCAATACATTTTTTTCTCCCTCTTTGCTTGTTCAAATGACTTCAACACCTGAAACAAAAACAATAGACTCATAAAGACTTTATACCCAGAAACCAAAAATACAAATGGCAAATCCCTATCATAAATCCCTTATTTTACACAAATCATCTGTTTCTATTTCTTGGATAAAATTTTGATTGACAAAAGGACTATAAAATAAGTAGCTTTAAATTGAAGGAAGCAAGAAAGAAGAAATCAATTGTGATAAGAGGTAAATGGCATTAAATGCAGATATATTTGAAAAGATGCCAGAGAGAAGTTATAAAAGTGGAGATATATTAAATAAGGGAAAATCTTCCCATGTAACAGTTTATTACTTTGGTATACACTTAGGATATAGGTAGCTCTAACACAATTTCAAATCAACAGGAGTTCAAATAGTTTTTTTTTCTGTCATTTTAATAAATTTAAGAAACTTAGGATATCCACAACTAATAAAATAATTCTATGTTGGCAGGAAGACAATTTACTTTTTTCTGACATGCCAAATAAGTTTCTATGTCTGTGCTTAGAATGGTTACTCCACATCCAGACATCATCTCTGTACTACCCAAATCTGAATGTCAGAATCATTCTAAATAATTACAACAAATTAAATAGACTGAAAGGCTTAAGTTGTTTACATTTCTAGTGACTGAGATTGTCAAGGTTCTGGTGGATTCAGTTTTTGTTACTTCTTGATTTACATAGAATTATCTTCTGTCTATACTCACTTGGCATATAGCTACTCTCAGGGATCTTTTTCTACTTTCTATTTATTTCCTTCCTCCCTCTTTACCTCCCTCCCTCCCTCTCTCTTTCCCTCCTTTGCTCCCTCCCTTCCTTCTTTCCATCATTACTTTTGCTGATTTTATCTTTTTGATCCAGGGCTTCCTATAGCCCAGACTGACCTCAACGTGCACATTCTACATAGATGATGGCTTTGAACTTCTGACCCTTCTGCTCCTATCTCCTAAGTATTGAGATTCATAGGTGTGTGCCAATATGCCCATCACTGAGATGTTTACTTTGTTTTGCTTTGTTTTTTGTTTTGTTTTATAATGAAATGTGTCTCATTTAGGAAGCCTGTATTCTTGTGACTCAATCATCTTCTGAAAGTATTATCTCTAAATATCATCACTTGGGATAAGAGTTTAAACATATGCATCTGGAAAGGGATAAGGAATTCAGTCTCTTTTAATGGGAAATAAGAATGAGAAGATCTTTCTTTTTCCTTCCAATACTGCTATTCAAAATTTGTCTATATCAACTTTAACTATTTAATAAGAACCTTGACATAACTTGGACATAAGTAGCTGCCAAGAAGTCTCAAAACTATATTTGAGAACATGCTATACCTGCTAAATATTGTATTAATGCAAGTAGATATGGATTGCCACACGAAAGTTGTATTCTTTAAGTCTAGGGTTAGAAGCAGACAAACAGTTCCTGTGTCAATTAACAGGGAGACAATATTAAGGATTTTCAAAATTATTAAAGCAAGTTGAATAGAAAAAATAGTTTGGAAAATGAGGTAACAGATCAAAATAGGATAGAGTCAGTATCAGATTTATTTTTCAAAATAAATAATGGGAATCCTACTATTTGAAAAGAACATTATGCATGGAGGAAGATATAATGAGTAAAACCTTAGACGGAGACACACAAACACACATACATAAGCACACACAAAGCACATAAAAAATAGCAGATATACATCCTCACACAAACACACAGACATCATAGACATACACTGTTATAACACACTGTCATAAAAATCAAAGCAGAAAAGACAGAGAGAAAGTCTTCAAAATTAACATAAATGAGCTACGTGAAAAACTACTGGGTGTTCCATAGAATCTACAAAATCTACATTGCGTCTCAACACTTATGCACTGAAGTAAGAACATGAGGTTGTTGTTCACAGGGAATGTGCACATGTTTTAATAACCCAATAAAGACATAAAAGATATATGACCTGAATCTCAAGAAGCAATTAAATGACAGTGTGTTGCCTGCAACACACCATGGGATCCTGAGAAAACTGTTGGTATTAGCATCTGGAGATTAGATCCAAAGCACCTGATTCAAGCAATGTAGCATTATATCTGTAAACTGGTCCTGCTTCTCACTACATTAAACTCCCAGCAGAAATAACCTCAAATACTCCCTAGAGCAAAATGTGAACCTTGGATTTAAAGATTGAGAGGAAAGAAGTCAAGGAAGGCACTGTGAGCAAGCAGAAAGGAGTGGCATAGACAGAATTAAATTTCCTAAGGCCTTCTGATATTGAGATGATCAGAAATGGAAGAAAAATGACTACAAACAAATTTGTCTGGAAATCGTTGCAGGATATTTGATCATACTGTGAACCTCGAAATTGTGTTATGGTGTGTTCAGCTCTTAGCACAATCCTTCAATCCTTCTGGCTGGAATACAGACAAGCCCTTAGTACACACCTTTAATCCCACACTATGAAGGTAAGTAAATGTGTAGAAGGAAACACTCATGTTTGAAAGTGATGTCTAAATGAGTGACACAGTGACAAATCAGAGAAAGATTTGACAGGAGAGGCTATGCCAGCTTTCACGAAAAGAGAGAGAGGAAACAGAAACTACTTAAGAGAGAGCAGTACAGAGAGAAAACGGGGAAGGAGGCAGTTTTACAGGGACAGGTTTAGAGAGAAAGGTTGTAGAAAGAGAACAAGCTAGACACCAGTGAAGACAGGATCAGCCAGGCAATGAAAAGACAGAAGATTAGAATAGATTACCACAATTAGTATGAAGACAAGCAATGTAAAAAGTTAGAAGACAGAGAGAAGCCAGTTTTAATAAATCACCTCAGAGAAGGGTTTGAGGCAGAACAGCACAGTGTACCAGCAAACGTTCAGAAAAAACAAAAATGATGAGCTTATTCAGCAGTAAGTCTCAGAGGCTGAAAACATTCTAGGCCTAGATTAGATTGTACAGAAGCTAGAACCTTCCAGAACTAGGCCTAGGTTGGTAGACTGAGGCAATAGGTGTCAGTGACAACAATTACTATAGACAAATAGAAGATATTTTTAAAGTAAATAAAATATGTAAAATCACATGACCAGTAAATAAAAAAAATATTATTGAGAACGAATAGATACGGTATTCATTTTCTGGCTGTGGTAATTTAACACATCAAAACACATCACAAATGTGGAGAAAAGGAGTTCAAATTTTCGGATATATCACGATAGATAACACAGGAACGGTCTAAGGCAAAGGAAGTAGATTATGTGATCCCTATGATTTTCTGTGATCTCGCTATGATGAAGAAACAGATAGGTTAGAGAAGTCTGAAGTACCTACAATATGAAGTATGAGTGGATTACCAATGTGAATGCAAGAATCAGAAGGCGGACCCCTAGGAACATGAAAGGGATTCTCTCAAGCATGAAATCCTTCGTGCATGGAGAAGTCCGTGTGCTGTGAGCTTTGAGCTGAGTAGTTCCCGGAGCTCAGACAGAGATGGGCAGCATTATTCTGCTCTCACCCACAACACACTGAACATCCAGGGCATCTAGTGGCAGCAGCACAGGAGCAGACTTTAGCAGAGAATCAAGACAGATCTTAGCTAAAGGATCCCTTAACGTCTTCAACTTGAAACATTTTAAAAACAAGCCTTTCAGGGATCCTGCTAATCCATGATTACATGTTTGCATAGGAAAATACATATTTTAAAAGGCAGGGAAATAAAAACTCAAATAATAAGCAATGTTGTCCACAGAATTGATGTCCCCCATATAGAAACTATATATGAAAAGAAGCAGAAAATTGTGTGGCATAACCATGAGGGAAATCGATAAAATAGTCAATTCAAACAGAATTTAAAGACATAGTGGTTTGAGAAGTGAAAGACTTCAAAAAATGTGTTTTTGATATTCACATATTTGAAGAAAATTGACAAAAATCTAAAAAAAGAACACATACATTAGAGACTCCTGACTTCTAATCTCATATAATAAAAAAATGAAAGACCAGTGAAGCCGGCGGTGGTGGCTCACGCCTTTAATCCCAGCACTTGGGAGGCAGAGGCAGGCGGATTTCTGAGTTCGAGGCCAGCCTGGTCTACAGAGTGAGTTCCAGGACAGCCAGGGCTACACAGAGAAACCCTGTCTCGAAAAAAAACCAGTGAACCCAAAAAATATATCCAAATTTGAAAGACAGGTAGAATGCAAAACAAGTCAATTCAAAGTGGAAAAAGAAGCCTCATTCTACAATAATTACATTCTTTTTATTTTAATACATTTTATAAATCATAAGTTCTAAAATCTCAGATGACTTCAAGTAGAGTAAGGACAGCATTGCTATCGAGGAGCACAAAAATTACATAAAAGAAATTCAGTAAGAGCACAACTTAAAAGCAGCTAGACAGGTTCTTCGGAGACAACACAGGCTGAAAAGTGCTTCCAGGGGAAGCAGGAGGACTGGAGTAAAAGCCAGAGACCATGTAAAATGCCTGTTGGTGTGAACATGAAATCCTAACACAAGGGAAGTGGAGACAGGGGGAGCTCTAGGGCTTGTGAGCTAAGTTGGGCTCACAATTCAAGAGAGCCTGTCTCAATAAACAAGATGGAGTAAAATAGAGGAAGACATAGGGCAATGACTTCCTGCCTCCATAGGCATGAGTATACCATTCCAAACATATTCCCTTCCCCCACAAAAAATACCTGGATACAAATTACATATTAATTACCGGATAAGCAAAACTAGGATATTAGCCCATTTCTTACATGAAACTTTTTAAACCAGAAAACAATGAAACTGTATTACTTATACATGTGCATAAATCTAATATTGTACTCATTTTAAAAAAAAAATAGGAATTAATAAATAAATAAATTAATTAATAAAATAAATAAGAGATAACAATACATTCTGGTGGTTATAACATTTGGATAGAAAGGACGTTAACTGTAAATGAGAGGTGGAGAGGCAGGAAGAAGGATTTAAGAGTAAGATTTTCTTAAATTGTAACTTAGTAGGTACTATTGTTAAATTACCAAGCTACAACGTCAGAAATTTATAACCAGGATAACCATGATGAAAAACATCAGAGGATACAGGTACTAAGTAAAGAACTCAAGTGAAAATAAATCTAAAATATACATATTCATCTCAAACAGAGAAATTGGGGAAAAGTTTTAAGTGAAGATGTATAACATGTTAACAGATTTAATAGCTCAATTTTGTTAATATAATTTTTCTCAATGTGAGCTACAAACCAGACAGAATTCCAACAAAAATATCACCAAGACTTTTATGTGAATTGACTAGCAAAATTCTAAAACTCTTATGAAATATGAACCATTTAGTATCATCAAAGTGCTTTTAAGAATAAAGAAAGGTTGAAGAATTTATTCTATCTGATCACAAGACTCATATTGTATACAATATGGAAGAAAAGTGAAATATCAGCATACATATCCATAATTAGACTGATAGGACAGTATATTCATGAAAAGTGCATGCATATTTAATCTGTGAATTTTAATCAGATTTGTCAATATAATTAATGAGAAAAATGGCACTGAAACAAAAAAATATCAACATAGAAAAAAGTAAATGAATCTCCCTTATGTTACAGAGGATATACCTATCTAATCAGTGAAATTTAGAATTCTGGTGATTTAACACATGATGAACCATGTACAAAGTAAAGGATGATCATTTATTGTTCTCACCAGGAGAATGGTACCAACATACTTTGTAGTTCTCTTTGGATAAAAAAAAAAAAGAGTTCACATCTGAGGATTCTTTCAGCCCACATGTTATATGCTACACATTACATGTTACATATACTATTATCATGTTAATATACATATTACCTAACATTATACTAGGTCCATTCATTTAACTGATAAAAATTCTGATTTGATATTTTTCTTTTCTTTTTTTATTAATTAATTAATTAATTAATCTATTTACATCCGAAATGTTTCCTGCCCTCTGGTTCCTCTCCCAGAGTCCTTCCTCCCATCCCTCCTTCTCTTCACCTCTGAGACAGTACCCCCAACAGGTATTTACCACCCTGAGGCATCAAGTCTCTACAGGATTAGCACATCTTCTCCATTGTATCCAGACAAGGCTACATATTTCTGGGGGTCTTGGACAAGCCCGTCTATGTACTTTGGTTTGTGGCTCAGTCTCTGGGAACACCGAGGGTTCAAGGTTAGTTAACACTTTGGTCTTCCTGTGTTGTGTGCCACCCCCTTCAGTTCCTTCAATCCTTCCCCTAAATCTTCCACAGGGGTCCCTAACCTCCATCCAGTGCCTGACTGTGGATATCTGCATCTGTCTTAGTCAGATCCTGTTAGAGCCTCTCAGAGAACATCCATGCTAGGTTCCTGTCTGCAAGAACAACATAGCATCAGTAAGAGTGTTAGGGATTGGTGTTTGCCCATGGGATTGATCCCAAGTTAGGCTTGTCACTGGTCAGCCATTCCTTCAGTCTCTGCTCCACTTTTGTCTCTGCATTTCTTTTAGATAGGAGCAATTTTGGGTCAAAAGTTTGAGATGGGTTGTGTCCCCATCTCTCCACTTTGGGATCCTGTTTGATTACTGCAGGTGGTCTCTTCAAGTTCCATGTTCCCACTGTTGGACATTTCCAGCTAAGGTCACCAACATTGAGTCCTGGGAGCTTGCTATATCCCAAGTCTTTGGACATTCCTAGAGATTCCCACCCCAATCCCCCACCTCTGGTAGCTGCATATTTCCATTCATTCTTCTGCCCCTGGGCCCTTTTCCTTTTCCTCGCATACCTGATCCTGCCTCCTATTCCCTCCTTCCCCTCTTCCACCCAGGTACATCCCTCACTCTCCTTCCAATGACTATTTTGTTCTCTCTTCCTCAAGCATCCTCACTGGGCCTTCCTTCTTGATTACTGTCTTTGGGTCTGTGCGGTGTATCATGGGTATTCTGTACGTTTTGACTAATTAGCCTCTTATAAGTGAATACATACCATTCATATCCTTTTGGATCTGGGTTACCTCATTCAGGATGATATTTTCTATTTCCATCCATTTGCCTGCAAAAAATCATGATGTCCTTGTTTTTAATGGCTGAATAGTATTCCGTTGTGTAAATGGCCCATTTTTCTGTATCCATTCTTCGGTTGAAGGCCATCTGGGTTTCTTCGAGTTTCTGGCTATTACAAACAAGGATCCTATGAACAGTGGTATTTATTTAAAGCTGTACATATTCCATTTTATATATGTAACAGGTTTTTGAATTGTACATTTACCTGTTGATGGGAAACGAGGTCGGTTATATCGAAACATAATAAATCATCAGTAAACATGCAGAGAACACATATATCTGTGGTGGTATGGATTTGTCTGTGTATATGGTCAGGAGTGGAATAGCAAGATCATATGGTAGATCTGTTTTTATTTTTTTTTCAGAAATAGCCAAAGTAATACTATATATATAATTCATATTATACTATACATCTATATTAATAAATGCAGCCTGTGATCAGCATAAACACAGTAGGTAGGAAAATGGAGAAGGAGAGATGATCTGGAAAATGAAACAAACAAGCTGCTCCTACTTAGTTTTGGACAAAGACGAAAAAAAACATACAAGGAGAAAAGAAAATATTGTATACCTTGAAGCCATTTAAGTGTGGGAACAACCTGTCTCAACACAATCTGAAATTTCAGTAAGGAGAGCTGGACCCATTAGTGGAAACCTATAATCTAAGGTACTTCAGAGTCTGAGGCAGGAACACTGTAAGTTTATTCACTGTACAGAGATTTCAAGTCTAGGCTAGGAAGCTTCCAGAGAGGATGCTCAAAATAAAAGTAAACAGGGTATCCAACGAGTGATCAACAGCTCTTGCCTAGCAAGTGAACGATCCTTTTTCTTCCTTTCCCCGTCCTCAGTTCCCCCTTTTTTATCCTGTCTTCCCTCTTCTCTCCTTTCATACTCCTGGAGACAGAACCTAGGTCCTCTTGAAGTATGAGCTTGACCCATGAGCTAGAGCATTTGCCTAAGAATTTGTTTATTGGAAAACACTATTCACAAAGGACAAAACAAAACAAACCATAAAAATAAAATAAAAAAATATAAGAACAAACAAAAAAACCCAAAAAAGAAAAAAACAGTATTTGAAGAGTCATAACATTTAAGATGAAAGGAAATACCTTCAGTAATTGTGCTAAAATTAATGATTTACTTATAAGAAAACTCCCGGATCATTGTTTTACAGTAAAAGCAATCACAATGTTAAGAAATAAGTTATTTAAACTAAACACATAACACTGAATTTAAAAAATGACCCTCTATCATCAAACTTTAGTATAATGTATCATTGATATATATACTAAGTCATACTACAATAAGAAAAATTTGTACAGATGAAAGGAAAATATCTCAAATAAAATATTGAGAGTTCTAATTCAAGAGGGACTACAAAATGATATAGTAGTTTAGTACTGGAAAATCAACTATTATAATGTGTAATAACAGGTTAATGGGAATATTACTCATTCTAGTAGCAGAAAAAATGCTTCTAGTACAGCTTGGCAAGTTTGTCTCATAAAATCCCCCAGCCAAAAAGGAGAGTACATCTTAACCTGATAAATGACAGCTGGCAACTTTCTATAGTAATAATCATCTGAGAAAATCTTAGAAATGTTTCCTTAAGTACCACGGTTGTGACAAAGATGAAGGATGTCTCTGCTTTACGTCAACATGGGAATTGGAGGCTCATAATGCAAAATCACAATGTAAATGAAACATACGAAGCCCAAAAGGAAGAAACATAGATTATCCTTCACTATATGGTACCTCACCAATGCTCTGTTAATCTTGTCCTTGACTTAGGGAAACTTAAAGAAAAAGGCAGCAAATGAGGGCCGACCTCAGCCCAACACTAAGGGAGCAGCATAAACTGAGGCAGGCAAGATTCTGCACTTTCATACAACATTTACAAAAAGTAAAATTAATAAAGGGATGCAAAATTATGTAATTATCTTGGAATCTCAAAATAATTTTAAAAGTCAGCATAAAAAATTCAATCATGTTTCCATATACCGGCAACAATTTGTAGTGAGAATTTGGGAATTTTGGTTACTTTGAAAAACAGGGAAATATCATAAAACTATGTTTTCATTTTATTCCCACGTGTGGGATATGGGCTGCTTCAGACTGTTGGCAGCAGCTGACTATGATTTGCCTAGTGCTCTAGCAGGGGCATGATTTTGCCAGCTGCAGATAGCTTCTGTGATCATGTGACATTGGGAAATCTGGGGATTTTTCTGAGAGTATAGAAATGCTAGAGCACCCGATCAGTGGATTTTGGTTGTGGTTGGTTGTGGTTTGTTATTAGTCATGTGCAAAAAAAAAAAAAAACAAGAAGAAAAAGGAGAGGAGAGGAAGAGAAGGAGAGAAGAGAAGGAGGAGGAGGAAGGAGGAGGAGGAGGAGGAGGAGGAGGAGGAGGAGGAGGAGGAGGACAACGTACGACTAGACGACGACGACGACGAGAGGAGTGAGATATCCTTATAGAGAAGATCAAGCTTGCCCCCCCAAGGAATCCACACCCCTAATCAGAAATAAGTATTCTAACAATAATTCCACCTCTTTCCAACCCCTGATTTATTCAGGGATATCTTTCCTTTCCCCTCTATCATTTTTTTCTCTTTTATCTAATGTTAAGGGACTGAGAGCATGGAAGAAAAAAAGTAGAGAAGTGTGGAAGAAAGAAGAACCCACAGTGTAGCAAAAGAGACCGACAACAATTATTGTTTTGAACTACAAAAACTATACCATTCAAGTTATGGCAGTCAAATGTTAAAATTTATGTATAAACCCAAGGAGATATGTACAAGTCCTACACAGGAAAATTAATTTTGCTAAATCAAAGCAAGGCTAAATAAATGCAGGCATAGTTTACATCATAGACAGTACACTCAAGATGTTAGTTATCTCCCACCCGGTTTTTAAAGTCACTTAGTAAAAACTTAAATGCACAATACTAAGAAGGGGGTTTGAAAAATTATAAACATTGTATTGTTAATGTATGTGATGTTTTTAAAAAGCCCAATGATTTGAAATAATGAAAAAATATTTGTGTGCATGTGTGTGTATGTGTGGCGTGATGAGAGAGAGAGAGAGAGAGAGAGAGAGAGAGAGAGACTTACTTATGAAGGTTTTGATTGTGAACTTAAAGGATGACATGTCATGTGGCAATCTTAGAAGGATTGGTCGGTCATACATGTCTGGTTATCTGGTTATACAGCCATCATTATCTGCAATGACACAAGACCTAAACTTCTTTCTGGAATAGAAACTTAGTACCTGTTTGTCAGCTCCTCGCTTTGCCCTTTGTTTCAGTGGGGGAAAGGTTCCTGCATTGCCCCAGTACCCACAGGAGAAGTCTGTTTTCCTTGTTCTCTGGCTCAGATATGTCCTGCCTGGCATAATAGAACAACTTAAAACTTTCTTACTCTGAGAGCCCTACCTCTAACCAAATGCTACCATTCCTTCCCCATATCTTAGTGGCCTAATCGACTGAAATTCATTCCTTGCCAACACTGATGCTGTTCAGTGACCACACCTGGTCTCCTTTCCACAAGTGGCTTTGAAGGCTCCTGCAGAGAAAATAGCAGAACTTGAGAAATTATAAGATGGGTAAAGCTGTTTTTTTCATTTAAATATTTTTAATGTATTTTTTATTTATTTTATTTTTTAATTTTTTTTCCCAATCTGCTTTTATACCATTTTAATTACATTCAAGTATTAAGGTCAGTTCTAGGTTGAGGAACTAGCAATACAATAGATTGCAAATAGTCAAGGAACAAGCAAGACAATAAACACAAATAGTCAAAGAAGAAGCAAGGCAATAAACAAAGTCCTGGGATCACTCCTGTGATCACTGTTTCTAAGAGCTTATCAGGATGATGAAAACATCTGAGCCTACTTCTCTGTCCTAGCCCAAAGTCATTTTCATGCCTGAAGCCTGCTTCTTTATTCTAGCCTAAGATTTAGATTCTTGCCTGAAATTACTTCGTAGTTCTACCCTAATGTTAGATTCCTGCCTGAAGCCCATTTCCTTGTCCTTGGCCAATGTCAGATTCCTACTGATTCTAAGTAGCCATTATGCTACTATCATATTCTGATCCACTGAATCAAGTAGTTTACATTTTTATCATCTTAAACAATGAGGAATCTATAGCACGTACTCACTCTGAAGACTGAAAAATCGGCTAAGTTGACTCAATCTATTCAGTACCGAAAACCAGAGTTTTGCTAGCTAAAAGAAAACAGACTATTAAGCCTTAACTATCAGTCTGCAGATGCACAAATGAAGCTCTTTTGTAGTTCTTTACCATCTTGTAGCTGTTATTTCTTTTCAAAATGTGCATAAAGCCATGTTTAGAATATAATAGACCTAAATTGCGTGACTTTCTCCTAAGGACTTAACTTTATTTATAAAGGAATGTATCTGGACACAGTTATCAGAAGAATACTTCTAAGAAAATTAAGTCCTTAATTAAATCTAAAATAGGCACTGTGCACCAATACCACAAAAGACTTCAAAAGTCTCTTCATCTGCCACATGTTACCCTGTTTGCAATGGCTCGTAGTCCCTCATGAATGCCCTGTCTGCTTCCAGAAACAACCTGAATGGCAGGCATTGAAGACTGGAGTAAACAGCGGAGTAGTACTGGATGCAAATTTTATGAACTACACTATAAATATACTTTGCCGAACATAAATAAATTTTTCTGTGACAAAATCCAAGGATTGGAATTAGTGATTGAACTGATAATCAGAAGAGTTGGTTTTATTACATGGTGCCACTGGAAAAATGAATGGGTGATAACAAGAATTAGTATTGCTAATCATACCTATGTGATATGATTTAAAAACACTGATAATTTTCTTCATTACTTTCATAACTGTCTTCCCAAATTACCTTTTTCACATGTTTTAATGTGGAGAACCTGGGTTGTATACAGACTATGAAGCATACCCAACCTCACACAGTGATATAGGGTTACACTACCCAGTAGGATGAATATTTTAGTGGGGAGTAATTTAGAATAAATAGCTTACATTTCTCTCAGTCTTTCTCCCCTTCCTGTCCCCACACACATGAAGTGAATCATGATCACAAGAAAGAATTCCTACTTTATCCCTCTGCTCCTGAAATGGTCATTTGACCGCTATTTGATCTCCTAAGAGTAGATTTAAGATCTGGAGATAGATGTTACAGGGAGCATTTACCCAGCAACACAAAAAGGATCTAACCAACAGAGAAATTTCTAATGGCTGAGAAACACTTAAAGATGTTCAGTGTCCTTTGTCATCAGGAAAATGCAAATTAACATGAGACTTCACTCTTCAGAGTGGCTAAGTTCAAAATCTCAAGCAACAGCAAATGCTGGCAAGGATATGAAGCAAGGGGAATACTCCTCCATTGCTGGTTGAGTATAAACTCGTACAACTACTCTGGAAATCAATTTGGTGGTTTCTCAGACAATTGGGAATAGTTTACCTCAAAACCCACCTATACCACTCTTGGCCATATAACCAACACTTGTTCAACTATGGTCATAGCAGCTTTATTCATAATACCCAGAAACTGGAAACAACCCAAATCCTTCAACTTTCTTTATCCATTTTATAAGAATGGATAAAGAAAATGTGGTTCATCTACACAATGGATCAGCTCTCAAAAAGAAAGACTTCATGAAGTTTGCAGGCAAAAGGATGGAACTTGAAAATATCATCTGAGTGAGGTAAGCCAGAGCCGGAAAGACAATTATTGTATGTACTCATTTATAAGTGGACATTAGCCATAAAGTGCAGGATAACCAAGCTACTATAATCCACAGACCTAGAGAAACTTGGTAGTAAGAATGTCCCAAGGGAAGATGCTTGAATCTTACTCAGAAAGATATAGGGACTCCACAAGAAAACCAACAGAGTCAATTACCTTGGACTGTTGGGAGCTCCCAGTGATTGAACCACCAACCAAAGAGTAAACATGGGCTGCACCTACCCCACCATATCCCCCACACATATGTAGCAGAGTCTTGGTCTTCATGTGAGTCTCTCAAGAGCAGGGGAACTGTCCCTTGAATCTGTTGCCTGACTATAGATTCTGTTTTCCTAACTAGGCTGCCTTGTCTGGCCACAGTGTAAGAGGATATGCCTAGTCCTTCAGTGACTTCATGTGCCAGGGGGGAGTGATACCAGGAGAGGCCTTCCCCTTCTCAGAGAAGAAAGGGAGGGGGATGGGAGAGAAACTTTTTGAGGTGGGGACCAGACTAAGGCTCCTGGGTGTTTGTGTGATCAGAATATAAAGTAAACAAATAAATTAATTAATGAAAACCAAAAAGGAGCTAACTAAGCACATTTTGCTAAGTCCTTGCTAACTGTATTATCATTTCAAAAATACTCTGTTTTGTCTGGACATGATTCTCTACAGCTTGTTGTTAATTCTATAAACTTAGTATGAAATACTTTTTCCAAGTATCTTTTGGATTTTATTTCTTAACTTCTAGGAATAGAACAGAGATCACTTAATTATTAAGATCACTTGCAGGTGACCTTGTTTCAGTTCCTAAGCACCCACGTGGTAACTTGCAAATATTGACCTGATGCTTCTTCTGACCTCCCAAAGCACCAGGCAAGCATGATATACATCTCCAAGCTCCCATACATATACAAAATAAAATAAACAAAGCTTAAAGACTCTTATGTTATGTAATAAATAAATTAATATTTCCCCCTTGCATACCTGCTGTTTGGAGGAGTTTCAGTCATGAACCTAGAAAACTATGAAGCTGCTTTCTCTTTTCTACAGCTTCCGCATTTGTATGTGGAGGAAAGCCTGAATATTGTATGCTCGTTTGGGAAAATGACTTGATATAGCATAGCTCTAACATCTGCTCCTAACTCCCTTACTCACCCCATCACCAACTTACACTTCACAAGTATCCTTTCCCTTTTCTTTGCTCAGTCATTAAGTCATCAATCTTTCATGATTGGAAAGCAGAGTTTTATTTCACATAATTCAGTCCGCATACCCTTAGAAGATTGAATATATTTATATGCTGCATAAATATATGCAAAATGAGTACCTAAGGAATTATACAGATACCTCATCAAGTCCAAAGTTGCCATATCATATGTATTTTCCAGCTTGAATATGTTATCAGGTGACAAAAGAGTGAAGTAAGAACACCCAATTCTCTTTCCATTTGTCAGTAACCAGGAAAATCCAAAACAATAGCTATACCACCAACAAAAATTCCCTGAAGCATCATAACAAACAAACAGCTAATAAGCATTTTGAAAACAGCAGCTACTGAAAGCATCTTTGTATTGCTTGGACAAGTTTTCAAAGATCATGTTTGTGCACACAGGACAGTTATACAAAATGTAACATATGAGATAGCCATCATTGTTCCCTATAATGAAAGGAAACAAGTATCTAGGACATATGACTTAAAGGTTCTTGAATCTATGAGTGCACTAAAATTTATCAGCCAGACTCTGCAACAGTCTCAAACATCAGATGACTTAAAGGTGTAGGGCATGAGTCTCACACTGCACCCTGTGTGTAAACACAAATCAGGGAAGGAAGTATTTGTGCCAAGTATTTATTTCTTTGCTGTTTGACTGCTCCAGTTCCCCAAGGGTTAGGAGTCTATCACTGCTGCTGTTCCTCAGCTGCTAGGATCAGAACATGTAACACAGATGGAGTGAGCTGTGTTCTCAAGGCTGCTGCTTTACAGAGATAAGGCTCTAAAGCAGAGAGGTGCTCAGCTTTGCTGCCTGCTGAGAAAGCCTGTGCAACTATCAATAATAACCACTTGCTTCTCTACTGTTATGTTAAACAACATAACCTTGCCTACATAGGTGAAATTTGATGAAAATGGTTTAAACAATATGGAATTCCTATGACTTTTTCATTTCAGCTTCTGTTCTCTCTCTCTCTCTCCCTCTCCCTCTCTCTTCTCTCTCTGTCTCTCTCTCTCTCTCTCTCTGCACTCTCTCTCTCTTGCTCTCTCTCTCTCTTGCTCTCTCTCTCTCTCTTGTGCTCTCTCTCTCTCTCTCTCCTCTTTCCCCTTCCCCCTCTCTCCCTTCTCCTCTTCTCTTTATCTTCCTCTCCCTTCTTGTTTCCTCTTCACTCCTCCAGTTCAGATTTATTGCTACGATGCAATGATTTAAGAACCTGGTTGAAATATCAGATCACATCCCTCTACCAGTTTCCTTGAATGTGTTTAATGAGCTGTACTATACCTTAACCTCCTTTGTCATGCTGCTGTCATTCACAGCACTGCAACTCTCCAAGTAGGAGAAATTGCAAAAACACTCCTAGGCCCATTAGAAATACATATTTTGTCTGACTATGGCTTTGCAATTAAAGTAAGTCAACTTCTAGGACCTGAAAGGAAGGTAGTATCATAGAATATATATCAAAATGTAAAGCTCATTTAATTTGAATTCAAGTGTACAAATAAAAACCTGTCACCCATCTTCCAGCCTTCAGGAGGTAGAGTGTGTGTTGTAGGGGCATTAATGCCTCTGAATAGTACTTCTCACAAACCACTATATTGGCCAGATATCATCAACAGTTTACATTTCCTTTACAGTAATGCATGGAAAATACTTAGCATAAGGTTTAGTACTAGAAAATACACAAAGCTGCTGACTAGATTTTCGATTGATTTCCTCCTGACAGCCCTTAAGTATCTTTTGTCACCCAGTGGGAGTTCCTGGATAAGCAGCTTAGATGACTTTCCTTGGCACGCTTGGACAGTTTTAACATCTGTCTTAGTTAGGACTTTTATTGCTGTGATAAAACACCAGACACAAGAGAAACTTGAAGGAGGAAAGGGTTCATTTCATCTTATATATCCAGGTAACAGTCCATTACGGAGGGAAGTCAGGGCAGGAACCTGGAGGCAGAAATCATGTAGGAATGCTGCTTTAGATTTTTGCTATTTGTGGCTTGCTAAGTCTTCCTTCTTAGTAATGACGACCACATCCCAAGAATGCCAACACCCCTAATGGGCTGGGCCTCTATCAGCCAACATTCAAGAAAAATGTCACAGGCCTACCAGCATGATAGTTGTGTGGTGGAATTCTCAGTTTATTACCCATATGATTCCTATGTCAAGTTGACAAAAAAAAAAAAAAAAAAAAAAAACACAAAACCAAAAAAAAAAAAAGCCAAATAAAACCAAGATAATGGATCCTTTGTCAGTTTGACACACCATTACATAACTATTCCTATTAAACTATAAACATTGTTGTTTATCCCCAAGAACTCATATTAATATCAGTATCACACTATAAAATGCATTTCAACTTTTAAAAGTCCTACAGTCTTTAAAAAACTTCATACACTTTAAAACTGCAGTGTCTAAAACTTCCTAACTCTCTTTCAAAATTTGAATCCCTCTAAGGTATCCAAAGACTCAACCATGGGCTCCTATAAAAAAAATATTAAAATACTTTCTGATTTCAAGGTGGAATAATCAGGGTATAGACCAAAGTGAAAGCAAAGTGGAGCGGTGTGAACTTCAGTGTCAGATTTACAGGACTTGAGATCTTCTATACCCCAAAGAACCTTAGCTGCTCTTTCCCGTCTTCTGCACTCTGAAGCCTACAAAGGTTGACTCCTAGGATAAAGCCAACCCCATGCTATAGATGCTGCTCTTTGCATCTTTAACATGCTGAAGATTTTATTGTAATTGATCTGTGTCTCCACCAATAACCTATACTCTGGTCTGTTTTCAGGGACTCTGACCCTAGCACATGGTGCCAAACCTCTTTGTGACTCCTTTAACCCTGGGGCTTTTAGGACAACTGAGGTTACACCTTCCTCAATGGCTTTTCATGGCTTCATACGGCGCTGAATGTCACCTGCTCCCTATGAACCTTTCATGCCTTTAAAGTACCATCTGGAAAACTCTTACATAGTATCAGTTTGGCAGTTAGCACAAAGTCTGTCTCCTCTGGACCACAGTTTAGCCTTGGCCCTGAAGAAATATTTCCTAGATTTTGCCTCAAGTATGCTGGCCTCTCTAAATACAGCTGATTCTCGCCCAGGAGTCTAGAACCTCAGCTATGTCTAGGAAAGGTTCATTTAGTGGATCTAGTCTCTTGTTAATTATAGGAATCTTTTTTCAGCTTCAGAAAACACATATTCTTAATTCAAAATAGCATCTATGGCTCTGATAGTCTTGCTTTCTCTGAAACTTCACAAACTAGTCATCATTATCTGCCTTGATAGCAACATTCTATCTTCAACTCCAATTGAACATTTCTATGAGTGCTGAGCACTCTGTACTTTTTCCAGCCAATAATTTAAAATGATACAACAGTATGTGTCTATCCCCAAAACAGAAGGTCATGTTTATTACAGCAATATCCCATCAACCTGGGACCAATATATTTTTATTTAGGGCTTTTATTGCTGTGATAAAATACCATGACCAAAGTAAAATTGAAAACAAAAGAATTTGTTTCATATCTAAGTATAAGTAACAACAAATCAGACCAGGAATTCAAACAGGGCAGGAACTGGAGGCAGGAACTGAAGCAGAAGCCATGGAGGACTGCTGTTTATTGGCTTTCGACTCATGGCTTGCTCAGTTTGATCAGTTTTATCGCCCAAACCTCCTAACCAAGGGTAGTCTCATATCGAGTGGGCCATACCTTCCTGTATCAATAATAACCAAGAAAAATGGCCACAAGTTTGTCCACAATCTGATTTGATGAGGGTATTTTCTCAATCAAGATGCCCGCACCCCAAAAGACTGTAGATTAGCTCAAGTTGACAAAATCTAACCAGGACATCATTGAAAATAAATTTCTGTCACAGGTACATCTTACTACATGGAAACAATATTTAGAAATTTACCATCACAGATGTAAAGCAGTGAAGTGATTAATTATTTACTGATCTTAAGTTTACATATTTGAATCAACATGCTTTAGTCATTTATTTCCTTATTAATTTTTGTGACACTATCTCTGTTTAAACCTCTAGCTGGCCTTGAACTTGCAGTCCTCTCCTGAGTGATGTAATTACAAATGTGTTCCACAAGAGTCAGCTTCCAAATAGTTCTAGTATTTGCCCTGGAAGTTCAAAAGATGGTCTTTTTAGCTTAACACCCATTTGTCAGAAACTACAAATCATGACCTACCCAAGACTATACTGCATGATTCAACTCCACTGTATAAATCATGTATGTTTATGGGAGATTATTTTTTGAAATATTTAAACTAATCTGCTGAATGTATATTGGCTAAATACTGTTGCAACTTTTCTGAATATTTTTAAAAACGTTTAAACATATATAATTTTACATATGGATATATATTTTAAATTCAGTTGACTATAAGGTATTTGATAATTTACGTTTCTTAGAAGAAAGTTAATTTCAAAGTAACTGAACTTTTAATTTGATGTAAAAAAAACAACTAGAATACACAATAGTGCTTTTAGCAGACTGAATGTTCCATTAGGCAGTGCTAGACTACACTCCTAAGATTTTTATCGTTTTCTATGAATCATGAAAACCTAATAAGCCTATTGGAGAATAAGATAACCTTCTGTGAAGCCACAGCATAGTTGTTTTGTTTTTTTCAGTCTGACAAAATATTTGTGAAAGCAACTTAAAACTGGAAAAGTTTCTTTGGCTCATGGCCTCAAGGTTTCAGCCCACAATAAGCTGACTCTGTTGCTATGGAACTGACGTGAGGCAGAATGCAATATTAGAGAGGACTGGCTGGTTCTGAGCTGATCATCTCCTGGCAGCTGGGAGGCAGAGGGACAGTGACAAAAATGGTTGGCACAAGATAGCACACTTCAAAGACAAGCTCAGTGACCTACTTCCTCTAGCCAGAGCCCAATCTCTAGGCTCTATCAACTTCTAATAATGCCATTAAATCATGACTTCACAGACAAAAAAATCCACTGGCCACCTCACAGCCCTTAGGATTGAATCAATCAATATCCAAAAACACACAATCCAGCACACAAGTCTTGAGGGGCATTTTAGGTTCAATATGTATCATTACCATTCTCTGCTGCCCATGATTTCAAACGTTTGGATAGCTGGACCTTCTATACTGTTGTGTCTGTCCAGGTTATTATCTGCCAAGTGGTTTCCAATCAATATGTCCTCACTGTACAGGTTTTGGAATCAGGAGTCCTCTTCCCTCCAGCCACTGGTACCTTTGGAAGTCATAGTTTCTGTTTACTTCATATATCTCTTGCTAGCCAGAAGGCACATTATTGCTATTTGACACTAAGTTCTTCAAGTATCCCTGCACTCAGTTATTTGCTACAATATCATTAACAAAGGGGTCCTCTCTAGAGAGCTTGTGACATGTGAGGAACTCTGTCATGTGTTATGAGTCACAACACTTAAAAGCAGACACACTGTTGCTACCAGTTACAAGTTGCAGTCTTCCCAAATCAAGCAAAGCTTTGAGCAAATTAAATGAAGGTAAAAATGACAGCACTCATTGAAAGTGATATTCTTAAACCACGCAGTTATAGCATGTTACAGAGGATGAAAACATGACAAGGAGCTAAGGGAAGAGACCAGCAGGGGACAGTTTAGAGAAAGAGTACTTTAGGAGGCAAATATCTATTGTCTGCAGGAAGTTTTACCCTTTTGCAATCCTTGTGTAACAATAGGCAGTCAGGGAAGATCCTTCCCCCACCAGCATCTGAATATTTCACTGGAATTTAATGTTTGATTAGCCATAAGGTTGAGCTCCAGCTGCAGGGTGTTGGGGAGTAAGTGGATGTCCCATTGCTTCACTCATGATCACTTACATTACTAGACATCTAATTGGCCAGGCCTCCTGTAACAAAGACTCCTTTATAGAAGGCTCTGCAAATGAATTGAAATTATCCTGCAGTAGCTGAGTGCAAAGCCAGCTCGCTCTTAGGTAAGGATGTTTCACTATTCACACTATTCACACTATTTACATGTACTCTGAAATATTTCTAAAAAAAAAAAAAAAAAACTGAATCTTAAGATTTCTCAGGTGAGCTACATCAGGAAAACTCATTGTCTGATAATCTTTGAACATTAAAGGAGCATGACTAGTTTTCAATAGTTTAATTACTGCATGCCAACCCAGGAGATTAGTGTTTTTACTTCTGTCAGAAATATGGTATTTATGAGTGACGTATGTTTGGCATGCAAACTACTCATTAGTAAAGGACACTTGACCTTTTTTTTACAATAAAATGAATCTGATCTGACATGGGAGGGTTGATATTGTGGCAAAATTTCTCTTAAGAGCATTTCCTTGTTTACCTCCTAGCAACTAACGAAGGATGCATCACCTCAATGACTAATAAAGAAAACATCTCATAGGTTTGCCTACAGGCAAATCTACAGAGTGAATTTCTCAGCTGATATTCCCTCTTCCAGAGTAGTTTATGTCAAGTTGACAAAGGAAACAATCTAAGAAGCACACTTATTAATTTGCACATACAATTAAGCAATAATGTATCTATAATTAATGAACAATTAACATAACTCTTGTACAACTTAATATGTTCATTTCCATTATAAAAAATTATTTATTTCATCACTGCATTGTTATATATGCCTTTTATTTGCTCATGTACTTTAACTATTCTGAAGTGAAACCTCTGGAATTTATGAAATTATTATCTGTATCGGTTGTGTCACCTTTCAGAAGATGTTACATGATATTAATGCTACCTAATGCTAACTTTTTATTTATTGTTATTAAAAAGTGAATAAAGAGAAAACATGAATCAGTTTCATCCTAAACTGCTATTTATCCTCAGTAACAGAAAAACAACCCTGTCAATCTTAAGATGTGCAGTAACTTCTTGTAAGACAGCTGGAGTCAGGCAGTGGGGTGGGTTGCCAAGAGATTAAAAAAAAAAGCACCCTGAGACTGCATTGGAAATAAAAGTTTAATGTAATTTACTAACGCAGAAGGTAACAGGACAGAGCAACTTACTGAGGAAGTGGAACTTTCAATAGCATCAGAATCAACTGAAATCATTGACCAGGAGGGTTTCTTGTTGACTGGGCCAAAAGTTTAAATAGTATCCACACATCATTTTTGTATGCTTAAATAGTATCCACATCTTTTGTATGCTTAAATAGTATCCACATCTTTTGTATGCTTAAATATATCCACATCTTTTGTATGCTTAAATAATATCCACATCTTTTGTATGCTAAGGCCAGTAATTCAGTTGGCTGAACGCCAGACCAGTACTTCTGTCCATGGCGTGGCTACACAGTGTTGCTTGTAGCAGAGGGGGGGGGGTTTACAGTTTAGAGGACGTTTGTAATGACTGTTCATTTGTTGTATCTGTTTTCTGAGACCCCAAAGACCAGCAAAGAGCCGATTCCTAGTGTAATTGCACTAGGGTCTTTACTGAAGTTCCAGCTTGGGCCATGCTGCTATCTCTGACGCAGTAGAACAGGAGGGTGAAACCCCAAACCCAGTTTCAAGCAAGCATTTATAGAGGTAAGCAAACAAGTAAGGGGGTTCTAGCCTGGGGCACATATGATTGGGGACCTATTATAGAATTCTGTTGCCCTTTTAAATAATTGGTTGGTATGGGGAGCCAAACTATAGACTTAACTTCTGCTTTCCTCCTGATTGATTGGTGGTTGTTAGGATGTGAAGTGTCAGGGGCAGGCATATAACCCGGGGGCACAGGTTTGTTGGGGAATAACCTGGAGACTGGTGCTAGACACAGGTTTGTTGGAGTGTAGTTTGGAAATGGGTGCTAGGTGTCCTTGAGCCTTAGGTCGGGTTCTCTAAGATGGAGTCTGAACTCAGGATCTGGTCTCTCACCTTCATCTTACCTTTTTATATGAACAGTATTGCAGAGAATGATTGAATGTTTATATATGTGCTGGAATCAGGTTCTCTCTGTAGATGATAGTAGCTCAGCCTCCAATGCACTTGTGACTTTATTAGAACATTCTGGAGGCCGGGCGGTGGTGGTGCACACCTTTAATCCCAGCACTTGGGAGGCAGAGGCAGGCAGATTTCTGAGTTCGAGGCCAGCCTGGTCTACAGAGTGAGTTTCAGGACAGCCCGGGCTACACAGAGAAACCCTATCTCGAAAAACCAAAAAAAAAAAAAAAAAAGGAACATTCTGGGTTTGTCCCCTTGTCTTCTTGCCACAGTTCTCTCACCTTGGTTTGGCTCACTGAAGAAAAGGTTCAAGGAACGTGGAATTTGATGACCTGTTTTTCTCATAGATGACACATTCCATTTTCTTAAATGAATAATTTATGCTAAAATTTCTTAATAGTTTTGTAACTTGCTTGTGTTGCTAAGTTTAATTTTATAATAAAAGGCATATATTGCACAATCTAATCAGAGAGAGAGAAATAATTTAGTAAAGCATAAACAAAAAATTATAAGATGTTACTGTGTATACACATTTTGTGATAAAACAAAGATGGAATATTAATGTAAAAAAATGTTAATCAGTTTGGTCCTAGAAACGGAATGGATATTTGAATCAAAAAAATTATTAAGAACATTAAGGAATAAACCATTTGTTTTTTAAATGACTGAAGAAAATCTCAAATTGTCAGGTTTCAAGTAGAAGAGCAAACAGACACAGGCGTGAAGCCATGTGATTTCTCAAACCTTCAAGGATTTTCTGAGCTTTCGAACGGTGTGCCATGGCCAGATGCTTGATAGCTGTTTATTGCATTTTTTGATTGTTTCTGATCAAATGAAATCTAGAAAACACACTTTCAGAATGGTTGACATATATTACTCTAATAATTTGTGTTGTGTTTTTGTTTTTGAAATGTTTAATGTTTTTATTATTAATTCACTGTTTCTTATCTGTCTAGCTTATAGTATAAGGAACATATACAATTGATATTTTCCTTAAAATTTTAGTCACATTTATACTATATTAAACACTTTGTCACAGTTCACTTTCCGATTCTCTAATACTTCATAGAGGATAATTTATAAGCAATAAAAATTATCTGTGGCCCTCTGATAGCTCAGTTTGTAAACTGCATGCTTTATAAGCATGCAGTCTTGAGTTTCATCAGGAGAGGCCATGTTTAAAAAGTGAATTTTATGGAACTTGCTTGTAATCTCAGTGCTAGGGAAGAAGAGGCAGGCAGAGCCTTAGGGTTCCCTTCATCCATCAGCTTAGCCTACTTGGTAAGGTATAAGATCCTTGCAGAAAAACTAGGATTGTCTGAGGAACATTATGGTGATTGTCTTCTAGTCTCTACTTACTGTTGCCTACACACACACACACACACACACAACACACATGCTCACACAAGCCTTACACTTGTGCTGCACATGCCTTACATTTGTACAAATAATACTTAAACTGGGTCGTAATTTTCGAGATGGGAAGCCCTAAATTAAAGATCTGCCACTCTGGGAAGATCCTTTCTAAGTACCATACATGACTGAGGCTAGCCTAGCAAATGTTTGGGCTGAACACATGTTTTTAATCCCGCCTCTACTCCCACAATGACTAATGTGTTTTTACAATAATAACACTAAGTCTTTCATGAGGTGAGAACCTTTGTACCCTAATCACCTTTTAAAGTTCCCAATTTTGAGTGTCATTACAGTCTCAAGCTTTGGCACGGGATTTGGAAACGATTTTTAAACCATAATACACATATTATGTCTTTCAAGACTTCATCAAATTATTCCGCACTTTCTTGTGAACTTGTTTCTGTCTTTCCATTTTATTTCAGTTGATCAATTTGTGTCACGTTGTGGCTCAGTCTTTTGTTTGCTGTAGCTTTATATTACTTAGTTTAATTAGTTGGGGAAATTCTCCATAATTATTCTTCAGAATTTACTGATTTACTGTCCCAGGCTAGTGTTAGAATAATTTTCTCAACCTGAAACAATTGGTCTAGATGTTTGTAGAAATGTCTTTGTGATCAAGAGTATTTACTGTTCCTGGAGAGGATGCACTTTCTCTTCCAATACCCACATGGTAGCACACAACTATTCGAAACAGTGGTTCTGATACTCTCTTCTGGCCTCCTTGGTTTCCAAGAATGCACATGACACACATACATACATGAAGACCCTCACTACATATATATATTATATATTATATACTATTTAATATATTTAAACACACACAACATCATATTATATATACTACATATATATATATATATAATATTAACATATCTACACTACTCCCACTTATTAAATATAAAACAATCTTTAAAAAGCCTTAGAGTTGTTATCAGGCCTGCAATAAACTCACCTTCAATTAATGATTTAGCTTTACCTGTCCCTGCTCAGTGGAACTATTAGTCACTTAAAACAGTCCTTACAATTTCTCCAGGTGGAATTAGCTACTGTGAAGGGCAGCTCTGCTTCAAGCTATTTCACGGAATATGTGTCCATTGGACCTATAGATTTTGTTTATATGTGAGGTGGAAATGAAAACCATGGATTATTTTGCCTAACCATCATGCTTCAATGTATATCTTTAGCTATACATTGCCAGACTTAGGACACATTTGTTGTTTATAAGATTAGCTATTTATCTGCCGTGTGTGCAGTCTCTCCAGATTGAGTTTCAGGAACCATGTAAAGGTCATATTCTAGGGAAATCCATCAATCTGAGTTATATTGGATGGTATAAATTCAATTATACTGCATATGAATAATGGTGGTTATTTCAGGCATTGTTTTTGTGTTCACTATAATAAGAATTTTCATACCACTTACCAATATTTTTTATCATCTAAAGATATATTTATATATTCTTATTTCATCTAATATACATCTGTATAGAAATTGCACACATATGTTTATATACATTTTAAAGTTTGAAATTTTATACATGAACAGAAGGTGTAGTGATCAAATCCATATTCTACTCCCCATTCTCTAGCTCCTACCTGTTCCCTTTGATACATTTCTCTCCCAATTTCACATACTAGTGTGTGTGTGTGTGTTGTGTGTGTGTGTATACGTGTACCTATGTGGTTAACTTGGTAATGCAGGTATGTGCACAGGTGGAAGGCCATCTACTGTAGCATGAACAGCCTACAAAGGGCTATCTCTCTGAAAAATCTAGACCCTCCTTTTCCCATAGGCTCCCTATTGCCTCAGCTAGGAGTAGGACTTTGTAAGCTCCTCCCACGACTGGGATTTGCTGGTTGATATTGTGCATGCAGTCTCAAACATTGTGAGTTTATCTGGCAATGGCCCTGTCTCTCTACATTTGGGCATGTACCCACAAGATGCTTCACCAGCCCACAAGGACACTTGCTCTACTATGTTCATAAAAAGTTTATTCATAAGAGCCAAAAGGAATCTAGATGTCTCTCAATTGAAGAATGGATACAGAAAATGTGATATATTTACACAATGGAAAACTACTCAATCATTAAAAACAAGTCCAAGTGGATCAAACACTTCAACATAAAACCAGATACATTAAATCTAACAGAACTAGAAAGTGAGAAATAGCCTTTAACTAAGCACAGGAGAGAACTTTCTCAAGAGAACACCATTGGCTCAAGTGTTAAGGTCAACAATTGATAAATGAGACCTCATGAAACTGAAAAGCTTATGTAAAGCAAAGGACACTGTTATTAGGACAAAACTACAGCCTACAGATTATGAAAAAATCTTCACTAACCCTACATCTGACAGAGGGCTAATATTCAGGATATATAAAGACACCAACAAATCAAATAACCCAATTAAAAATGGGGTACAGAGCTAAACAGAGAATTCTCAACAGAGGAATCTCAAATGGCGAGAAGCACTTAAAGACATTTTCAAAGTCCTTAGTAACCAGGGAAATCCAAACCAAAACAACTCTGAGGTTCTATCTGACATCCATCAGAATAGCTAAGATCAAAAACTCAGAGACAGCACATGCTGGCAGGATGTAGAGCAAGGGGAACACTCCTCCATTGCTGGTGTGAGTGCAAACTTGTACAATCACTTTGGAAATCAATTTGGCAGTTTCTCAGGAAACTGGGAATAGTTCTACCTCAATAATCAGCTATACCACTCCTGCACACACACCCAAAAGATACTCTATCATTCCACAAGGACACACGCTCAACAATGTTTACAGCAGCTTTATTCATAATAGCCAGAAACAGGAAATAACCTAGATGTCAATCAACTGAAAAATGGATAAAGAAAATATGGTTCGTTTACATAATGGAATACTACTCAGCTGTTAAAAACAAAGACACCATGAATTGTGCAGGCAAATAGATGGAACTAGAAAATATCTTAAGTGAGTTAACCTTATTTGGACT
Source organism: Mastomys natalensis (assembly GCA_021653895.1). Classification (NCBI taxonomy): domain Eukaryota; kingdom Metazoa; phylum Chordata; class Mammalia; order Rodentia; family Muridae; genus Mastomys; species Mastomys natalensis. Next base: position 453,647 of record JAJTUV010000791.1, on the reverse strand, counting down.
TAGTTATTTAAGACAAAGTCCTTTTGCTTTACAGTCTTTACTTTTACAACAAACTTTGCTGTTGTAGGTGTTCATAGGACTTATTTCTGTCCAGTGAGCTGCATATAAAGACGGCCTGATGACAGGGGAAAACACCTTCGGTAAAAATATCTCAGGTTAAAAAAAAAAAAAAGGGTAGTATGTGAGGATAGCTCTTTCCCACCATCCTTCAATTTATTGAAACCTCCTGAATTTTTGGCATCTGAAGCAATGACTATTATATGATAATTTACACAAAAACAAAAAATTTGTAGAAATGATGTAGTATAATCTGTTCTTTTAGTAACAGATTGAATTTATTGGTCTGACATCTGCTTAGAATAAAGTCTGTGTGTGTGTCAACATTCCTTGATTTCTAATGGTCACATTCTGAAATTCTATTTTTTTAATTTTTTTATTGGATATTTTATTTACATTTCAGATGTTATCCCCTTATCCCAATTCCCACCCCTCCTCCAGGAACCCCTTATCCCATCCCCCCTCCTCCTGCTTCCATGAGGATGTGCCCCCACCCATCCTCCTCACTCCCACATCCCACCTTCAAATTCCCCCACACTCCATGTCCAGCTTTCATGGGACCAAGGATCATCTCTCTCACCCATTCCCCGACAAGGCCATCCTCCCCTACATATACAGCTGGAGCCATGGGTCCGAACATATGTGCTCTCAGGCTGGTGATTTAGACCCTGGGAGCTCTGGTTGGTTGGTATTGTTGCTCTCTTCTTGGAGCTGCAAACCCTTTCAGCCCCTTCAGCTCCATCTCTCTAACTCCTCCATTGGGAACCCCTGATCAGTTCAATGGTTAGCTGTGAGCATCTGCCTCTGAATATGTCAGACTCTGGCAGACCTCTCAGGAAACAGCTATATCAGGCTCCAGTCAGCAGGCACTTCCTGACATCTACTTCAGGTTAGTTGAGTTCTAAGCAATAAGTTGGGCGCCAATATCTGCCAAGACAGAGTAATCAGCCTTATATTTCTGCATTACTATGCTCAGATCCTGCCAGAATGAGCGAAATTATCTCACGTTTTGGGTTGCTGTCCAGGTTGTGGTCCTAATGAAAGTTAGAGCTAGTAAGCGGTTTTAGATTAAGATTGCTCCCACGTTTTATGTGAGAAAAGTATTAAGGGACTTCCTAGCGTGTTCAGTAGTCTTTTATGTTAGGAGAGTTTGACAGAGTTCTTTTAGTTACCAAAATTGAGGTTGTTAGTCATCTGTACTTTACAATTACAACTTGGTTATATAGACAGGCTATTTATGTTGGGAGAAAAGAGTTTTTTAATTGGAATCATTAAAGCAGGAGAAAGTCCGTTCAAACTAAGCCCTTGTTGAATTTTGATGTAATTCCTATTTGTTAGAGCAAATGATGTGGGTGTTAGGTATCATGTACTGTACTTCTATTGAATGTTGGACAATTAATTGGGAAAAAAGCTAGAGTCTTTAATTGGGAGAGAAAGGGAAAGGTATGGTAGTCGCCTGGGGCGGCTGATTGAGCAATGAACACTGGGAAGGATAGCAGAGGAGGAGGACTACAGACAGGAATGACTTGCATGATTGAAGGAGAGCAGTTAGGTGAAGGACAAGGTGGTGGATGGTGGAAACAAAGCAAGTAAAGGGTCATGATGGGGAGGTACACAAAGAAGGAAGATGAGAGGAGGAGGTAGTGAGCAATGGTGGTTGGAAAACAGCAGTTATAAGGGTCTCATAGCTGGGGAATAGAATAGTGTAGTGGTGAATCTGCCCAATCTAGGTATACAGCATATACTCATAATTATTGAGTTGTGTTTTCTTTTACTGATCCTTTTGGGTTGGAGATTTATCGCATTACTGCAACATTTATGTATCTTGTTGATTTTTTCAAAGAACCAGCTCCTTGTTTTGTTGATATTTTGTATAGTTCTTTTTGTTTCTACTTGGTTGATTTCAGCCCTGACTTTGATTATTTCCTGCAGTCTACTCCTCTTGGGTGTATTTGCTTCTTCTTGTTCTACAGCTTTCAAGTGTGTTGTCAAGTTGCTAGTGTATGCTCTCTCCAGTTTCTTTTGTAGACACTTAGAGCTATGAGATTTCCCCTTAGCACTGCTTTCATTGTGTCCCATAAGTTTTGGTATAATGAGCCTACATTTTCATTAAATTCTAAAAAGTCTTCTTTCTTTATTCAGTTTCCATGTGTATGTGGGCTTTCCATTGCTTTTGTGATTATTGAAGACTAGCTTTAGTCCATGTTGATCTGATAGGATGCAAGAGCTTATTTCAATATTTTTCTATCTGTTGAGACCTGCTTTGTAACCAATTATATGGTCTAATTTGGAGAAAGTACCATGAGGTGGTGAGAAAAAGGTGTATTCTTGTGTTTTAAGATGAAATGTTCTATAGATATCCCTTAAATCCATTTGGTTCATAACTTACTTTAATTCCACTGTGTCTTTGTTTAGTTTCTGTTTCCATGATCTGTCCATTGCTGAGATCCCCCATTATTATTGTGGGATGTGCAATGTATGCTTTAAGTTTTATTAAAGTTTCTTTTATGAATGTGGGTGCCCTTGCATTTGGATCATAGATGTTCAGAAATGAGAGTTCATCTTGGTAGATTTTTCCTTTGATGAGTTTAAAGTGTCCTTCCTTATCTTTTTGGATAACTTTGGTTGAAATTAGATTTTATTCGAAATTAGAATGGCTACTCCAGCTTGTTTCTTGGGACCATTTGCTTAGGAAAATTGTTTTCCAGCCCTCTACTCTGAGGTTGTGTCTGTCTTTGCCACTGAGGTGCGTTTCCTGTATGCAGCAAAATTCTGAGTCCTGTTTAAGTATCCAGTCTATTAGTCTATGTCTTTTTATTGGGGAATTGAGTCAATTGATGTTAAGAGATATTAAGGAAAAGTGATTGTTTCTTACTGTTATTTTAGTTATTAGAGGTATATAATTTGTTTGTGTAGTTATCTTCTTTTGGGTTTGTTGGAAGATTACTTTCTTGCTTTTTCTTTGTTGTAGTTTCTCTCCTTGTGTTGGAGTTTTTCATCTATTATCCTTTGTAGGGCTGGATTTGTTCAGGAAGATATTAGGTGAATTTGGTTTTGTCATGGAATATCTTGGTTTCTCCACGTATATGTGATTGAGAGTTTTGCTGGGTATAGTAGTCTGGGCTGGCATTTGTGTTCTCTTAGGGTCTGTATGATATCACTCCAGGAACTTCTAGCTTTTGTAGTCTCTGGTGAGAAGTCTGGTGTAAATCTTATAGGTCTGCCTTTATATGTTACTTGACCTTTTACCTTACTGCTTTTAGTATTTTTTCTTTGTTTTATACATTTGATGTTTTGATTATTATGTGAGGTATTTCTTTTCTGGTCTAGTCTAATTGGAGTTCTGTAGGCTTCTTGGATGTTCATTGCATCTCTTTCTTTAGGTTAGCAAAGTTTTCCTCTATAATTTTGTTGAAGATATTTACTGGCCCTTTAAGTTGGAAATCTTCACTCTCATCTATTCCTATTATCCTTATGTTTGGTCCTCTCATTGTGATCCTGGATTTCCTGGATGTTTTGGGTTAGGAGCTTTTTGCATTTTCTTTGACAGTTGTGTCAATGTTTTTCATAGTATCTTCTGTACCTGAGATTCTCTCTTCTATCTCTTGTATTCTGTTGGTGATGCTTGCATCTATGACTCATGATTTCTTTCCTAAGTTTTATATCTCCAGGGTAGTCTCCCTTTGATATTTCTTTACTGTTTCTACTTCCATTTTTAGATCCTGAATGGTTTTGCTTAATTCCTTCACCTGTTTGGTTGTGCTTTCTTGCAATTCTTTAAGGGATTTTTGTCTTTCCTCTTTAAGGGCTTCTACCTGCTTACCTGTGTTCTCCTATATTTCTTTATGGGAGTTGTTTATGTCCTTCTTAAAGTCCTCTATCATCCTCATGAGAAGTGATTTTAAATCTGACTCCTACTTTTCCTATGTGATGGGGTGTCCAGCACTTGCTATGGTAGGAGAACTGGGTTCCGATGATGCCAGGTAACTTTGGTTTTCTTTACTTATATTCTTGAGCTTGCCTTTCACCATCTGGTTAACTCTAGTTCTAACTGCACTCACTGTCTCTGACTGGAGACTGTCTTTCCTTTTATCTTGCTTGTGTCAGAACTCCTCAGAATCCAGATGTCTCTGTAATCCTGTGATCCTGAGATCCTGGGTGGAAGCCATCCTGGGACTCAGACTTCCTCTGGGATCCTGAAATCCTGCTGCTCTGAGTACTAGTGGTTCCACTACTGCTCTGCTGCTCTAGGAAGGTTCAGGATAAGGTGTCTTCATGGGAGCTGACCAGCCGGGTGCCAAAAGGCACATTCTGAATTTTTGACAGGAGATTTTCAACTTAGAATCACTTACTTTGTCTCACTTTCCCTACAGTTTTCTTGACTGAAGACAATATGGCTGTGACTAAGACTGGGATAATCCTTCTGGATCATACAGACAGCCCACATGGAATCTATTAAAAATAGCCTAGCATGATGGAAACATAGTATTCATCTAATTCTGTAGATCTCTGTTCTAAAAGTAGAACATTCATCTGAAATTCTATACAAGTTAGAGTTAAATTTACATGTTTAACAAGGAATTTTTTTTTTTTATTACTTTGGTTCTCTGTGCAGTGAGCCACATAATGAAAAGAGTATCTGCTTCAGTTGTAAAGGAAATGAAAGTCCCTTGCTTTTTGGTTGTTTTTTTTTTTTTTTTTTTTTTTTTTTTGCTGTTACACAAGAATATTATTCCCCTGGGTTCAAAAATATAAATTTAGGTAAATTCACAAACATGATCAACTAAGACATACTTCTTTTAAACTAACTTCTCTCTGTGAGGAAAAGAAACAGCACTGGGAAATTCATTAGAAAGGATTATACTGGCATACATGTTGAAATAAAATCACACGTGGAAAAACAACTATCATCCAACCATTTGTACTGGTGTTTGTAGGCAGAGCTTTTAAAGGAAAGAAACCTTCTAAGCTGAGCATGGTGTTACATGCTGACGATCCCAGCACTGGGAAGGCTGAGTATGTGGGGTAAGGCTAAGTAAGTGTGCAGGAAGAAATAAAAGATGCTACTTTTAGATGATGAGGAACAGCTAGGACACACTCCACTTAATACAAGAGAGATGGCATCTTCAGTTCTGGCTACGCCATCCATGATCAGGTCATAGCACTCATTCACTCACTGCCAAGAATTCAAGAGAACTCAGATTGCTTCAAGATGGGATGGACATTTTTGGAACTACGGGTAAGGATTTGGTAAGGGTGATTCATCAGGTAATTGTTTTCCTTAGACTACTGTGGACTGTAGGGTCTGTTGTCTCTTTTTGCAAACAATGCGTGTCAGGGACAGGTGTCAGCTTCTTTTCTTCTGGAATCCTCAAATACCTGACTTCCTGGAACTTTGAGCTCAGTTTCAGGGCCTTGGCTTTATCCAGGGATGGTGGGGGTATATTTTACATGTACTGACCGAGTTTGAGGCCAACGTGAGCTGTAGAATGAGACCTGAGCTATATAGTGAAACAGAGGGAGAGGGAGAGGGAGAGGAAAAAGGAGAGGGAGGTAAGAGGAAAGAAGGAGGAGAGAGAAGGAAAAGGGAGAGGTAGGAGAAAGGGAAAAGTGTAATTCTTATTAGAAAACAGTATTTAAACTTAAATATTTCAAAATTATATTGAAAACATTTTAGCAATTTGGGATACTTTTCATTTAATTTGGTACTTAGTTTCATATATGTATGTTTAAATGCACATTTTAAGTTTTTAAAACCAAATTTCTGTTTCTAGGAAACAAGTGGTTTGTTATATGATATACCTCAGTATAAAAATTAATTGTTTTATTAAAATATTCATATTTTAATGGTATAAATAAAAGATGTTATTCAAATATGTATCCTTCTTCTGAGACATTACATATTCAGTGCAGGTATATTTAATTGTCAATTAAAACATATAAATCTGATTCTTAATTACATTCCTAAAGAATGTCTGCAGACAATAGCTTCAGGAAGATCATTATTTAGGGAAAGGAAAAGATGTCTTTCCCACCTGAGTAGTAGTTTTAGGGTAATCCAATGTCTTTAAATGGAACGTCTTCCTACTCATTCACTGTCTGGGAGTTGTGTATATAAATTCAGACAACTCTTTCATTGCCTTGAGCATGGCTGCAGGATAGTCAAGCTACTTACTGATTTCCAGCTACATTTTAACCAAAGTTTACTTTATAAAGTGTCCTTCGGCGATAGTAAGAGGCAATTTTATACCACATTTGATTGATTCTCCCAGACATAGACATCAGTAATTTGGTAACCTTAAATCACAGTTTAAGTTGGTTTACTATGAGATAACCACTGGGTAGGTTTGTTAGGATGTTTGCATTCGTTTCTCTCTGCAAAAGAGTTGATTTAATGGCCTCTGGGAGAATTTCATTGTTTGATGGCTTCTCTCGTTCTGAAGTCTGTTTTGGGGAGTTTAGGAGAAAATTTACTATCTTTTAAGTCAGATCTCATCTATTTATCTTTCTGATCCTACCACAATCATGTTTCCCCTTAAATATAGAAATTGAAATCCCCCACACCTGATTTTGAAGCTAACACTACTGTTTGTCTCATGTTGTGTGCCGATCTCTGAGTCACCAGTTTCAAATGTGTATGCTGATAGTCCAAAGCCAAGGTCTGATGTAACAATGCTTGGTACAGAGTTACCTAGTAAAATAGAATTTATCTCCTTTCATTTATTTTTACTATTGTTATGTTTTATAAAAATAAAGAGAGAAGGAATATGTTTGGTGGATGTGTAGTCAGGTGTTAGGGAAGGTGGTGCCTCTGCAGGCCCATTCTGAGGCATCCCTTCCCCTGGGGTACTAGCCACATGAGAGAGAGAAGAGAGAGAGAGGAGAGAGAGAGAGGAGAGAGAGAGAGCCTGAGAGCCTGAGAGCCTGAGAGCCTGAGAGCCTGAGAGCCTGAGAGAGAGGAAGGGTGTAGAGGAGTAGAGGCAGGCTGGCCTTGAACACATGGAGAGAGGGGGGAGAGGAATGGAGAGAGGGGGGAGGGAATGGAGAGAGATGGGAAAGGGATGAGAGGACAGAGGGAAAGCAAGAAGGCAAGAGAGAGCAGAGGGGGCAAGCATCCCCTTTTATAATAAATCATGCACACTTGGCTATTGCCAGTTAACTGTGGGGTGGAGTGTAGACAAAATACTAATGACTATGGCTATAAATAGTGTTTTTAGCTCACCAGATATTTTTTTAAAATATGGTTTATTTTGTTTACTTTTATGTGTATAAATATTTTCCCTGAATGTTTGCAACCCACAAAATTGAAACACCCACAAAGGGAAGAGGATAACAGACAGTTCTATGCCACTATGTGTGTACTGGGAATTAAACTATGTCCTCAGTAAGAACAACAAGTTCATTTAACTATTGAGAATTAACCTTAACTACTGCATATATATGTATCTGTACTAAGATTTAAGCAAAATTTTGTTTCCATTTTTTTGTCTCTGATTCTTAATATGCATTCAAGAAAGTTCCCGAATAGTAGGAAAGTATGTGACTTGAACCTAGAAATGCATTGTTGAAAAACTGTAGCACCAACTTTGCTATGCACTTGGCTGTTGTGCATTAGGGGAATTTATTGAATAAAATTTATTTTAACAATGAAGCAATTCATCAGCACTTAAGAATTTATAATCTGAAGATATTAAGCTTGTATTCAAAGGGATATCTTTAAAAGTAGGAATGGTATTTAATATTCAGGTTATGTCAAGCACACTATTTAGCTTCTCTTTGGCTTTAAGCATTGCTTTACATGAGGTCTAAGGAATGGACCCTTCATTATTGCGATGAATTGCGCTAGTGTTCTATTATCCTGAGGATAAGGCTTAAGCAATAAATCTTTGTATTCAATGTGACTTTTCATGTCTGCATAATTACCTTAATCCTACCTAGACTTTTGTACTTACGCTTTAGAATTCTTCATCTTCTGCAAGCTCTATAGCAATATTGTTCCAGTTTCACTTGAGAGGAAATTTCCTCTCTATCCTGGGGGGAAGCCAGGGTTTTCTCTTAGTATTTGGTAGCCATGCTCGTATTTTTGCAGCTACGGTAAATCAGATTTACCATTGGGACATAGCAAACTAAGGATCAAGGCCTAGTATATACAACAAAACATCAGCTATTTACCTTTCAATGACTTTAGATTAATTGATATCTGTAAACCCTTATATAAATCATAGTCTTGCAATCTGAAACATCTTTCTTGAACTAATGTTTAAAGATAATTAGGAAGGCACTATTAGTTCACTATAAAAAAAATAGAAGAAATATGGTGATTCCACTGAAGATACACAGAGAATTAGAAAAAGGTGCTCCTCCCACCCAAGCTGGGAGTTATAGCTTTTTAAATTCATCAGTACTTTAAGCATGTAAAGAAGACTCTCAATTGTAACATACAAAGTACTTAGCCCAGTCTAGAGCAGAAAGCATTCATTATTGCTTTTATACACAGTGAAGCAGATCATGAGAGGAGATGCAACCATATCTGTGACTAAGAAAAAAAAAATGCTTAGATGTTTAATGAGATGCCAAAAGCTGATGTTAGGTTGATGTGGTATCCATAGAAAAGACAAAATGTGCATAATGTGAACTCTTTTTTTTTTTGCCATAAAGTGAATTTTATTCAATTCATCTATCTTGACATCACTGAAAATTCATTGGAAAGAATGAAGGCAGAAAAGAGTAATTGGGTCATCTTTCTGCAGAATTTTAAAGGGAAAACAAGACCTCTGAGAGAGTCACATACACAATGCAGGAATTCAACAAGCACTAACATAATGGGCACAAGTCATGAGAATATGACAGGTAGTTAGGAAAATGTATCCTAGCTACATTTGTCTTCTGTTTAGAAGATAATGCAACTGAAAACACCTGTGAGTAGTAACCCTACAGTGCAGATAGATGCACAGAGATCTCTGAAGCCCGAGGAGCACACAGAACACTGGAAGGAATCTCTCCAGACATGTTAGATATTACAAATAGCACAAAGTATAATCCATCTGGGATGGATGTGGGGAAAGACAAACGAATGAAATTCCTCAAAATTTGAGAGCTGGGATGATGGCTAAGTAGCAGATGGCCATCCAAGTCTGAAGACTCCAGTTTAGATAGAGAGTACCCATGTGAAAACTCAGGGCAGGGAGGCATGGTAGCACAATCCTATATTCCCAGCTCTTCAGGACAAGAGATGGGGGAATCTTTTAATCTCCCTGGTTATAATCTTGCTTAATTCATGAGGTCTAATTTCAGTGAGTTGCCCTGTTACAAAAATTAATGTAAACCACAACACAGAAAGACACTCAACTCTGTTCCTTGGTATCGTCATAAAAATGCATATACATGAAATACACAAACACAAGAACAAGTATGCACAGCTATATCACATACACACACACACTTCTCCAAGGTTTGTGAATATGAAGTCAAGTCTTAGGACAGGGAGACACAAATGTTTAAATATCCAAATTTCATATTTGCAAAAGAAATGTGTTTTTTTAATTTTTAATTTTTTGTATACAAGTGTTTGCCTATATGTATGTATGTATGGGTAGTGCAAGCATTTCTGGTGCCCATGGAAGCCAGAAGATCACTGCAAAAGAAGGAGTGCTTTTAAACTCTCTATCCCCCTGAAGAAATATTTAGAATCCACTTTCAAATAGATTGAAACCTATATTGAAATAAACCTAAATACAGCAATGAAAAGTAATTGACCCAGCTTACTGACAGACGCATGCTGTGGTTAAGATGGGTAGTCCACTACCTGAGATCTAGAATCAATTTGGAGGCAAATCTCTCTGCATGTCTGCAAAGTGAGAAGACCCAACCTATGTGAGGATGACAGCAGTCCACAGGCTTGAGTTCTAGACTAAACCGAAAGGGGAAAGTGAGTTGAGATTCAGCACTCCAGTCTCTCTGCTTCCTGACTACAGAAATGATGTGACCAGTTGCTATGGCTTCTGTCACCATGATGGACTGATGGACTATAACTTTGGATCATTACTTAAAATGATCCCTTTCTTAGGTTACTTTTGTCAGACATAGTTAAGTGTGTTTATATTAATAAAATATAATATATTATAATTAATATATTATATGAATATGTATTCATATAAGTATATATTGTTAATGATTTTCCAGTATATAAGCAAACTTTACTAGACAAATAAAGAAGAATCAAATGAAACTAATTCAGAGAAAACCAACCCAAAATATGTAAATGTTTAATTAGTACTTTAAAAATAACTATAGTAATATGTTTAAAAAATCTTGTAAAATATCAGCTATTTTAAAGTAGCCATGAAAAATGCATGAAACATTGTATGCAAAAGGAAGAAGGCAACATGCTGGAGAAGGGAAATATGAAGAGCAGTGTTGGAAGTCAACCCCTAGCAGAAAGCGGCTATCATCTTTGCAGCCATCTCAAGCCATATACCTTGACAAGAGACTTGTTTTCAACAGCCCACAACAGCTGAGCACACTCTGATAAACATCTTGTTTTTCTCACATATCTTGTTTTGCTGTTTAGTGCCCCAAGCTGAAAGGTGCACATGGTATCCATGCTGCAAGGCACATGGCATAGTGCCTTCAGCTGTGTTCCCCTGCCTGTCCACGAGAGCAAGGCATGTGGTAAAGTGTATAAATACCCAGGATTTCCTTTGCATAAAAGAGGGAGACTCGAACAGATTCTTTGTCTTGTCTCCATTCTTCACATCTCTCGCCCCCCATCCCCACTCTCTCTCTTGCTAGACCCTGACCCACAGACTGGAGCAGCAGCTTGGGCTAGGATGGAGTGGCCCCCAAACGTGGGGCAGCACAGGCCGGGACAGAGCAGTAGATACAAAAACAGCCAAAAATATGAAAACATGGAGCTAAGGAACTTTTCTGGTAAGCCTATAAACAGACTGAATAGCAGAAGGTATACTTAAGAATCATTGGCCTACATACAGGTCAGTGGGTAATTATCAGATTGAAATACTAAAAGCATGAATAAAAGAAAAGAGAATCATATTCTACAAAAACAAAAGGAGGAAAAGATGGAAGGAGGAAAGAAGGAAGGAAGGAAAGAAGGAAGGAAAGGAAGGAAGGAAGGAGAGAGAGAGAGAGAGAGAGAGAGAGAGAGAGAGAGAGAGAGAGAGAGAGAGAGAAAGAGAGAAAGAAAGAGCCGGGCAGTGGTGGTGCACACCTTTAATCCCAGCACTTGGGAGGCAGAGGCAGGCGAATTTCTGAGTTCGAGGCCAGCCTGGTCTACAGAGTGAGTTCCAGGACAGCCAGGGCTACACAGAGAAACCCTGTCTCGGAAAACAAAAAAAAGAAGAAGAAAGTCAGTTATAGTGAAAAGATTTAGGAGACAAAGGTATTACATTCAACCCAATGAAAGATTGAGGCTAGAAATGTTGGGATGGTATCTGAACAAAATTAGATGTATGAAGCCTCCTATATCTATAGATCAATATTCATTAAATATGAAGATAAAATAAGATAGTTTCATATAAGCAAAAGTTCAAAGTTTTTTGTCTGTTACACCAGAGTTAATACTGTCAATATTCACTGTAGCAGGCTAAATGTTTTTTAAGTGACAGAAAAGCATTGGTTTAACCCACACATCCTCGATCTGCAACATCAGAAGCAGCAGCATATAAGTAAGTGAATATAAAGACTGTATGTGGTTTAATAAATCCTACTTTTATGTAGTGTCTTGTCATATAAGGAATTAAATAGATAGTAAGAATACACAGAGCAGGGCAGTGCTTATTCACTTTGTTTTTTTTTTTTTTTTTAAGATTTGTTCATTGTTCACAAAGTAGTGAGTAAAAAGTAGGCTGTGAAGATCAACTGTAGTAGATTAAAGATGGACAAGAAAAACTACAGAAATAAATAACAAAAGAGACACAACTAAAAATCAACAGAGAGGAGACAGAATGGAATAGTGAAAACAGCAATCCACTCTAGAGATGGAAAACAAATACCACGGTAGTGAACTTAAACACAAACATACCAATTATACATTAAAAGCAAATGCCATTTGGTTTTTCTAGAAAGTTTACACAAGGCAGAGAAGTTAGAGATATTTACTCAAGGTAAAGAGACAAATAATATGTTTATTCATGAAAATGCCTGTGAATAATAAAGAGGAACTCAGCGGGAATGAAAAGGAAGGCTTTTCTTGCTATTCATGCAAATTTAGAAATCTAGGAAGAGAAGGGAAATAGGTTGTGTGAAAGTAGCTTCTGCTTGGGAAATACCCTTTCCACTGTGTAGGATATCAAACTATTGCTGTGTCCTATTGTGACCTGGCTCACCTAGTCGAAGCCTTGATTAGCAGATCTCCCTCCCACAAAATATTTTTTCTTCACTCTGATGTTTCTTTGAGAGCAAGTCGCTAACAGTAATTGTTCAGGTTGATTCAACAACAAAAGAATGAGTATAAACTACAGAAATTTATTTTTTTCCAGTTCTGGAGGATGAAACTAACCAGTGTGCTGGCTGATGTGGTGTCAAGTATGTTCCTGTCCTCAAGTAAGACCTTCTTGCTTTCTTTGAGGTGAAGGAAAGGTATGAAGAAATTTCTCAGTCATTTTCTTTAAAGACATAAATCAGTTTATGACGGCAACTCATCACTTTCAAATGATTCTGCCTCCTAAGATTTGCCCAGATGAATAATTACTATAATATTTGGGACAATTTAGAACATTCGAGGGAGCTTCATTTTTATGAATATTTGTAATTTTAAAAACCCACATAAGTAGATTAATCTCTTTTCTATATTTCTTTATTTATTAAATTATTATTAAAAACTCATAGATATTTGCCGTCTACATTGCATTATAATTCAATACCACATTTTTTAACTGCTCAAATTCTCAAAGCTCTGGAAAATTTGAGCTTATTTTGTTTTTCTTGCAACTTTTTGACATGCATTAATCAGGCAACATCATTTACACACTTGTTGGTAAGTTTTGTAAGACGTTATGAAGTGCCTTCGCTGGGTGCCACCTTGTGCTCTTATTAGCAATGATTCAGAATTCTGCATGCTCTGAATCCTGGACAACATTTGGAACATTCGATGAAGTGTCTGCTCAGATCTTTTGTTCATCTATTAATCAAGTTCTTTGAGTGTCAAGAATGAATGTCATATTTGTATGAGTCTGTCTTGTGTTATTCTGTAGGATTGATCAGTATGTTTATCCCTTTATCAGTAATGGTTTTGATTATTGATAGGTTGGTAATAAATACAAATTCCCATAGAGTGAGTCTAAATTTTTCATTTTACTTTAAAGAACAGTTTCATCATTTTAGTAACTTTTATGTAAACATTGACTTATTTGTCAACAGGGTATATGTATGCATATTTGTGCGTATACACATACCCACAAGCACTATACACAAGGCTCTTAGCTACTGTACCACTTGCAAATATTTCACCCATTGGTTTGAGGCTTCATTTCTATAAATGTTTCCTTTACAGTACAAATATTTTAAAATTTTGAATAAGATTTATTATCATTTTCTTTAATTTTATTATTCTGGTTAAAATCTCATGGTCCTACCTCATTGTAAATTCTACTTGATAGATATTTTCTAAAAGTTTGTATGTTTGCGTTTTGCACTTAGGTCTGTGATTTCTGTTGAGCTATTTTTGACATAAAACGTGAGATGTGTCTAGCCTTCATTTATTTGCACATGGAGTCACAACTACTTTGCTTATTTTACTTTTTGTTTGGGGGAAAAAAATCAGTTGCCTCTATTTTTGAGTCTATTCTGAGGTTGCTATTCTGTTTCATTGATCACTATGTCTGTCCTGGTATCGATAGCAGTCTGATTACTGCAGCAGGATTTAAAAGCTGATAGTGTGAGATTTCACACTTCTCTTGTGAGCAGTTGTTTTCATTATTTTAGTACTTCATAGTGCCGTATAAATATTGAATGATTTTTGTCAACGGGACATCTAAAAAGAAGCTTGCTGAGACTTTGTTTGAGGTTGTGTTGAATTTACAGATCAATGGAGAATCCAACATTATTGAATGTACCAATTCCTTCTTCCTGTTACGGCTACATACTAAGATAAAACATATATATTTGAAGTTAAAGTGAAATACCTTATATATTAGAATTGAAAAATTGTACAAAGTGAGTACAATATACCAGGATGTGTTCCTGGGAGTTTCAAAGGGAAGACAGTATCAGACTGATCTTTGAACACACTGGGGCTAAATGAGAAATAACAGTAAGGTGTTTTTTTTTTTTTTAACATCAAATTTGTGAAAATGAATCAATACTCAGATCATGGATCAAAGAAAAGAAGCATGACAAGAGATATCGGATAATAGAAATTAAAACAAATGAAAAAACATGTTTAATGTATGGGGAGGCATATCAAATTGCCCAACAGAGGAAAATTTTAAAGGGGAATTTAGTAAGGGATTTTTAAAAGTAAAATTTAAGTAAGTTTTTTGATCCGGTTTTATGGAAAACCTGCAAAAAAAAAAAAAACCCTTTTCAAAAGTGTCAATCCTGGAGTTAAAAAGAGACGAGTGTAACAAAGGAATGTTCTGACGTTGGGATAGATTAGAAAAAGGTATATTCTCTAAAAAAATGAAGGCCAAATTAGCAAATATGCATTAAAGGTATAAATATTCAAAAAACCTTTTATATACACTCAAAAGAATTTGCCCACATATTTATTCAGGAAAGTCAACAAATCGGGTTTATAATTACATAATAAACTTAAATGGCTGAAATAAAACCCAGAAAAGAAACTAAAAAAAACAAAAAATTCTGTTGTTAGCCCCGTTTTTCACAATATTTTTGGCAGAATTATATAATAGAAAATTTTTTATGAATTTGAGAAAGGGGGAGTTTTTAAAACTTGCAGACAAGTTTTTTTTTGGGATTGAAAAAAAACCCCCCCCCCCCCTTTTTTTTTAAATTTTTTTTTTTTTTTTAAAAAAACCCCCCCCCCCCTTTTCCCCCCTTTTCTTTTTTTTTTTTTTTTTTAAAAATTTTTTTTTAATTTTTTCCCCTTTTTTTTTTTTTTTTTAAAAATTTTTTTTTTTTTTTTTTAAAAAAATTTTAAATTTTTGGGGAAAATTTTAAAAAAAAAAAAATTTTTGGGTTTTTTTTAAAAAAAGGCCCCCGGGGGTTTTTTTTTTTTTTTGGGGGGGGGGGGGGTTTTGTTTTTGGCCCCGGGGAAGGGAAAAGGGGGGGGTTTTTGGGCGGGGGGGGGGGGGGGGGGGGGGGAAAGAGGGGGGGGGGGGGGGGGGGGGGGGGGGGGGGGAAAAAAAAAAAAAGGGGGGGGAAAAAAAATTTTTAAAAAAAAAAAAAAAAAAGAAAAAAAAAAAACCCCCTTTTAAAAAAAAAAAAACCCCCAAAAAAAAAAAAAAAAAAAAAAAAAAAAAAAATTTTTTTTTTAAAAAAAAAGGGAATTTTTTGGGGGGGAAAATTCGGGGGGGAAATTTTTCCCGGAAAAACCCCCTTTTTTTTTTTGGGGGGGGGGAAAATTTTGGGAAAAAAAAGGGAAAAAAAGGAAAAAGGGTTTTGGAAAAAAAAAATTTTTCCCCAAAAAAAAAAATTTTTAAGGAAAAAAAGTTTAAGGGGGGAAAAGGGAAAAAGGAAAAGGAAAAGTTTTTTGGGTTTTAAAAAAAAAAAAAAAAATTTTTTTTTTTTTTAAGAAAAAAATTTGTTTGGGAAAAAAAAAATTTTTTTTGGGGGGAAAAATTTTTTAAAAAAAAAGGGGTTTTTTTTTTTTTAAAAATTTTTTTTTAAAAATTTTGGGTTTTTTTTTTTTAAAAAAAAATTTTCCCGGGGAAAAAAGCAAAAAAAAATTGGTTTTAAAAAATTTTTCCCCTTTTAAAAATTTTTAAAATTTTTTTTTTAAAAAAAATTTTTTTAAATTTTTTTTTTTTTAAAAAAAAATTTTTAAAAAAAAAAAGGGGGGGGAAAAAAAAAAATTTTTTAAAAAAATTTTTTTGGGAAAAATTTTAAAATTTTTTTGGGGGTTTTTAAAAAAAAAAAATTTTTTAATTTTAAAAAAATTTTTTTAAAAATTTTTAAAAATTTCCTTTTTTGGGGTTTTTTAATATTTTTTTTTAAAAAAAAATTTTTTTTTTAATTTTTTAAAAATTTTTTTTTTTTTAAAAAAAGGAAAAAATTTAAAAAATTTAAAAAAAAAAAAAAATTTTTTTAAAAAAATTAAAAAAATTTTAAAATTTTTTTAAAAAAAAAAGGGGGGGAAAAAATTTTTTTAAAAAAGGGGGAATTTTAAAAAATTTTTTTTTTTTTAAAAAAATTAAAAAATTTTTTTTTAAAAAGGGGGTTTTTTTTTGGGGTTTTTTTAAAAAAAAAAAAATTCAAAAAAATTTTTTTAAAATTTTTAAATTTTTTTTTGGGGCCCCAAAAAAAAAAAAGGGGGGCCGGGGGGGGAAAATTTAAAAAAAAGTTTTGGGGGGGGAAAAAAAAGGGGGGGGAAAAAAAAGGGGGTTTTTTTTAAAAAAAAAAAATTTTTTTGGGGGGGGTTTTTTTTTTTTTGGGGGGTTTTTTGGGGGGGAAAAAAAACCAAAAAAAAAAAAAAAACCCGGGAAAAAAAAAAAGGGGGGGTGAGGGGGGGGGGGGGGGGGGGGGAAAAGGGGGGGGGGGGAGGGGGGAAAAAAAAAAGGGGGAAAAAAAAAAAAGAAACGAAAAAAAAAAAAAAATTTTTTTTTTGGGGAAAAAAAAAAAGGGGGGAAAATTTTGGGGGTTTGGTTTTTGGGAAATTTAAAAAGGGAAAAAAAATTTTTAAAAAAAAAAAACCCCCCTTTTTATAAAGTTAAATTAAAAAATTTTTTTTTTTTGGGGTTTTTTTTCCCAAAAACCCGGGGGGAAAATTTTTTTTCCAAAAAAAATTTTTTTTTTTTAAAAAAATTTGGGTTTTTTTTAAAAAAAGGGCCGGGAGGGGCCCCGGGGGAAAAGAAAAAAAAAGGGGCCTTTTTTAAAAATTTTTTTTTTTTTTAAAAAAAAAAACGGGGTTTTTTTTTCCCGGGGGTTTTGGGCTTTTTTTTTCCCCTTTTTAAAAAAAAAACCCTTTTTTTTTTTTTTAAAATTTTTTTTTTTTAAAAAAAAAATTTTTTTTGGGGGGGGGGAAAAAAAAAAAATTCTTTTTTTTTTTAAAATTTTTTTTTAAAAAATTTTTAAATTTTAAAGGGGGTTTTTTCCCCCAAAAAAAAAAAAAAAATTTTTTTTAAAAATTTTTTTAAAGGGGGAATCAAAAATTTTTTTTAAAGGGAAAAAAAAAATTTTTTTTTTTTTTTTAAAAAAAAAAAGGTTTTTTTGTTTTTTTTAAATTTTTCCCTTTTTTTAAAAAAAACCTTTGGGGGGTTTTTTTGGTTTTAATTTTTTGGGGGTTTCCTTTTTTTTGGGGGGGAAAAAGGTTTTTTTTTAAAAAGGGCCCCCGGGGAAAAAAAACCCTTAAAAATATTTTTTTCCGGTTTTAAAATTAAAATTTTTTTTGGGGTTTTTTTTAAAATTTTTTTTTTTTTTCCCCAAGGTTTTTTTCCCTTTTTTTTCCAAAAAAAAAAAATTTTTAAAACAATGTTTCTGGGGAAGGGGGTTTTTTTTTTTTAAAAAGGGGGGGGAAAAAAAAAAAATTTTTTGGGGGGGGGGAAAAACCTTTTTTTTTTTTAAATTCACCTTGTTTGGGGGGAAAAAAGGGGGGGGAAATTTTTGGGTCCCTATGTGTAAATCGTCTATGGAGTGTAAATTTATGTCCCCCTATTTAAAATGCCCTTTTCCAGTATTAAATTTTTTTATTTGGGACATAAAATTTTAGGGAAAAAAAATGTCATTAAGTCTCATATAAAAAAAATTTTAAAAAAAACAAAAAAATGCATTTCACTTTGGGCCAAAATAAGTCAGTTCCCTTTTCCCTGCATTAAAATCAGAGTCAAATTATCTTTTTTTTGGACACACCCATTTCTGATTTTCATACATTACACTAAGCCAGCATGAGCCAAAGTTTGCATTTGCAAGTCCAATGCCTGTGTGATCCTGCCAGACATGAACAATGCTGATTCAGAAGCTTTTTGCCACTTAGCAATTATTCCATGACACAATGATCACTTCAATTGGTAATACAACAAAAGAAAGATATCCATTAGAAGACATTTCTGCATACCACTTTATATTTTGATCCAATGCCCATTTATTGCCCCATCCAAGTCCCACGGATCAAGTCGATATGTAAATAAGTTATCAGCCAAAGGGGAAAGAGAAAGAAGCTTCCCCGTCCTCAGCACTAATAAGATTTAAGATGGTCTTCAAGTAATAAGCATATTAAAATGATTCAGTTTCTATTTCCTCCAGGGAGTTCTATGTGACCTACTTACAATGTTATATAGTATTTTATGTGTTTTCTACATATATCTTCAAAAATATTAGGCATATTTAGGAAGCTTTGTGGTTTCTAAAATGTATTTAAAGAGAAGTGAGATAATTCAGATGGAAGTATGTCAAAAAAAAAAAACCAGTGGTTTTATAGAATTTGAAAAAGGCAAATCAAAACTTTTCTCACCAACATAATAAAAATTTATAATAATTTAAGTTACTAACAAAATAGAATCTGAATACATACATGTGTACACACACTATTCATGCAAGCATATTTTATCTTAGTAATTGATAGCAATTGTAAGAGAGAAAATATATACTAAAAAGCAGAATACAAACCTTCAGCAATATCCTGCACCAAGGCCCCTTGTAATCGAGATTGTTCTGGAAATGACACCCAGCAGGTAAGAGCTATGATTGGAGACACATAGAGGCTCTCAACAATGCAGAAGAAATTGTTTTCCCAGGATGCTCAAAACCACGTTGTACTGAAGGCACTCACCTAAGACCAGGATGGATTCTTGGCACAATCACTTGACTTTACATCCTCCAATACAGAACAGATTTCAAGAGAAGACATGCTGTTATCTAGAACCCATGTGCTTTTATATTTAGAAGGGAAAATAGAATTTTTCTGACTGTCCTTCCTGCAGCACTCCATCTGAAAGACAAGGATGTATGCTTCTTAGAAGTTCTGCAGAAGTTAAATGAATTGTTTTGAATATTTTGAGATTAAACCTATATTCAGAAAAGAGCTCATTTGTCAAATACAGAGTATATATAATATCGACCATGAAAATTCAATTAAAAGTTGAACAAAAGTGAGTGTGGACAGATTCAGGTCTTGTAAGTATTCTGAGACGACTAGCATAATCTCAGTCATCTTAGTGCTGGGCAGTGTAGCCGCCAGCGGTGGCGCATCACTGCAGTCTCCGCACTCTGGAGTCCGAGGCCGCCGTCTCTCTGAGTTCGAATCCCAGCCTGTGCTTGCTCACAGGAAAAAAAATTCTTAAAAGAATAAAAGAAAGAAAAAAGGTTTTCCATGTCAATAACATAATTAAGACAATTCCCACAAACACGTCCATAGGCCCGTTTGCCCAGTGATTCTGGATGTTTTTTTGTTATGAAATATCTTCTTTATTTTTGTAAGTTTTCACTTTCTCTATGATGAGCATGTAGTGCTTTTATAATTAGGACATATACATTACTCAGAGTATCCAACACCATCCTGTAAGAGTGGATCTTTCAGATCAACCATCAAGAATATCCCAGATTACATATTCTTTTTTTTTCTTTTTTTTTAAATTTTTTTTTTATTATTTAGTTATTTAAATCACATCGTAAGTTACTTATTTACACAGAGGTTATGCTCTGGTGCCATTCCCTTCCCTACATCCTGCCTTTTTGTGTTTATAACCTCTGTGATTCTGGATTTTGTCAAGTTGACAATTTACACTCAGCAACACAGGGAAAACGAATTTATTTCAGCTTGTAGTTCAAGGGGACCTAGTCCATTGTAGCAGGACACAGGTGGTTATATTGTATCCACAGTCAGGAAGTGGATCTGCTGGTGCTCTGCAAGTCTTAAAAAAGAAAGAAAGAGAGAAAGAGAGAAAGAGAAAGAGAGAAAAGAGAAAACAAACAAACAAACAAAGAAACAAAAAACAAACAGAGAAACAAACAAAGAAACAAAGAAAAACAAGAGTGATTGCAAGTAGGGAGGGGTCACTCTTCAGGATTTCAACCCACTTCTCATTTTTCCACCAGCATCTCCACCCATCTTCACTCTTTCCCTTACAAGGCTGTGTGACGTGTCTTCACTGATATGTAGACATCATAATGAGTGACGGAAGAATGCTTGGGTCCATTTATCCATTCTGTATGCGAAACTCACATGCCACCAGAAATACTCATAGATAAGTTTCATTAACTAGAAAACTGTAAATGTAATTCTTGAGGGGATTTTTTGCACCCTTTGCTTCCAAATAACGACAGGGTGTTTTTAACTCCCCCCTTGATCCCATTTTAGTGTCTGAATAAATGGCACAGAGACCTGGTATTTTTTATTAACAAGCTTGTGGCAATAAGCTGAGGTATTCTAACCTGACTAGGTTGCCTACTACACAGCCTCGTATTCCATGACTTGACAACTGGCTGGCTCTTGTCCGTGTGTATCCTCATGGGTGATCTCTCACCATGACATCATGGCGAATCCCCTGGTCCAGCCACATGGTGTCTCCATCCCTCCATCTCTCTTCTCTGTTATCTCTCTGGGAACCCCTGAATGAATCTTTGTTCAGTTTATTTCCCTAGTGAACATTTATTTAATTAACAACGTTGCATGTTGTACAACTTTAGAGCTGTTTTCTTCTAACACTTATAAACTATATTCCATCTTAAAATCAATTATCAGCAATTATCTTGGGGGGTTGGAGATGTAATTCAGCTGGTAGAGTGTTTGCTACCATGTATGAAGCCATGGGTTTCACCATTAGTGTAGAAAACTGAGTGTAGTGTCTGTGAGAAAATGAAGGCAAAATATTTAAAATCATCTTCAACTAAGTAGTGAGTTCAAGGCCAGCCTGTTCTAAATGAAGACTTTTCTCAAAAAAATATAATTATTTCCATCGACATCAAATTTGTGGATTAATACAGGATTTTACTCAGAAAAAATGTGGTTTTATTATTATTATTTTTTTTTACTTACTGATTCTAGAATATGGTTCTATACCACTTAGAACATCTTAGAGTTGTCATATGTTAAAGTTTATGCATTCTATTTATATTTTATTAATTCACAATGTATAATGCTATAACATTATTTCCGCAAACAGGGATTTTTATTATATTAAATATTTATATCTTTATTATTATTTGTAAAGAGCAATTGAATCACGTTTTGCCCTTTTCAGTGAAATTGAGCATTTTAAATATATTGTATGTTTTGTTGTTCAAGGACATTATACTCCAGACATTCCTGTAATAAAATAAACCTTAGCAGACAGGTGTATGGTTTCTCCAGTCTTCAGAAATCAATGAAAGCAGCAGGATGCCTGAGTACAACATAGAAAATAATTCAGTAGACAGTGAATTTTCTCTATCCTGGATGCTTATTTTCCTGTGGATATGAGTTTACTAATATCCTGTGGATATTTGCTTATAGTATAAGATGTTTTAAAATTACTTTTAGTCATTCCAAATCAAAAGCAAGTTTCCCATTGTATACGTATGAAAATTTGGAATGAACTGACAATTCATGTTAACTTTAAACATGTCTTTCTTAGACATGCAAATATTTTACTATTTTATGGTTGTTTTATTTTATTTTCTTATATTAGAAATCAATTCTAAGTTTAAGTTTTTGAAAGTTGTACTTGGTTTCTTCTATGTATTTAAATATTTGAGACTGAAAGTCTTGATTAAGTAATTTGACAATATACATAATTTCTCAAGTCAATATTTCAATTTATTATGTCTCACTTTTGACTTAACTATTTACTTCACTGTCTTTTATCTAGTGTTGCCTATTATCTTTCAAAACCAGTTACTGTCTAATTTCTACATATCTTTTGAGTTTTTCATTATAACAACTCTTAATTCATAGTATACATATGTTACTTGAATATGTACTGATATTACATGTCAAAAATAATAGTAACAGTCAGGCACAACATTTATGATTCCAATATTCAAGAAGAACTAGACTTTGAGAACAGCCTGGACTAGGGAGAGAAAGAGAGAGGGAGAAGGAGATGGAGAGAGGAAGGGAGAGAGAGAAAGAGAGAGAGCAAGAGAGTGAGAGACTAATTTTGCTTCACCATGAGATTGTTAAGTGTCAAAGTTTTACATGTTTTTCACTGAATTTAAAACCCTTTTGAACATTTTGAATTAAATAAAAGCAATCTTCTGGTGACGTATTACCAACATAGAGACATAGAAACATAATCCACAGAGGCAGGCGGATTTCTGAGTTCGAGGCCAGCCTGGTCTACAGAGTGAGAGTTCCAGGACAGCCAAGGCTACACAGAGAAACCCTGTCTCGAAAAACCGAAAAAAAAAGAGAAAGAAAACACAATCCATACTCACTAAGAATGAGGAAAATAAACAATTCAGTTAATCTGGCCCTTGTAGTATTCTTACATTATTCTATAATTAAGTGCAAGAGATCACTGAAATATTGAGCTTGTCAAGAATAAGGAAACAAAGACGGAACATGAAGATGGTCTCTGAACTCACTCACACCCACACTCACATGACAGAAAACAATTTTATCTTATTTTATCCCTTATAAGTAAAGTTAGATTTTTTTTCCTTTTATTGAAAATATGTTTTCTCTATTATGGTCCCTCCTTCTTCTACTCCTCATATCTTCTTGACACCTTGCCTCCCTTCCAGAACAGTTCCTTGTCTCCAGTTTCAGGAGGTTTGATGCTCCCTTCTTACCTCTATAGGAACCAGGCATATAATAGGCATATACACATTCATGTTTATAAAACATTCAATCCAAGCATATAAATAAGAAAAATATAGAAAGATTAAAATTCTATTCCCTTCATAATACCACTGGTTGACTTAGTTCTTTAAGGGAATTGAATTTATTGCAGTGCTTTTTGACTCACTGTAATTGTCAATGCTTGGTCTATTTTTAAAAGGCCTCATAGTAATCTATCTATACAACATAACACATAGTTTAGAGGAACTATGCTCATGTCATTTCTCCACAACATCATTAGTATAATGAAAATCATATTATTTCTTTGAGCACGAAGCTTCAATAGCCCTAAGTCAGGACAAATAGAGTGGATCGACAATTGCTAACTGGAGCAGAGCGCTCAAACATTAGCAATCGTAGTAATAGACTAAATATACACAACAGCCAAAACCATTGTTATTCTGGGATAAGGAACTCTATGCCATTTTGTTATGTATTTGTTTGTAAGTGACAAGGCGTTCTCCTAAAAGAAAAAGTTTGGTACCCTCAATCCACTGAACTTAAGGCATAGTTACCAAGTAGAACTCAAGTAAACCTCACTTTCACTATGGCCTTCGGTAGACTCATTTAAACTCCTGAGACGTAGTTTGATGCACCGCACTGACAAGGTTGTAGTCTACCGTGTCTGGACAGCTTCCTTGAGCTCATTACAAAACGAAGGACTCCCTTTTCTTAGTGGAGCTTCCTCTTCTCTTCCTGATCTGGAGATCCTGAACCCCAATCTTCTACCCGAGGAATGTCACATAATCCTGGGTGAATTTACAGGTTCCACTTCCTGGAATGCCTCTCCACTCAAATGAGGTATCTCTAGAACCTTAAGCCTCTGCCAATGAAAGTTCACTCTAAGAAGTACCCCTTCCCACTCTCTGAGGTTCATCTGTACAGCTTTTGATGCTGTTTCATTGTAACTCGTCTAAGAGAGCTGTTTTCTCAGAGCTGTAACACTGCGGAGCTGGAACCCTGAAATCCGCTGAGAAGGCCTTCCCCTCCAGCATTTAGCATCGGACCCGAATCCCAGGGGACCCACCCGTTTCGGACTTTGTTACAGTGCTCGGATACTGTAACAAAAGAAATGAAAAAAAAACAGAAACACAGAAGTTCTTCATTTTTAAATAGTTTCTTCTGATTCCTATAAGGATTGAATTTGAGTATTTTACCTTTTTGCCAATATGAAGTGTGTGCAACTGTTGCTTCCTTCTATTTGAAGTAGTGTCAATGGTTTCTTTTTAATTTGTGTTTCATAGAGAAAATTTATGTGGATGATTTTCATGTGAAGCACATTTATTTGGGTCACAATATAATTTGCTAATAATAATTATTGTCTGTATAAAACAAAGGCTCGTCAGCACGCATTGGTTTACAAGTTTACCATATTATATATTTATATGATAAACTCAAAAGTTACTTTCAATGATTAAAATCTTTTAACTTTTTTATTATTTTATTCCATTACCTTCCAAGTGATATCTTCCTTCCCAGTTACCCCTGAACAAATCTCCCATCCCATCCCCTCTTTCCCACTCCCCTTTGCCTCTATGAGGGTGCTTCATCACCCACTCACCCGTTCCCTCCTCATTGTTCTAGCATCCCCGGCTATGCTGGGACATCAAGCATTAAAATTTTAATGATGACTCATGATCCGAAAGTGATAGCGATATGGCAGAGATAATTCAATGATTGTGAATGGACATTTAGCATCAGATCAGAGGCAAATCAGATGAGAGTCTGTAGTGGTTTTTCACATACACAGCAAAATATTATCATTATAAATTATTATTTTATTAGTTATTATTTTGAACACACTGATCTCACTGGGCACAGAAATACACTTCAAGTTAAGTTTGAAATTCGCTTAAAATGCTTCTTTAATTCTTAGAGAGTTTGAGTTAACGAGATTACAATGACACTGTTGCTTGCCCTCCATATTACCAATGTGATATAGCTTCATCCATTTGCACTTATGTGGATGGTCGTTATTTAAATTCCCTATGTGCATATTACTATACTTTTTGAAGCCCTTATTTTAAAATGTTAAATATAAGAAAAACACAGCCCTAAGGTTATTTTATCCATTAGCTGACATTATCTCATATTCTTAATCTGTTTTCACAGTTTCGAATACACAATGAAACTGGTGAAACTGAATGCACATTTTCACCAGGAAACATGTTAATTCATTTAATAATAGAATATTGCTATTTTTATTAAGTATGTAGGAAAAGTTGGGTACTATATTGTGGTCACCAGATTGTTTTAAATATATCCTGATAAATAAAATAAAGTTCTTCTTACTTCCCATAACATGGGGTAAAACATTATAACACACGTGTAAGTAAACACTGAAGCCAATGTCTGGGGCTCAAGAGTAGCTGTGAGTCAGGAGTGTGAAATGGTCTTACCACCTGGGTTCAACTCTTGCCACCAACATCTCATAGCTTACAACTGCCAGTAACTGCATCTCCAGAACTTTAGCTCCAATTGTTCTGGCTTCCTTGGGCATCTGTTTGATGATATAAACACTATATGTGCACTTCTGTGTGTAGGTATACATGTCTTTAAAAAGAGTAGGAGGGTGGGTAGGGGCATATCCTTATAGAAGCAGGAGGGGGGGATGGGATAGGGGGTTCCTGGGTGGGGGGAAAATGGGGAAAGGGGATTACATATGAAATGCAAATAAAATATCCAATAAAAAAATTAAAATACATACACATATAGAATGCTTACATTAATTGACTATCTTGACAAGAGAAAAATGTGACGTTCTTGCTCTGTATTTGGCTTCAAATCTGTGTCTTTGCTACTAAGTCCTTGGTCACAAGATCACAACTATGCACCATGACACTTGGACTTCTGGAGAGAAGTTATGTACAATGTACTAGTGAGCACAAAGCAGCAAATGTATTTATAGATTAAAATAACTAAGGAACACCTTTATGGTTACACAAAAGCTTATGATTTTAATGTAAAACAGAAGAACAAAATAAAATACTGTATCAGGCATGTCTAATGAGATTGTAAAAATGTAAAAAAAAAAAAAAATCAGTAGCACAGGAAACCGAATCCAAGCAAAATTTCATATAATGGATGAATGCGTTATGATGTGAACATGGATTATTACTAATTTCATCTTAGGCACACACTTGTAGGAATAATAAAGGTCAAAAACAATAAAGAATTGCTACCTTCAAAAGTAATGGAAGCAAATGTGAAGAGAATTACTAATCCTTAAATGCCTTAACCACACCCCATGGAAAAATATTGTAGCTTTACAAGAATGATTGATTGGGCTCAGACAATGAGGGATCCACCAAGATATCTGGAGTCCGAAAACCAGATCAAAGGTGGGGAAAGAGAGATGTTTCAGTGTTTACGAGCCCATGTAGTAGCTCTTGCAGAGGACCAGAGTTCAGTTCCCAGCACACACATCATATGGTTAACAGCTGCCTTATTTCTGCCTTCTTCTGGATTCTGTAAGAATGTATACACTTATGCTCATACATACAAATTGATACATACACATATACACATAATAAAATTAAAATAGTCTTTAGAAACACTTCTAGGTGCCTTGCTTTAGTAACTTGTTCTATTGCATGACATTACTAGGATATAAAAAAAAATGGTTGAAATCAATGGATATAGCATTCAGCATTACTGACAAAATGAGGAGAGAATGTCGCAATGGTAATGACGAAATAATTGAGATTAAACGATGAGATTTCAATGTATTTCTATTGCTAAAATTACCAAAGATGTTGTAATTCACTATAACAATAAGAGTAAGCACTGTAATGTAAATATCACCAAAACTATGATATCTATGTTATCATACAAATATGCAAATACATATAACATTTATATTTGAAAAACTAAATGGGGTCATTTACAAACTGCTAGAAAAATGACAAATCATAGACTAAATAGAGTCATCATAAGATCTTCCAATAAACACTTAAAACTAGTTTGCACATCAAGGATTTTCACTGTTTATTTTCTTTTTACCACTGAATATGTTAAATAGTAACTTTATTTTAGTTGAGAAAAATAAATGAAATTAAAAAATATGGTTTAATATAAAAATTGGATTGAGTGTTTAATTCATTGAAAATGATGAAAAACAATTTTAGCCAAAATTTTCAGATAGATTCAATTGAGTTAAATAAAAACCAAAGTTTTTATAGCCTAAAGGACTTACTTTTAACAAATCATTCTAATTGTGAGTGGTTTCAGATGCTGTCAAGTTGTACTGTCTTCTTTGGAATAAAATAATAGACTTTAGAATTTGTAACAGGTTTGATTGAATGTGATTTAGACAGTCGTCATCTTCTGCAAAAGAAATTCTACAGAGCAATATGTGTAGCAGGGTAAAAAGAGATTATTTCACATTGAATAGTTCTTAGGATATATGTCAACTACATGAAATTCAGAATTCTCAGGAAATTTCATGATACTATTTAAAAATTATATGATTGCATATACAGAAACACATTTGTATATGTGTAATTTTTGCTACAGAAAAAAAAAATTAGGTTTTAGAAACTACATATTTAAGTGTTCTGTGTTTCAGGGCTGTAACATGGCTGCTCTGATAAGGGATCAGGTCTAAAGACCTTCTAGGTTTATATGATCCAGCTGGAATACAGACACACTCGGATTTCAGTATGATGGAGCTAGAAAAGAGGCATGCCCTTAGTTCACACTGTTAATGCCAAACAAGGATGTCTAACTGAGGGCATGACAAAGGGATGCATTAGAGAAATATTTGACAGAATGAGTCAAGAGATCGGATATACAAAACTCTCACAAGAATCAACAGGAAGAAAAGCCTACAAAAAAAGCAGTGCAGGGAGAGAGAGAGAGAGAGAGAGAGAGAGAGAGAGAGAGAGAGAAGAGAGGAGAGACAGTTCAATTAATTCAGTTTGTTCAGTAAGTGCAGTGGAATTGAGCTTGTAAGTTTGTGCAGAGTTGGTTGAAGTCAGAGAATAACAAGTAGCCGGAATATTAGAACAAATTATCAGAGTTAGTTTGAGGCTAACCAGAGCAATTTGGTGGGAGGCTGAGAGAAGCCAGATTGAATCAGTCAGCTTAGAGAAGGGTTTGAGCCAGAACAGCTGAGGTAGATGATCCAGCCTGCCAGAATTCAGAAAGAACTAGAAAGGGTGAGCTTATTCAGCAATAAGCCTCCCAGATGACAACTGAATCTGGCAAATAAAAAATAATTTTACAGTTTTGTCTTGGGAAGGTGATGCATTATTATTCACTTTGATATGATAAAATTGTTTAGAGGTCTCTGAGTCTGTGTTTTTAAAACTAGACTCTGTTATGGAAACATAATGCAGGAAATAAACTTGGGGCCCTATAACTATTTGCTGTTTCTATATCCTGCTCAGTTCCTGAATAATTTCATGGAGGCTTATTTATATTATTTATTTATTTATTTATTTATTTATGAATAAGCACCTAGGCCTTAAAGCTAGGCTTATTCTGCCAACTCAAAAATCAATTAACTCATGTATGCTATCCTATAGCTGCCACACGGCTAGTTACCTCTCCTAAGTTTCATATGTCTGACTTCCTCCTTGTCTTGATGACGATTCTCCCCCAACTCCTGATCCTGACTTTTTTCCAGAGTCCATATCTCTCTGTTGGATGCCATCTAGTACTTTATACCTTTGCTATAGGTAACCAGCTTTTTAATAAACCGATGGAAGGTGAGGGTGGCCGTGTTCACCAAACATGATGTAGCCATATGAATGACAGTAGCAAACTCCAGTCTGCACTCAAATCTGTGCCAGCACAAATACAATCTTTACACAGTACACGATAATGTTTTCTCAGTGAGGCCCAGATAACATCTAAAAATTTTAGATTCCCATTCAAAAGAGGAAAAAGAACCTCAGAACACCGACCTTAAGGTGTGTACTAAACTTAAAACACTATAATCCTCAGATTGTCTTTAAAACTAATTATTCAATGTAAACATCCCTGAGAATATTTTATAGTCCTTTTGGTTTTAGTATGTGTAATTATATAACATTAATATAAATCCTCCGAATGCTTGACTATACTAAGTATTCTATGACAATAACATATTTGTAGCTTCATTTTATACAGCACAGGTCTACAGTTGTGTTGGCTAGTTTTATGTCTACTTGACTCAAACTGAAGTTTTTTTTTGAGAGAAAGAAGACTCAACTGAGAAATGTCCCCATAAGATCAGGCCATAGGCAAGCCTGTAGGGTATTTTCTTAAATAGTGATTGGTGGATAAGGGGCTTATTACAAGCCATGCCATCCTTGGGCTGGTGTTCCTGGGTTTTATAAGGAGTCATACTGAGCAAGCCATGAGGAACAAGTAAGCAAGTAGTAGCCCTCCATAGTCTTTGCACCAGCTCCTACCTCTCTATGTCTCTTCCCTGTTTGAGTTCCTGCTCTGACTTCCTTTACTGATGGACTATAATGTGGGAGTGTAAGTCAAATCAACCTTGTACTTCCCAACTTGTATTTGATCATGGTATTTTGTTGTAGCAAACAAAATCCTAAAGAATACCCTACCAAAAATAAACAAACAGTAATTGGATTAAGGCTGGTTTTCTTGGAATCTTGAATATCGCTTTTTAAAAATGTCTCCTCATGTACTATACAGTGCAGAATTGTTCAAGCCTCATTCACAGAGGACCAAGAATTCAGCCTCTGGAATTAATTCCTGATTCTATCTGACTATTTTTCAATAGATTGTATTTCTTTCTTTTTTAATTCACGTCTTATATTTATTCTTGATAGATAATGTATGATTTTGTTTATCCTAAAGAATTTTAACTTCTGTTTCCTATAAATGTAGACTCATCCCCTTTCTGTCTATCATGAGAAAATTAAAAGGCTTCTAAGGGTTAATAATAAATATAATAAGATAAAACAAAAAAAATATATCAGAAAAGGATAATAGTACAAGGATCTTTTTTCTTATGAGATTCTTGTCATCCTTTTTCTCCTTCTCTTCATTTCTGTTCATCTATTTTTTTTTTCTCTATGGATGTTAGAGACAGTAACTTCTAATTATGAACAATAAAATATGAAGAAAGAAAACACTTCACATACTGGGGAAATGCATAAAAAAATGGGTCAAAAACAAGACAAAATTTTTTCCTACCCATCTCAAAGAATGTATGTCAACACAGGCACACTCGCATGCACATGCATGCACACACACACACACACACACATGCGTGTGCACACACACACACTTTAGGAAGGTTGTAAAATTGCTTTTCTGTCAGTTGACGTAGTTCATTTTTCACAAGACACTGAGTTGAGAACATCACCTAGATATGCAGTTCTGCAACCCTTCTACACTGTTTCATCAAGAAGTACAAATGCACTGTAATAGATGGATGGATACTCCACACTAGCACATCCGAACAGACTATAAGAGATCATCCCAGTTGCACACTGTGTAGTTTTGACTTCAACCCCTTTATTTTAATCTAATAAACTATTGCTGGCAGTCTTGAAATGAACAACACAGATGCACTTATGTAACAGTGCCCCATGACCAAAAGATTATGTGCTGTTTCACTATCAATCCTGTTCTACAATATTAGGTTTGTGCAAGTCATACAGCTGTTGCTAAATAGAGACTCTCCAGAACTGTCTGACTTAATATTTTCTCCAATCATTCTACTGCCCTACGGAGTATTAGAGCATGACAGGGCTCTGGTCACATTTCAAAGGCATAAGATCCGATGGTGCTCAGAATGCACGGCACTATTACACGACTCCGACTCAGCTTGCTTTGTACTGCTTTTCTTTGCTGGTATTTTGTTCTTTTAAATACAAAGAGAATGTTTTAGGTGTATGGTGTTTTGCCTGCATAAGTATTTGTGCACCACATATGTTTCTTGTGTCCATGAAGGACAGAAGGGAGCATTGGATACTTTAGGACTGAAGTGACATACAGTTATGAGCTGTCATGTGAATGCTGTGATTGAATCTGGACTCTCTGGAAGAACAGCTAGTGCTTCTATTCAGTGATCCATAAAACCTAGACCCTCATAATTATGCTGTTATAGTTTATAATGTTTTCTAAGCTGATGAACCCTGTGGTTGAAGTAGGGAAAAGCTGGAAGAAGCTGAGGAGTAGGACAACTCTATAGGAGGACCAGCAGTCACAATTAATCTGGACCCCGAGATCTCTCAGACACTGGACCACCAACCAGGCACCTAACCCTCAAGTAACTGGGAGTCTCCAGGGAGTTTAGAGGTCTGGTTGGGTGGGGTGGGGAAATGAGGGGTGGGGACATCCTCGTGGAGGCAGAAAATAGGAAGGAGGTATGGAATGTGGAACAATTGGAGGGTGGACAGGGGCGGGGAATAAAATCTGGAGTGTAAAAATATATAAATAAGTAAAAGATTAAAAAAGATTGTTAGACACATTAAGAATCTTACTCCACATTTTATTATAATAATTGAAAATACTCTTCTAGTTATTTTTCTTATATAAAATTTAAAATCATCCTACTGGCCCTTGCTTGAAATATTATGGTACTTTAGCACAGTTGATGAATTATAACAATGTATTATATAGCCTATAATAAAACCACATGATTTAAAATGTTGTTTTTTATTAGTTAGAAATTACTATAATGTGCTGCATAGCAAACAAAGCTAAAACTCAGTGGTTCAAATACTAGTAATTAAGTTTTATACTTATGATCAGAGAGTGACTGAGTGTCAGCTGGCCTAGGATATACTCAAGGATCTTCTCTCCAAGGTCCTAGGTCTAGCCATCTGTTCTGTTTCTTGTGGTGCCAGAATCCTCTACATTTCAAATTTTTCACTGAAAATCTGCTACTATTCTGATGGGTTTTTCTTTATACATGATGTAATTTTTCTCTTCTTTGTTCAGTAGAGCTTATGCTTTAACTGCATTATGCCATGGGCAGTTTCTTGTCTCATCCTATTATCTACTTGGTGTTCCTGTGTGTTTCTTGTATCTGTATGGGTGTGTCTTTCCTTATTTGTGGAAGTCTTCTTTCTTGACTTTATATCTTGGGAGTAACCAACTGCTGTCTAATTGAACACCTGATGAGAAATAATGTCTTCTCTATGTAACAGGGATTTTTTTTAAAAGAAATTGAATAATTTTGATGCCTATACAAGACCTGAAATATGACAATACATGTTGAAATTCTAATATGGATGAGAGAAGTCTTAACAAAGCCCCACTCCAAGATGAAAAGCTACAGACTATTAATTACTGCTTACAGAAAGCATACCAATCTGCTCTAGGGAGAAGATCCCTGATAGGGTATATTTCAAGCAGTCAGCCCTACACACATCTACATATGAACCACATCAAGTGAACTCAGTATGCTGTATTTATAAATTTATACATATGAAATTGTGTGTATGAAAATATTATTCAAATAATAAAAGGACATGAATTTGCATAGAAATCTGGATGCTGGAGAAGATGGAAGAAGAAAAGATAATTAAAATATAATATTATCATATGAAATTCTCAAAAATTATATAAAAATTAAAAGAAAAGAAAAAAGAAAGAAGAAATCCCAAATAAGAGCTATAAATGATCTTTCAGTGTATGCTATACTATACTATGTTCCTGCTACCACTTTATTTTATGGAGGAGTTGGAGGCTAGACTTTCTCAAGAAAAATAAAGGCTGAGTTTCCGAAACTGTTCTGTTTGTATTTGAAAGTAGAAAGTATTGTTAAAGATACATTTTAGAATTGAATATCTAAAGAGAGGTAGTAGTGGCTCATACATAGTCCATATAGTCCATGTCCATAAATATAGTACATATATATGGACTTGGGGCACCAGTAATAAAGAATTTATTTAATATAAATATTATTTATATGGTTGACAACTTAACAGGATCAAGAACTACCTGCAGGAAAGTATGAATGTTTACTTGTGTGTCACTGTCTAGATTAGGTAAAGTAGTGTAAAGACACATTTTAACTGTTGATCACATCATTCCATACAGTGGGGTTCTGTGCTGAACGGAAAGAAGGCAGCAAACTAAGTAACACGTTCATCACCATCTGCTTCCTGGCTACCCAATAACTACAGGGTGAAACTTACAAACCCTCAAACCAAACAGAATTTTTAAATTGATTTTCTAGGGTGTTTTGTTACAGCAAAAGAAAGCTAACACAGGCATCCTGATATATATAAGATGATAAATAGAAAACCTTAAAATTTTAATACAGTTCAAATTTTCCCCATTCCTTCAGGAGCCAAATTAAACCATTCCTCACTTAAGATATGTTTGTTAGGACATATTTTCACAGCAACAAGACAAGTGAAAAGTAACATGTTATAGTAGACTGGCTATTTCTTTTTATTTTTTAAAGAAAGTAATGTATAGATGGAAGTAATCTTAGGAATTTAAATGTCATTCTCATTGGATGGTCAGAGGGTGAGATGTTCTATAAAGTCTTCTAATGTAACCTATCTCTTTTTACCACACACACACACACACACACACACACACACACACACACACACAAATCAGACTCTGATCCTGTAGGCAGATAAATTACAACTAAGTTGGCTTTGTAACATTTTAAGTCTTTTAAATTTAGAGCATTCATTGGGAAAGGCAGGAATTCTAAGGGTTGAAGTGGGTAGCTCTTAAAGTCTGAAGTGGCAGGCCACTTGTTAGCACATTTGTTGCCTCTCTAATGATTATTGTTTCTGATTCATGTGAGGTTGTCATAGTCTTTCACTTGAGGTAGTTTATCTGCAGTGGGCTATTAAATACTACACTGATTTCATGAAATGGACATAACATATTTGGTTTATTCATTTACCTGTAGATGGAAATTAGGCATATTTTACTAACTGGAAAGTAGGGATGTAGCTACTGTGAACATCATTTTGAAGACATCGTTCTACACATGCTTTAATTCCTCTCAGGTAAATACCTAAAAGAAAAATTAGTTAGTTATAGAATATATATTTTAATATTACAAGATTTACAAAGAGCTGTAACAGTGGAATACAAGTCCTGATCCATGTTTTGTGTTACCTGCTTTTCTGATTCCAAGCAGCTAGTGAATCTGAAGCAGAGTCTCACGGTAGCTTGAACTGACTTCCCTAGTGATGTTACCAATAGTTCATAACCTCGCTGACTATTTTATAACTTATTCATGAATTGTACATTCAGGATTTTGTTTAATTGAACTTTTGGTATTTATAATATTTTAAAAAATTATACATGATTTTAACTGGATTTGTTTATCTGCTATCATTTTTAACTGAAAGCAGTGATTGTTTATATAGACATACTTAAGTCTAATTTTAAAATTAGTGATTTTTTTTTACAATGTCATAAAAAATGGTGATAGGTAAAGTACAAGGCTTTTTCCCCTGTGTTTAATTACTGAAGCTTCAAAGTTATTTGACAGTTATAAGATTGGTACGTATGATAATTCATCATTAAATTCTACTTTATATATTGATAGTGTGCTGCTTTCTTCCTTGGATTTAGTTTTATTTCGATATATCCTATCATCTTGCAAAGCCAAAGTCTCTTCATATGACGACTCTATTCTTCTAAAAACTCTTCCTAGGTATTCTATGATATTGAATTTTGCTTTTATATATTTTAAAGTACTTTTTTTCATTTGCAAGTAAACTCAGTGGATTACATTCATTATAATCAGTAGATATACTTTTCTTTTACAGGTATATAAAATTCCTACATTGATTATGTGATTTACCTGCTATTTTACTAGTTAAGATAATTTAAATAATTTTCCCTATCACTTCTTTGATATGATTAATTTTTCTTTCTGCATATTTGGCATATCTGTACTGTTTGTACACTTTTGACTCTATCCTACAAAGCCATCATTTTGGTATTAGTTTCAGTTTTATTTATGTATTAACTTGAAAATTATTGCATAATTTTGCATTACTTGCCCAACCTTGCACACTATTTATGCATTAACATTATTTTGAATTTATTTTCATCCTTATTTGGGTATTTTCTCTATCATTTCTGGCAGGTTTTTTTTTGTTTTGTTTTTATGAAACCTTTGAAACATATAATATATAAAACATAAAAGCTGAGCTTGGTGGCCTCCACTTAAAATTTGAGCACGTGTTGATATAAACAAGGAAAGAGAGTCTTTAGAGTTTGGATTTGAGGGCAGGTTAAATTACACAGTGAGTTCAAAGATAGCTTGGGCTACAGAGTGAGTTCTGGGCTTTCAAATCTGTAAAATGCTATGCTATGTATGAGAAAGGAAGGGGAGGAGCTTTGAGTTTGAGGTTTGTTTTCAGAAAATTGCTTGTGGATCTTATGTGACCAGTGGGTTATGACTCTGTGAGGAATAGTAAGTCCAAACGTGTTAAGCAGGCCCGCTGGCTAGAAATGTAATGAGAGATGATACCCACTGACAAAGACTTCCTTCTCTCCAGGAAACCTCATTTTTCTCAAATCTTCTACCTGATTTAGTGACACAGAACCATACTCTCAAGGAGAGAATCCTTAAAGTCATCTGATTGTAGATGCTGACACCTGTACAAAATTCTGTCACAGTAACACAAAGATTAGGGTTTTAAAAAAATAACAGGATGCTGGCAACATAGCCAAACTAATACCTAAAGTTAAGCATCAAGCAATCTCCCCAGTTTGTGAAAATAGAAATTATCTGCAACACAAATACCAAAACAAAACAAAGCAAAACAAAAAGGGAGGAGGAGGAGGAGGAGGGAGGAGGGGAGGAGGAGGAGGAGGAGGAAGGATGGAAGAGGAGGAGGAGAGGAGGAGGAGGAGGAGGAGAGGAGGAGGAAGAGGAGAGGAGAGGAGGAGGAAGAGGAGGAGGAAGAGGAGGAGGAAGAGGAGGAGGAAGAGGAGGAGGAAAGGAGGAGGAAGAGGAGGAGGAAGAGGAGGAGGAAGAGAGGGAAGAGGAAGAGGAAGAGAGAAGAGGAAGAAGAAGAAGAAGAAGAAAGAAGAAGAAGAGAAAGAAGAAGAAGAAGAAGAAACAAAGAAAAAGCAAAAAAGGAAGGACGGAAGAAAAAACACCACAGCTGCCACATTGCGTAGCGTTTCATGCTTAAAAATGTCCAACCACCTTTCCTATGCTTCCCCCTTCTCACACACTGAGCAGGAATGAGTTTCCTTCTTAATTCTGGGTGAAGGATACACAGAACCTTTCCACTGCTGTTTAATAATATTGCACATCTAAAATTGATAGAATGAGATGTTAAAAGATAATAATATGGTTTGGTTTTATTTTTGTTTTGTGGTTTTTTGGTATGTGCTCCTTAAAAGAATGATGCAAAGAAATTTATGAATCACATTGTGAATCCTTAAGAAGTTTCTGGAGAAAACACAATTTCTCACAGCTGCCTGTGGTGGCGCTATTCTGAGAGCTCCTATTTGATGTACAAGGTGAAAGGAATAAGAACTACCAAAATCCAACTGTTACTGCTTCTTTTTGGGGTTGGGGGTTTTTTGTTTTTGTTTTTTTTATACTTTTTTCTTGCTGGTATGATTGACCTTTTATACAGTTATAAGTGGGCACAAATGGGATTTCATTTGGAGGGCATCTTTCCATAGCTACAAAGCTCAGAATCACATTTATGCTTACTGATGCTCTGAGTCCTAGAAAGGTTTCCAAAATAACATCAAACATCACTAAAAAGTACTAAAAGTGGTGTTAAAATAAATTTGAATGGCTGCGATTTTATCTTTTAATGAAGTTCATTTCCAAGTCTATTTGGAGGCCTTCTCAGTTCTGAAACATTTTAAGGACATTTTAAGTCAACTGTATAAAGTAGTTTTTTGATAATTCTAGGGATAAGCTAGGCCTCTGCAAAATGAAGGGATAGCCATAAACCTTAGTGTTTATACATCACTGCTATCTACTCTTTAGATAACTGTGAAGGTGAAATGTTACTTGCATATGATTTGATTATTTATATTTTAATTTATAATATAATTAACGTAATTTGATATTTTATTAATTTGAAATTTTTGTCACATTATAATTGAGAATGTAATTTGTGTTTTAAGGATCAATTTGAGTTCTCCCCAGAGGTGTGAGTATGTATGTTTGTGCATGTGTGTGTGTTTCCATAGACCCTAATTAAATTAGAGTGATCAAAAGGTGAAACAGATTCCTATACTGAAAATTATATGAAAAGATTAAGAATATCTCTATTTCTTGGTGTGTGTATGGTCCTTGTTAAGCAAGTCAGTAATTCCTCCCACTTCTCTCAAAACCTTAAAGACGTGTTGGAGTGAAAATATTGAGGAAGAACTACATTTGCCATGAAGATATCTAAGCTATTCTGACAGATATACCTTATATGTTATGAAAAAGACCAGTGTACTTATGCGTCCACCACAGCTGTGGTTGCCTGCCCATGACTTGCACAAAATCATGCCAATCAATATTCAAGTACTAAGGGCAGAACAACTTGTAAACTCTTAATTTAACTTCTGGGGAAGGAAAGGCAACTTTCTTTAAGGGTCTGGATTCTGGTAGGACAATTATGCTTTATTTGAAACCCTCACATTTGTGATTATAGGCAGTCGTAGACTGGAATCCCTGCTTACCCCTGGGAAACCCCATCTACCCTCTGTCCCCTACACTACCTACATAGAGAAAACTCCTTGTCTGTGCAGAGACAATTTGGACTCACATAGCATCTCTGTTCCTCTCAATGTTTCTGTCAACCCACACAAGAGTGGCTGCCCAGGGGCTCAATTTTGACCGCATATAGTCTGATAGCTGACATGTTATCACTCCTTGCTGAAGCGCTATAAAACCTTCTTGCTTTAGTCTGGATGTGTGACTCCATTTGTATCATCCTGTGAGATCAGTAAACCCATCAGAGAGCTGCCTTCTAAAGCCTGTCTTTATTTATTTTAAATCTGGTCTAATCTGGCCTATATCTACCTCACTAGGGGAGAGAAAAAGTCTATTAAGTAGCACAAATTGAACACAGGGAGTTGTTACACCGAAAAAAAAAAAAAGATACCCCATGAAGTCTCAGAGAGTTTGAGAAGTGGGAAGCAGACCTAGGAAGGAGTTAGAAAAAGAACTGGAGAATGAGCATTAGCAAAACATATTATATATAGGTATAAAAATTATGTTCTTAATTATAACGTGATAATATTATCTTTTGGGCAAAGATGTAAATTTCAACAAATTCTCATGATCAGTTCGAATTTTAGCTAAAATTGGAACACAAAGTTGATTTTGCAAATAGTAACTTTACAGAAAGAATCTTCAATTATCTGAAAACATAAGAACTAAAAAGAAATATGTTAAGACATGTCTACATCAACAAATAAAAAAATGTGATTTATACGTGAAATATTATGACTGAACCTAGCGTAATCGTCATCAGAGAGGCTTTATCCAGCAACTGATAGGGGATGATGCAAAGATCCACAGTCAACCATTCGTGGGAACTCAGAAAATCCCAGGGAAGAAGCAGAAGAAGGATAGTAGAAGCTGGAGAAGTTAGAGACACCAAGAGAACATGGGAGGGCTCATACTGACTGATATCACTGATACTGACATGACAATCACAAAACGTACATGGGTTTGTGTTAAGCCCTCTATAAATATGTTATGGTAGTTAGCTTAATGCTTCTGTGGGACTCCTAACTGTGAGAGTAGTGATATCTCTGACTCTTTTCTCAGTTCTTGGAACCCTTTTCCTCATGCTCGGTTGCCTCATCCAGCCTTGATTCAAGAGTCTGTGGCTTGTCTTATTGTAACTAGTTATGCTATGCTTGGTTGATATCCCTGGAAGGGTTAATGTTTTCTAAAGGGCAACGGGGATGAAGTGAATCTAGAGGAGGGAGGAGGGAGGAACTGGATGGGGAGGAGGGCGAGGAAACTGTGGTCAGGATGAAAG
Organism: Mastomys natalensis; assembly: GCA_021653895.1. Taxonomy (NCBI): domain Eukaryota; kingdom Metazoa; phylum Chordata; class Mammalia; order Rodentia; family Muridae; genus Mastomys; species Mastomys natalensis. The sequence goes on along the minus strand of JAJTUV010000791.1, from coordinate 414,785 downwards.
AAGAATAAATTTTAAAAAAATCTCAAATATAGGATGAAGACATAGGGTAAAGTGCTTGCCTGGCATGCAAGTAGTTGTAGACATAATTACTAGCACAGCATAAAATAGGAGTCACTGTATGTGCCTGTCATCCTAACAGCTGATAGACAGTAGCAGGCAAATAAGAAATTCAAGATTGCCGGGCGGTGGTGGCGCACGCCTTTAATCCAGCACTTGGGAGGCAGAGGCAGGTGGATCTCTGAGTTCGAGGCCAGCCTGGTCTACAGATGAGTTCCAGGACAGCCAGGGCTACACAGAGAAACCCTGTCTCAAAAAACCAAAAAAAAAAAAAAAAAAAGAAATTCAAGATTACTTTCTTTGATATAGCAAGTTCAAAGCCAGACTGAGGTGACACGTAAGAGTCTATCAATTAATTCAATCAATCAATCAACAATTATTTCCCAAATATTAATATATGAAAATGTGGAGAATCATGTAACTAATTCCTCCTAGTTGATTTGCATATTAGGCAACATTTTCTAGCAAAGTGATATTAATAAATTCTGAGTCCGTGTGATAAATCAGTAGTTATATTTTTATTTTATTATCTCTTTTTGTTAATATAATTAATGTATGTTAATTTACAATGAAGACTTGTTTCTCTTCTCGTGTGTGTGTGTGTGTGTATGTATGTATTTAACCAAGATTCGACTTCTGAGAAAAAAATACAAAATAATTATTTTAGCGAGACTGTCTTATTTTTCTTAGTGTAAAGAACCCTAATTACATCTATTTTGCTGCAGATGGCATGATTTTATTTTTTGTGGGTGAACAATATTCCATTATACATGTATGTAACAGTTTCATTATTCATCTGTTGGTAGGCATCTAGGCCGATTCCATATTCTGACTATGGTGAACAGTGCTATCTATAATATACAAACGTAGGCAGGTATCTCTATTACATGCTGACTTGGTGTCCATGCTTGGGATGGTTATAACTAATGTTGTCATTCTATTTTCACTTTTACGAGGAAGCTCACTACTGATCTCTCTCTCTCTCTCTCTCTCTCTCTCTCTCTCTCTCTCTCTCTTACTCTCTGTGTGTGTGAGAATGTATGTGTAAGGAAGGGAAAGAGTTAAGGAGAGAGGGAGAGAGAAGGAAGGGAGGAGAAAGAGAATGGGAAGAAAGAGATACAGGAGAGGGGAGGAGAGGGCAGGGGGAGGGGGAGAGGAAGAGGGAAAAGGAGAAGGAGAGAGGGAGGGAGGGGAGAGAGAGAGAGGGAGGGAGGGGAGAGAGAGAGGAGAGAGGAGAGAGAGAGAGAGAGAGAGAGAGAGAGAGAGAGAGAGAACACGAACGGACAGGTGTACATAAAGCCCAGAAGTGGGTATCAGGTCCCACAGGACTAAAATTACAGGCTGTAGTAAGCTGCCTAAACATGAGTGTTAAAAATTAACTTGGGTCCTCTAGAAGAGTACTCTTAATGTTTTGGGGATTTTTTTGTTTTTGCCACTGCTCCAATCATGGGATGAGAGAAAAGGATTTCCCCAACATCAATCCTTCCTCTGCTTCTGCTATGGCCTCTCTGTCTCTCTGACTCTCAGTCTCTCTGTGTGTCTGTGTCTCTCCTCTCTCTCTCCCCCCTCTCTCTCTCTTCCTCTCCCTCTTCCCATTTACCTCCCATCCTCCCTTCTGTTAATGTTTTTTTCTTTTTTATTATTTTATGGATATTTTATTTATTTACATTTCAAATGTTATCCCCCTTTCCTGGTTTCCCCTTTTTCAAATCCCCTCTCCCATCCCCCCTCCCCTGCTTCTATCAGGTGCTCCCCACCACCCACCCGTACTCCCTCTTCCAAGCCCTGTATTTAAAGTAATTTGAGAATGTGAGACTCTTCCAAGTTGCTCTATCTTAAGCCACATTTCTAATTCTCTTCAAAAGGTTCACCCACAGGTGGCTGGATCCTCATTGTTATTATCTTTATAAAAAACAGGCTTGCTTTTGAATGCAATTAGAGAACCACCAAAGATGATAACCAACAGTCACAAAATTCAGACGCTGTAACAGTTACCCTTCTTGCTTCCTTTGTTATCTTCTTTTTTTTTTATTGGAAATTTTATTTACATTTCAGATGTTCCTCCTTACCCCATTTCCCCCCCTCCCTCCCAGGAACTCACTATCCCTTCCCCCTCCTCCTGCCTCCACGTTGGTGTACCTCACCCACCCTCCCCCGTACCTCACCTCCCCACCCTCGAATATCCACCCCCACGACGTCCAGCCTTCATGGGACCAAGGATCTCTTCTCCCACTTATATATAGCCCCTTGCATATATAGCTGGAGCCATGGGTCCCTCCCTAAGCGCTCCCAGGCTGGTGGTTTAGACCCTAGGGGCTCTGTTTGGTTGGTATTGTTGCTTTCCTCATCGTGTCACGAATCCTCTCAACTCCTTCAGCCTTCACTCTATCTTCTCCATTGGGAACCCCATAATCAATTTAATGGTTAGCTGTGAGCATCTGCCTCTGAGTATGTGGTACATTTATACAATGGAATATTACTCAGCTATTAAAAACAATGAATTTGATAAATTCTTATATAAATGGATAGAACTAGAAAATATCATCCTGAGTGAAGTAACCCAATCACAAAAGAACATACATGGTATTCACTCACTGATTATTGGATTTTAGCCAGAAGCTTGAAATACCCAAGATTCAACTCACAGACCACATAAAGCTAATGAAGAATGAGACCAAGTAGGGGGCTTCATCCTTCTTAGCAGGAGTAACAAAATACTCAGGGAGCAAATATGGAGACACAGTGCAGGACAGAAACTGAAGGAGGGGCCGTCTACAGACCATTCCACCTGGATATCCATCCTATGTGCAGTCACCAAAGGTAGACGTGATGTGGATGTCAGGATGTACTGCTGACAGGAGCCTGATATAGCTTCTCTTAGATCTGCAAGAGTCTGACATACTCAGAGGCAGAGCTCACAGCTAACCTTTGTTATCTTCTTTAGTCTACTTTTAGCTACCTCTAATGTCTAGATATGCTTCATATAACAAAGTACTGTAAGTACTACAGGATTAGAATATGTCTATCCCTCACTATATTTTGTATTACTCAGACCACCTCTTTTTAAAGATCCAATTTTGATGAGTATGATTGTGAGCTGTTGTAATGGATGGCCGACTGCCTTTCTACTGAACTTTCATTCCCACTATCTCATAGTGATAAGTCCTGAAGCTCATTCTCTCCTGCTTTATAATCTGTATGAACATGAGTTGGTAAGCCTCTTTACCATTTATTTAATGTATTCGACTTTTTATGTTCCTTGGATTACCTCTCTTTTAAAAAAAATATGGTTCTAATGATCTGCAATGTATTCTACTAACGGCAAGTATTATTCTATTATTAATATTAAATATGGCCACTTGAACTGATTTTTGCAACTGATTTTACAACTTCAAAGATATTATTTCTTTTTCCTCCTTAGATCCTTTTTATAGAGTGAAATTATCATATTAAGTCTATAAGTTAGAAAAAATCTTTACCAAATATTTTTAAATCATTGAAAATAATAGGTTTATTCAGGATTTTTATAATAGAATATAAATTAATTAAATTAAATTCACCCAAAACTTAAATATTAATGTTAGTAGTGATATGACTTGTTTTGTGAAATACCTTTGATAAATTATATTAAATTTATAAAATTCACCTACTGCTGATGTCCTAATGTTCATTCCCTCCACTTCTCCTTTCCTCTGCTATTTCTTCTCTTTTTTTTACTGAAACACTAAAATATACAAAAACTCCCTGCTGAGCATAAACCTACAAGAATTAGCAAAGTATCTAAAACAGAGTTAACCTTAATATACATTATTTTCTGTTCACGTTTATGGCAATGTACACACATATATTGCATTAAAAGTAAAACAATACTATTTCTGAATGTTATATCACAAGGTCAAGCAGTGTTTCATAGCTAAAGTTTCATTTGTTTCCTCTTGCATAAGCTTGAAAAAACACCACTGTCAAAAAAAATATATAAGATATAACTCTTTGTTAGAAGAAGTAAACTTTTGGAATTTAGTAATGTTTGAATAAATAGAATGTTGAATAGTTACTAGTGATATAGTATAATTTAATAACGATATCTTATTTAAACAAGTAAACTAAAGCTAAATGATATTCCATATCTCAAAAATGTTTAGAAAATTGGAATCATGTTTAAGATCACATCATTTGCTCTAGTATTTTGAAATGGTAAGAAATAATGTATACATAAAAGTCCATTTTTCCCTTATTTTTTCTTCCTTATCCTCCACCTGGACCTTTCCTCCATATTTACATCATATAAGGATGCATTATTCTATTTCTTTCTGTGACATACACACGGACACTTCAGTTCTTAATTTTATGAATACACATGTGCATCATCATTATCCTCAACTGAATCTTCAAAAGGCAAGGTAGCTGTAATTTATCAACAACTCTAAGCAGTAGTCAACATACAGCTGTGAAGATGAGAGGAGAAATGGAAAATGAAAGACTGGGGAGAATAGAGATGTATATAGGGCAACTCTGAAGCAAAGAGCGTGTATAAAAATAGAGCACAGAATAACGGGCTTAGTAGAAGACATAGATGAAACAATATAGGAAGATTTAAGAGCAAATACCACAGAGCTTGACTGACAGGTTAAATTCCACAGATGCCATTTCCAAGAGGCAGATCTTTGGCAACTTACTTAGATACTCTACTTTTCAGTTTCCTCTTTGGTACAAACAGAACAATTGAAGCCATTTCATAGGTTTGTGGTATAAAATCAGTTTATATTTGGTAGTTATAATAAATGCCAGCTGTTATTAAGTCACAGTAGAACACCCAATATCCTAAATCATTAATGATAGATAATGTCCTTGCTTAATCTCTTGTATTACTTCCTGGGTGCCAAAGCATGGTAATGGAGTTTTAAAAGCAGTGAACAGAAAGTGCATTTGGTCTGCAATGTGATGATGCAGGGCTACCTGAGTGGAAGGACTTTGTGTGCCTAAGGCAGATGAAGTAATTATTCAAGGAGCATCACTTGGCGCTACACCATGTGTTTGTCATGAGTATAGCCAAGCAAAAGCTGAGAAGTGTCGTATGTGGATGCAACCTGTTGTAGCCTAGGTATTCGAGAAGGTAATAAAAATTCTTGCCTCACACTCCATCTTTTCTAGCTTGGTTCCAGTGAGAAGCCACAGACAAGAGAGCTCAATGGGCTAGCTCAGATGAGAAAGGATCCCCAGGCAGATAACAATCCAGAGCTAGTTCCAGATGAAAATCTAGGAGGAAGATACAAATAGCAAAGCCCCACGACAAAAAGAGAGTATTATTTATTCTCAGTAAAGATGAAGAGACTATGGCTAAAAATGGTAAAATGAAATGTTCAGTACCACAGCTATAGACAAGAAGTGGTAGGTTCAAGATTCTCCAAGAAAACCGGGCTTTGAGGGTGTTTTTTTTTTTTTTGTTTTGTTTTGTTTGTTTTGTTTTGTTTTTTTTTAACATCTTGACTTAGGTGCACAGTATCTATGAGAGATTCCACTCAGAAAAGTAATGTTATGTTGCTAAGAAGAGTTATATTAGTAGACAGAATTGTAAATATTGCTAGTAAAGGTTATCTTAATTGGTGAGAAGTACTTGACTATGTAGAAGTAGATGTGTAAGGAAATATAGAAAGTGCTGCTTTTTGGTTTACAAAATCATTAAATATAATATGAGCAGATGTTTCTTAGCTCCACACTGTACAATCAAATTGAGTAGATAGAAAGCTTTCAATGATAGATTGCTAAAAACCCAGCTAAAACTTCTTAAAAGAATAATGGGAATAGTTTACAATGGTAGATGGAAGTATTTTATATATTTTAAAAATGAAGAAAAGTGTTTGCTTTTGTGACTACAAGATCCTTTGTGGGCTCACTCACTAATTAAGGTCAAAGTCTACTATAACCTGACAGCTCATCTGAGCTTTGCAAAATGGTCGACTCCTTTTTACCAGAAGGTCTTCCCCTTCTCTGACCTTGCTTAGGGATTTGGACTCCCCACACTATCTACCTCTAGAAAGTTGAATAGTCCTTGGCAGACCTACAAACTTCCTTCCCCAATGCACCCTGATAAGAACCAGCCCAGCAAGGACCTGTGCTTCCTGGAATGCCTCTACATGCAAACACAGAACCTTAAAACTCTAGCCAAAGATTTTCATTTACCCTGAAAACACCTTCTCACTCTTCAAGGTATATCTATATACCTATATATCTACATATCTACATATCTACATATCTACATATCTATATATCATATATCTATGTACTATGTAGCTATGTAGCTATTGTAGCTATGTATCTATATTTATCTATCTATCTATTATCTATCTATATCTATTCTATATCTATATCTTATCTCTATATCTATTATCTCTATCTATATCTATATCTATATCCCGGGTTCACCCCAAATAAAGTGTATGCATTCCAACCCACCTGAAATACAGGTATGTACACAAGCTAATATCTTCACAGAGAGCTGTTTTAGAGATTCTCTGAGAAGTCCCCTAGTACTCAGGCACTTATTCTGGATCCTCCAGAATCCCACCCATTCTGGACTCCACTTCATTCTTTCAGCCTGGTGTGCAATGAAGTCTACCCTGAGAGAGAGTAAGTGAAGAACTCAGAACCACAGCTGGTTCCACAAAATGCATACTGCAGTGCTTTAAGTATTGCAGTTAAATACAGTAACCAGGAGTGCAATCAATATATATTCACACGTTATACAGAAAGAAAACATGGAAGGGGAAGTCACATGCTTGTGGTCGTCTGTCACAGTTTGGAATGAACTCAGAGTTCCTTTTAACTTTTTATTAGGATCTAGTATCTGAAACTATTAGTGATAGCAAGTGAGCATATCCCAAGATAGACAGAAAAACTGAGAGAAATGAACCATGTTTGCTAAGTTTAAGTCCCTTATGCTAATAAATTAAAGTTATCGGGACAGTCATTTGGCTGTAAATATTTATTTTTTCAGTTTTATGTTGTAAGTTTTCACACAGTGTCTTAGAGGTGTGATCATTCAAACTGTAAAAAGCCATTTATCCTCCATCCTCTAAATGTACTCCTACTTCTTATTTTGATACCTGATCTCTTAATTCACTTGATTCTTTGAGTCAGGAATTGCTGAGCTCCCATAATCAACTCGTTTTTCGATTGAATGAGTTTGTATGTAGAATTGTGTACCCAGTATTGCTGGCTACATGTGTCCTTTGACTCCCTAGACCTAGACCCTTTGGAACCCTTAGTAATTGCATTTCAATCTTTAATTATATCAATGCAAGTACTATTGAGTGAGCATATACTATCATCATGAAGTGTAAAGTGAGTAAAGAACTGATAATTTTATGAAGATCCCATATACTAAGCTCGTTCCTTTCAGACTAGTGCACTCAGATTCTGTCCTATTTTTCTTTATGTTACTGTTAATACCAGTGCTGTTTATCCTGTAAATGTGCACCAGGTATTTTTGAACAATCGAGCAGCAAGCAAGCAAGCAAGCAAACAAACCAGACACACTTCATGGCATGTCATAGTGTTCCTCACCCCACTCATTGAATTACCCAAATCCCCTTAAAAATCAGTAAATACAGTAGAGATCTTTCTCTCTCTCCCTCCCCTCCCCCCTTGTGCATGTGTGTGAGCGTCTGTATTCTCTCCTCTCCTTCCTCTTCTCTCTCTCTCTCTCTCTCTCTCTCTCTCTCTCTCTCTCTTCTTTCTTTCTTTGTTATTTTGTTTTCCTGAACGCTCTGGGACAGTTGTGGTAATACAAAAAAAATTGTACTTTTTCTTGTAGGAAAACACCTGTGTTACATGCTTAGTTCATGCACGTGGACTGTTAGAAAAATGAAGACTAGATGACTTTGTAAGGCCATAGTCTGATTCTGTTTGCTGATTAATGAATCAGTTAACTTTTGTTAACATATAGAAAAATGAGTTCCAGCGTGATGTTTTCTTTATCATGGGAAGTAGGCTATTTAAGATGAGGTAACATGGCAACCAGGAACATAGAGAGGAATGGAACTGACCATGAGGGTGTAGGAGTACCTAGCTATTACTGTCACCTCCTCACCTTCAGCTTTCACTAGTCTCACCTCCACATGGGTCCATTTATCCCAACATCTAGTTTTCAAGCACAGACAAAATAGTCTTTTTCTAATTGCTGTAGAATTATGATGTTAGAAGTTTTACAGGAGAAAGTAATATTACGACATTACGTATGCAATATATTAATATATTAATGCTCACTTGTCGTTTTTGGAGTATAAAGTAGAAGATGAAATTAAAGGTTAGTGTACTGTGGGCTAAACTATAATAAAAGAAACAAAGGCTTAAGAATTGTTTTGCAGTGGTGGTGCACGCCTTTAATCCCAGCACTTGGGAGGCAGAGGCAGGCAGATTTCTGAGTTCGAGGCCAGCCTGGTCTACAAAGTGAGTTCCAGGACAGCCAGGGCTACACAGAGAAACCCTGTCTTGAAAAAAAAAAAATGTTTCTTGTCCAGGATCCACAAAACCGCTTCTAAATACTGTTTTCCAAATTTGAATAGTCTAACAATATTACTGATATGAGATTCAGCCAATTTATCATTTCTTCTTAAAATTTCTTGATTTTAGAAAGAAACTGATAAAATATGCATTGACTAACATTATGCCAGAGTATTGCACGGGTCTCAAAGAACAGGAAGGTTCCAGTCACCTAGAAAGGACCTTTCTAGTTATAATTTAATTAGGCTTCATAATTTTGCTCCAACCACAATGAAACAGTAAAAATGTCATTTCACAGATAAGAAAAGGGAAGCTTATCTCAATAAATATCTCAACAAAATTATCTCAATGAAGCTGAGATCCTTTGCCCAGAGCTCATTTCTATTAATAGCTGAGCTGGAATTTAAGCTGTACGTTTTTGGTCCTCTTGTACATCCCTAGGCCTTTCTACTTTCACTATTCTTCCAATCAATATTTTTCCTAGACGATTATCACTGCAAATATTCTAAATCCAATTACAGAAGCACTCAAGGGTGACTTAAATTTTTCCCTCCCATGCTGCTAACTGGGGATGTGGTGGAATGGTCCCTCAAGACTGTCTTGATTTATAGTTTCTAGTCTTTCCTCCTGGCTCATTTCAGAGGATGAAAATGCTCTTTCCACAAAATTCACTACCCTACCTGACCAGTCTCTAGGTTTTTTTGTTTGTTTGTTTTTGTTTTTTATTTTGCTATTGTTGTTGTTCTTATTGTTTGGTTGGGTTTCTTGTTGCAATTTTTGTTGTCTTATTTGTGTGTGTATTAGTGCATGCATGTACAAAAGTTATGCTATTAGGTTCACTTTTTTGGTTTGTTTTTATTTCTTCTGTACAATTTAACCTCTTTCTCTTCTTGGGCCCTTCGTAGCATGATCTTTCTACTGTTACCAGCTTCTTCTGAAGCTTGGCTTTCTTGATGGACTTTATTGTTCTACTTCCAGTCCTCATGACAAAGAACCTGTCTTTCCCTTTAAAAAATGTTGATGTTTAGAAGCAAAGATTTTATTCCTGGGTCATCATCATTAGGGAAGCAAGTTCTCTCTAAACAAAGCAAATGCCCCCACGTGGTATTTGTTTTGTTTTGTTTTGTTTTTTTGTTTGTTTTAGCCTTTCAAATTTCAGCTGCCTTCTGCTCACAAGAGATTTCCATAAGCAGTTCAAAGATTGCCTTATAGAAAGCCAGTGTGGTAAATTAGTGACTCCAACTCTAACTCCTATTGATATCCACCTGCGTTGGCCTTGTTTTCCATGTATAAAGCTAAGTTTATGTACGATATAAAATTACATATAATTTACCTTGGCATCTAGACTTTAAATATTATACAAAAGTGTTAAATAATCCCTATAGCTTGAATGTGCTCCCTCCAAAATGTCTCTGTGCTAAACCTAACACTCTTTTTTTTTTTTTTGAGTTGTACATCAACATATTTGTAGTTTATTTCAGAAATCCATCATCATAGAGAAACTGGCTGTGAGCAGTTGAGTAGCATCTATCTCACCAACAAATGTTACATCTACATGCAGGTGACTTAGATAGTTTAGGGAGTGTAATTGTTCAATTGAGCAAGAAAGGCTTAGAAAGAGATCTATAATGTGCTCACAATTTTATACATATAATGGCTAAGCAAGACTTTAGGGATTTTGTGTGTATGGACAAGGAAGTGAGTGCTGTGTTTCGTTTTTTTTTTTTTTAATTTATTTAATTATTTAAATCAAATCATAAATAGGCCTGACATACATACATGCTAACACAAAGTCTTGGGTCTCTGTGGAAAAACACTGAAAGAGATGGCTGTAAGCTATTGTAAACAGGCAGTTTTTGTGGAAATTTACCAGCCTGAGTAGTCATAGATCTTGTAAATAGGTAGCTTCAGCAGACAGTATCAACTTAGATAAGGACAAGTGAATCATAGGTAGAGTCATAATGACTGTCCCCTGAACCTTCACCCAGCTGAACCCTGTTCTGAAAGGTACTCTACCCCTGAACACCTATGCTCGTGTCATCCCTTTCCCCACATCCTGCCTTTTTGTGTTTATAACCCCTGTGTGAATAAGTAAACCTAACACTCTTAGTGGCGACATAAAGAGGAAGGTCCCCTCAAAGTATGTAACTGGCTGAGAAAAACCTCATAGATGGATTGCAAAATCCCTTGCTTTCAACCTGACTAAGACACATCCATCTCTGCTAGCCATTTCTGTTCCTTCAGATGTGAGAATTTTTATCAATAGATATTCCATCTATTCATATAGGGCCTTTGTGAGACACCAGGCATTCTGGCATACTGATTTTGAACTTTTCCAGACTGATAAAAATAATTAACACTTGATATTTTTTTCTTTTTGAGACAGTCTCATACAGTCTATAACTTGGGACTCACTAAGTAGCTGAAGATGATCTTGAACTTGTGATATCCTAGGTTAATATCACAAGTACAACAGGTTCTATGTAGTACTTCTGACAAAACCTGCGGCTTCAAGCATGCTAGTCATGCACTCTGCTACTGAAACCCATACCTAGCCTTAATATTTGATTTTTATAAGTTCCATGTGGAAGATTTTATATATAGCAACACATCAAATTAAGACAATATTTTTATGAGTTTGATAGAAGACCTTTGTGACCTTACTTTCAGAAATTATTAGTGTGTGTATGTGTGTGTGCTGTTGCTTCAAATTTATGTCAAATCTTTGCTTGTTACACACATGCTTTTATGCTAATTCCCTCCAAGTATCCAAAAATAATTTCAATAGTTTTAAATCTGAGCAGTTAAATTATTTAACTTATTTAGTCTTTCACTGAAACAAATGGTCATCATGCATACTGTCACTACAGTAGGTATTACTTTATGTTATATTTCATAAGTATTAGAAAATAGTCCTACATGATATAACCTTAAAAAGTCCAATTTATGTAATTTATGTACATTTTGAAAATACATACAAGAAGAAATACTCACTAGAAAGCATAAGAATTCTGAAGAATTTTCTAAAAGTCTTGCTGTTTGCCCAGCTAAGCCACTAATGAAAATTGAAAGTATAGGTAATGCTTTCTTGGGAAACAGCAGACCTTTGCTCATGAGTTCTGAGGGTAATACTTGTTTTTTATTAACTGATAGAAATAAATCTATGCCTAAAAATTTTAAAAAAATGTTCGACATTTGTCTGAGTCAGTTGCTAGGTAGAGCATTTCTTAGGACAACAATGCTAGACTACTATCTGCAAGCATAACAGAGAATCATTAAATGTTTTTATTAATGATTTCATTTTTTTACATTCCAAATGTTGACCCCCCCATTCCTGGGCCCCCCTTTATGAGTTATGCACCCCTTCTCCCCTCTCCTTTGATTCTGAGAGGTTGCTCCCTTACCAACTCAACCACTCTCACCTCACACCACTAGCATCCTCTTTCCCTAGAGCATTAAGTTTCTACAAGATTATGTGCACTCTTTCCCACTGAGGCCAGACAAGACAGTCCTCTGTTACATATGTAGCAGGTGCCACAGACTAGCCCATGTATGCTCTTTGTTTGGTGGTTTAGCCTCTGGGAGATCTGAGGGGGCCAGGTTAGTTGATACTGTTGTTCTTCCAGATACTCCTCAACCAAAGAATGGGTACAGAAATTGTAGTTCATTTACACAATGAAATACTACTCAGCTATTAAAAATGAGGACATCAAGAATTTTGCAGGCAAATGGATGGAAGTAGAAATATCATCCTGAGTAAGGTAATGTAGACCCTAAAGGAAATACATGGTATGTACTCACTGATAAGTGGATATTACTCAAAAATTTCAGAATAAGAAACTTACCAAAAAGAAGGCCAAGTGTGTATACGTCAATCCCACTTAGAAGGGGGGAAGAAAATAATCACCAGAGGCAGTGGAAAGGAAGGACCTATGTTGGATAAGGAGGGGGAAAACGGGGGGGGGGCAAGATAAGGTACAGCGGGAACAGGAGAGAAGCCCAGAGGGTCAGAAAAATGTATAGAAAAATGCAACAGTGTGAGGTATGGGGGTGGGGGAAACCTCTAGAAAGTCACAGACACCAGGAATATAGAGGCTCCCAGGACCCAATGGAGATGCCTTAGCCGAAATGCTCAACAGTGGGGAAATGAAGCCTAAAGAGACCACCTCCAATAGATAGACAGGGCCCCCATTTGAGACATAGGGGCACCAACCCATCTTCAAAGTTCTTGACCCAGAATTGCTCCTGTCTAAAGGAAATGCAGAGACAACAGTGGAGCAGAGACTGAAGAAAAGGCCATCCAGAGACTGACCCAATTTTGGATCCATCTTATGTGCAGGCACCAAACCATGACACCATTACTGATCCCATGTTGTGCTTGCAGACAGGAGTCTATCATGGCTGTCCTCTAAGGGGCTCTACCAGCAGCTGACTGAGAAAGATGCATATACTTATAGCCAACCACTGGACTGACTTTGAGGACCCCTATGGAAGAGTTAGGGGAAGCACTGAATATTTCTTTAAGTACTTCTTGGTCATTTAAGATTCCTCTGTTGAGAATTCTGTTTAGTTCTGCACTCCAGTTTTTGATTGGGTTCTTTGGTCATTTGGAGCCTAATTCTTTGAGTTCTTTAAATACTTTGGCTATTAGCCCTCTGTCGGATGAAGGATTAGTGAAGACTGTTCCCAATCTGTAGGCTGCCATTTTGTCTTATAGGACTGCCAGTGGAGGGAGGGGGACACCAACCCACCTGCAAAACTTAGACCCAAAATTGGTCCTGTCTAAAAGAAATGCAGGACAAACATGGAACAGAGACTGAAGGAATGGCCAACCAGTGACCAGCCCATTTTGAGACCCATCCGAATGGAGAGTACCAGTCTCTCACACTATTAATGATACTATGTTGTGCTTGAAGACAGAAGTCTAGCAAAGCAGGTCTCTGAGAGGCTCTACCCAGCAGCTGACTGGAATAGATGCAGATACTTACAGAGAGACATTGAACAGAGGTCAGGGACCCCTATGGAAGAGTTAGAGGAAGGACTGAAGACCTTCAGGCAACCCCACAGGAAGACCAACAGTGTCCACTAACCTGGACCCTTGGAAGCTCCAGAGACTGAGTTACCAACCATGAAGAATGCATATGCTTGTCCAAGGCCCCTGGTACATATGTAGCAGAAGGCTGTCATGTCTGACCTTAGTAGGAAAGGATGTGCCTAATCCTACAGAGACTTGATGTATCAGGGTAGGTGCACCATGGGGGGAGGGGTTGTCCGCCCTCTCAGAGGCAAAGGGGATAGGGGAAGGAATTATGCCAGGAAACCATGAGGGGGAAGCATTTGGAATGTGATTAATTAATTAATTAATTAATTAAAAATCAGTAACAGATTACTACTTCATTTCTAGGAAAAAACATGGAATTTATTTCTTGTCTTTTTTTTCCCTTTTTTTTTATTGGCTATTTTATTTACATTTCAGACGTTATCCCCCTTAACCCCATCCCCCCACCCCCGCCGAGGAACTCCCTATCCTATCCCCCTCCTCCTGCTTCTATGAGGATGTGCTCCCACCTACCTCTCCACTCCCACCTCCCCATCCTTGACTTCCCCCCACACACACACACAGCGTACAGCTTCATGGACCAAGGACCTCCTCTCCCACCTATGCCCAACAGGGTCATCCTCCCTACATATACAGCCGGAGCCATGGGTCCCTCCCTAAGTGCTCCCAGGCTGGCCTGATATAGCTGTTCCTTAGAGGTCTGCCAGAACTTGACATATTCAGAGGCAGATGCTCACAGCTAACCATTGAACTGATCATGAGGTTCCCAATGGAGGAGTTAGAGGAAGACTGAAGGAGCTGAAAGGTTTGCACCCCATGAGGAGAGCAACAATACCAACCAACCAGAGCTCCCAGGGTCTAAACCACCAGCCTGGAATTTATTTCTTTTTCCTTCATTCTGATGGATTGTTCTGACCAAAAATGTTTAACGGAAAAGTTATGTTGCAATCCTCAGTCTCAATGGTTTTGTGTGGATTCTCCTCCCTCCTACCTGGAATTTCCTGTTTTGAATTCTCTGAAAGTGTCTCATAAAAGACACACAAGGACCCTAACTTATTATTCAGTGTGTGATTGCAGCCATCCTTATCAACATAGCTAGTGAGTCTTCTTAATGAAGATAATTTCAGGAGAGAAAGAGAGAGAGAGGAGAGAAAGAGAGAGAGAGAGAGAAGAGACAGAGAGACAGACAGAGAGACAGAAAGAGAGAGAGACAGAGAGAAGACAGAGAGAGACAGAGAGAGAGAAGAGAGACAGAGAGAAAGACAGAGAGAAAGGGAGGGTTGGGGGTAGGAATGAAAGTTGATTTAAGCCAAAACTGTAGAGTCCTGAAAAACTTAAATGTTTAACATTTTATGTTTACTTTGTTAGGGATAATTTAATGTATGACAAGAAATATCTGATCCTTTTCAATGCATCTTCTTTGTTAGTTTGAGGCAAGCAGAACAATCTAGGAGAAGCCCAGAGAAGTTATGTTGAGACCAAACAGGAGTTGACCATTCAGCTAGAGTTCAGAAAGATTAGGAAGGGATAAGTTTGTGCAGCAGCAAGTCTCAGAGGCTGAAAACATTCGAGGCTCAGATTAGATTGTATAGAGGCTAAGTTTCCAGGACTAGACCTAGTTAGCCGACCAAGGCACTTAGCCTCTGAGAGGACAAGTACGTACAGGGAAAAAAAGTTACAACAGTTTACTTGGGAAGTAATCACTGCAATTCATAGCTTAGAGGTAAAACTGACCAAAAAAAAAAAATGATTCTAGGATGCAATGTCAAATGTGATAACACTTGGGTCTTAGTAACTGGCTAATTTATCTATCTCTAGATGGACCTTGTGCTATCAGCTCAGATATAACTTCATTTCAAAAAAATGATTTATCTCTGTTATCTAGTCCTTGTGAGCTGCAGGCAGTAGAACAGAAGAAATACAGTGCTCTGGCAAGAGCTAAGGCATTGCCAAGGATCTTTACAAGGCTTGTCAAAGATCACAAGGACGTGACATCAGAACATGGGTGTGGAAAGTGGTAGAGCTAAGACAATTTGTTATTGAAGCTAGAAGCTCTAAACGTACTCACTCAAGTATTTAAATTTCTCTGGAGGCCCCCCAAAGAATATTGTTTTGTATAAATTTGTAGTGGACTTAAAGTACATCAGAGTTTGAACTGATGTTGGAAAGATTAGTAAGGAGAAGAAATAAACACTTTCCTTTATATCTGAACTCTAGAGGCCTGCTCCCGGCTCAATGTCAATAGCTATTGAGGAGTGGCTTTGATCTGTGTATGCTAGTTGACCTTGCCTGAACTTTCACAGGTTTACATGCTGTCCTCTCTTCATTTCCTTTTCTCTAGAAAGCCAAGCATTCCTAGGGATCTTTGCAAGAGAAATTCTCCAAGTCTTTTAATGAGCTCCCCTTGCATTCAGTTACTTAAGGTCAAAGGAAAGTGCACTTTATATTTGAACCAAGCCAACAACTCAGAGCAATGTCCGTGTAAGAGAGCCATTTTGAACTTAACATTAATTAGCTTTTTAGTGAGCTGTAAAACCTCCACAAGTTATAGAGTGCTTCATAATTACAGGACATTATGGCCACATTCTAAGGAGCTGAAACAGGGAGTGAGGGAATAGAGCAAACTTTCCTCAGGTCTGAATCTTAGGAAAGTTTTACAGTATGTTTTGGGAGGTTTGGGAATATTAGGAAATGCTTTTGATACTGTCAGTTCTATAAGTATCTAGGAATGACAGGTAACTGTCAGGCATGCATTGATAAAATGCAAACAAATAATTTATGAAAAAGTTGCTTGACATAGGATTTCTTTTTTATCTGTACCTAAGAGACTTAAACAAATGAATCTACTTATTGAGCTAAAATTCAATACTGAGCAATATAATTTAACTTCTATATTTATGCACTTATACGTTTATAACCAGGTACAATAATTTATGTTCATGTAGTGAAAAGGGCAGCAACTTTCCCTACACAAACTCAACCTTGCTGTAGTTAAGTGAGACCTTACATTTTTTCTAAATTTTACTTCCATAATTTTGAGACCAATTCCCTTAAAATATTTTTTTTTTTGGTTGTTATCTAGTGTCTATGAGGCTCCTTGCAACTGAAGTGTCTGATACGAAAATTACTGAAATTTAAAGATTAAGATACATGAGCACAGAGAGCTACTGAATGATTAAACTACCCTTTATTATGTGCACCTAAAACATTCTTGAGCAGGTAAAGAGCTTTTGTGTGATGACTTTCATGTCAAGTATTTCTAGTGAAGGATGCAAAATAGATGTTCAAGTGCTATTCACTGCTCTGTTTTCCTTATCTTCAATTCTACAAGTCACAGGAGGAAAAGTTGAGTCAAATATTTACCCTTCTTTGTTTTGGGGAATTATACAAGGTGAGATTAAATTAATACAGTTTGAAATGTTGCCTTTGTATTATATTCCTCAGAATGTTATACAAATGTTTTCTTCTCTCTTTAATAAAAATCAGTGATTGATTAGTATCTGAGGTATAAATTAAAAGACTAAATTCAGGAAACGAAAATAATAGATATATATAGGATGAAATATGTACTTTGCAGCTAATTTACACATTTTAACAGAGTTTTTGATAACAGTATAATCCTTTAGCCTTGCTATGAATTGCTTATAATGTTGGTTCAGTCTATTCTATAGTGAATGCCATACTTCTATATGTAACCCACTTCATGACAACCCTTAGTGCATCGATAGGTACTATCATGTTTTAGACCATTATTATTAATAAATTAATCCTTAATTGTCATTAATACTATGGCTTTAAAACGTTAATGGTGCCAACATTATCTTTGAGAATTCTCCATTATCTGACACAACATGCAATTTCTCAAATTACATTGCTATATAACATGTAACAAAACACATTTCCTTTTGCAAATATGAGGCAATCCTTTTGCAAATGAGGCAATTTCTTGAGTATATAAGTTTTGTCAATGAATTTACATGTAAATGTAAAAGTAATACATAAAAATATAATAGTATAAAACTAAAATACTATATTAGTTTCACAAAATTGTAATAAATTTGGTACTAAACACAAATTATAATAACATGAAATCGCAAAATTAGAAGACTTTAATTAACATGCTGTCTTCTCATATATTTTAGAATGTAAATGTTAGAAATACAATACTACCCCAAATATAAAACTTATAGTAGTCATAGAAACCATGGAATTCAGAAATTTTCCATAGCTACCTCTCAATTGATCTTAGGAAACACATTAATTACTCATCAATATTTTACTTTGTTATAGATTCATTATGATCTGTACTCATTAGTAGTCTAGTTGTATGTACTTTGGAATAATAGTATAGTGAATGATACATGTGATTTCTTTATCACAGAGAGTTTCACCTGCAGTTGCTCTTTCAGCCTCAGGGCATATGTGTCATTAATGTCTGAAGAAATATTTTGTTGCCACATCTGTAATGCATACCACTTCATTGGGAATAAGGATACAGAGTGCCTTCTTTTTGTCAATACTATAGAACCCCTCTCTTATCTACCATTTAAATTTTGTAGATGAATGTTATTTTATTTTGTAAATATTTGCTTGGAAATTTATTTTAAAGTGTTATTAAAGCCCATATATAATCTGGATAAGATTTTATGTGTGTGTATGTGTGTGTGTGTGTGTGTGTGTGTTATGGATGTATACATATATTTGCAAGTATTTATATATATTTGGATTTTACATTATTTCCTTAATGATTTCTATACAATTTGTATATAGTAGTTTATACATTTGTGAAATCTAATTTATTTATCTTATAGTTAGTAATTTTCTATCCTAAGAAAACTTGGTCTACATAAAATATAAAACAGCATGTTATCTATATATATTTGAAGCTTTATCATTTATTTATTTAGCCTTAGGTTTAAGAATCATTTCAATTGTTTTTATGGTGTGATGTTTGAGTCATTTAATTTCCCTATAATTTATGCTAGTGGTCTAGAAATATCACTTGAAAGAAATTTTAACTCACTGAATTGCTTTGAATTCTTTTAGAATATCTACTAATATGCACTTTTCATTCTTTGGATTCTATGTCCTATCATATTGAGTTATACACACATATGAATTGAATATAATTATATATATATATATATATATATATATATGATCATACTGCCTTGATTATTATTGCTTAATTTAGTTTTGAAGTCAGAAGCAAGTGAAAAATAATCTTCAGTTTTAATGTGTATACATCTTTGCTTTTTTTTTCAGAGTGGTGTAATTTTTAAATCAGCATGCCTATAATATATTCTTATACATAAACTACAGGTACAACTAGTAATATTTTTAGATTACACTAGCTAGGATTATTTTCTTATAATCTACATCATTACATATATCTCTCTTATCTACCTTTAATCTTGTTACTGGTAAACAACCAACAACATAAGGTTAACATTCTGATCCTTAGAACTATATAGACTTTTATTCAGTTAAATATTCTTTCACTTTTAAGCAATAGTTTGCATTTTTAGTTTTGTAATCATATTATTTCCCAGCTGTGGTTCCACGTTAACCTCTCCAAAATAACTATTTATGTTGATCTTTTGCTTATGCTCCATCCAACACAACATGAGTACTCTCTCATTCTAACTTTAGCTAACTCAAAACATTTGTTCTTTAGAATATCATTTGATGGACATTGCCTGAGTGCTTGTGTTTCTCAGGAAAGCTGTATGGAAGTCATGGTTCACTGTCTAGAAGAAGAATGACTTAATGAAACAGCATGTTATCCAGGAGAGTTTCCTGCACAAGGGTCATGCTGAGAAAACTGTAGGTTCCCATCTTAGCTGCAACTGTTCCCATGAATCAGAATTTCCTCTCGAAACTGTGTAACAAATAATGCTGTCATTAATATTGGATGACATGTTGTATGAAAAAAACTTGTCTTCCCTTTAAAAAGAAGATTGAACTATAAAGGAAAATTGTGAACATCATGAAATTGCATGTGGACTCCATTCTCTTCATTAATGTTAAAAAATAAATAAAAAAAAACAAAGAATAACCTTCAACGAAATAACAACTAATGATGCTATACATTAATATGACAAATTTTAAAAGTGTACATTGTGTTATTCAAAATTTATTTTCCCATTTTCATTGCTGTTTTGAAGTTGCACAATTGCAAACTTTACTTTTTTTCATCTGATGTAATTTTCCTGTCTGATGCTTACTGCTGAATAAGCTCGCACTTTCCAGCTCTTTCTGAACCCTAGCTGGTTGGTTCAATTTAACTCTTCTTGCTCAAATTCTCTCTAAGCTGACTGATTCAAATTGGCTTCTCTCAGCTTCTCACTGAATCACTCTGGTTTGCCTCAAATCAACTCTGTTAATGCCCTTCTTATTCTTTGGCTTCAGGTGCTTTTGCTGATCTACACTGAACTGCATGAACTCACAAACAAGCTTAACTCCCTCCACTGTACTGACTTACTCTACTCCATTGTACTGAACTCAGCTGACTAAACAGAACCAACTGACTAGAATTCAGAGATCTCCTTGCCGCTGTCTCCTGAATGCTGGCACTAAAGGTGTATATAACACTATGCCTGAAATTAAGCTTTCTTTACCTGAAACTTGCTCTAAACTAGGCTAGCCTTAAACTCAGAGATCTGCTTGCCTGTTTCCTGGGATTAAAGATATATCTATATTCCAGCTGGATCACACAAATTTAAAAAGTTTTGGTTGTGGATCCCTTGCCAGAGAAGTAATGTTGCTGGAATAAAATTCCTCTGCACATATTATTGTGGTATAAATGCTAATTTGGTTGCTTGAATTCTGAATCTAATAAAGAACCAAAAAGAAAAACATTTTCCCTTAAGGTTGACTGTTTAATATATTATATATTCACATTTTCTGTGTCATTCCTTAATTCTCAGAGTAACCTTAAACATAATGATATGCAACTATTACTATACTATGCTCAGAATTCTCTGGATGAAGCATTCATACTCAGGCTAGGGAGATCGTTCAAAGGGTGTAGAGATTGCATGCATAGCATGAGGACCTGAGATCAAGTGTCAAAATGCTAGTAAATCGGGTGATAGGACATTAATCTCAAACAACAACTGTCATTCCTGTAGTGACATTGAAGTCAAGGACAAGAAAAATCTCCCAAATATCACAAGAATGTATGGAAATCTGATATGGTCCTCCCATTTCCATAGTCACATATGCATGCCTGCACTCACACAGGATTACACAAACCTATGAACATATAAACATATGAATGCACACATGATTGTGAACAATAATTCATATGCACACATAAAAGCTTAAGTCTGCTCTGTGTTGGCTGAGGTCTCAATGGTTTTTTCCACTCGAATAAGTTTGAATGACTTGAATTGCTGGAAGCTGAAAAACCTACAAATTTTATACAAATGTCAAGGACTGGGATGGAAGGATTTAATAGCTAGCTCGCCATTGAGGCTATCAAGGAGATCCCAGTGATGATCTGAGTAGGAGACTGAGACTTCACATAAATTGGTAGCTGCAATTCTGAGAAAGTAACATTTCAAATGATTTAGCCATATCTGCCAAATCCAGTTAGCCAACATTTCAGAATTAATGATAAGGAGGCCCCACTCCTAACTCCTGGGAAACTATTGGCAGTCTGTACTACTGAGGGAGATAGATCATTTGTGTGTGGGGGAGGGGGGAGGATTGGCTACTGATAGATTACCTGTGCTCCAGTAGATTACCCCATACTCACACATATAAGGCATGCACTAATTTGACACAATAGGTTATGAAAAATAGAAATAAAATATAAAAGAAGAAGGAACAAATTATGGAGGGGGACATGTTGGGGTAAGGGGAAAATCTGAGATGTTCTGAAAGAAATTCTGTTGTCTTTGTTGAAAATATATCATGGTTATATTGTTTATATTTTATAGGATCACTTAGGGATGGACTTCCTTCTACCATGTGGGAACAATTAAATTGAGTTTTATATCTAACTTCATCCTGTTTTCTTACCTAACTTCCTCATATAGTAATCAGTGTTATGCACATACTTACAATTTGCTTTCAATAATTTCATGTAACAGATTTGTATGATAATAATGAATGCTTTTGTATCTGATGTCATTAAGAAGGCTTAATGCATTTAATCATTGCATAACAGTTTATGGGAAAATATCATTGGTTGATGATATTTATATTAAATATGATAATCATATACACTAGAATTTTTATATTCATATTAGGCATGGAAGAATAGATTAAAATATTGTGTCATTAATGAAGAAACTCTACCTTAGGAATTCCTATGAACAACTGTATTTTGGAAAATGTTTTGTCTTTATAATTCATACAAAATTGCTTATATTTTATGGGACTTGAACCTCATCTTGAATAAATGGACCTTGAAAATGTATTCTGTTCACTGCACTTTGAAAATCAATCACACATGAAATTGGTGCTCAGACAATATGCGTGCAAATATAATCATATATAACCCACAATCATCAGCATTCTATTATTGTATGTGCCTGGAAACTGCAAGTGCTTATAGTATCATCCAGCTTTATATGAATATATTACCTCATCAATGTTTATAAAAATAGAATGTTTTAAAAAAATTATGTTTGCTAAAGGGATAACACATTATCCCTAGGGACCTCATATCTTTAATATCACATTTTATGGGTCTTCTATTTTCCTTCTATAAGTTTATATAATGTGTGACTTTTCTCAGTGATATTTAGCAGTTGAATCAAAATCACCAGAAGCATAAAGAATTTATAAAGACTCTCGTGTGTACTGGGATCTGAATATATTATCTGTGGTTTTGTGCATATGATACAATAAGTTGTGATGGAAGATTATAAAAAATAACAGGACTGAGGACTGTTTGAGTCTCACTCAACTCCAGTAGAAAGAAAAATCAGTAAGCCTATGCATTCATATGATTGTATTAGGTTTTGTGACCTGTCAGTTCAGTCACACTGAGTGATGCAAAAAGCTAACTTTACAATATTTGAAAATTAAGTGATAATGGCCCCATTCTTAACTAGCAATGGTCTGTTTCTCAAACTTTTTTCTCTTCTTTTTTTACTTATTTCTTTATAGTGATGCTAGGGTTTAAATTTAAAGTTATAAATATGTGAGGCCATCACTGTATCACTGAAGTGCATCCCAGACACTCTCAATATTTCCTTCTACCTTTACATGCAGTATTGATCTTCTTTATCAGGAGGTTCACATCTGAAATCGGAGTACCTTACGCCAAAGAACATATAAAGATTCAAAACACATAAAATATATATTTAAAAGTTATAACATTTAGCAAGAATTTAGAATATCAAAGAGGTCCATACCAATACTTTCCCAAGTATCCTCAAAAATTGGATCTTCAGGTTTGGGTTGATATTTCTGTGGCTCTGGAATTCTATAGGAATATGTGATGTTAAAGAAAGAACATTTAAGCCTTCATAGCACTCTGTCATACCCTTTTGCCCTCCACACACTCCATCTGTCCCCTCAAATGTGATTTCTCTATGTCATTCGGCCTAAACAGTAGACAGTCCTTAGTCATAGTCCGCCAGGCAGTGGCACTTTGAGATAGAAAGTTATATCTTTCAGGCTACCTCTGAAGTGTTAAGGGTATTAGAGACCCAGGTAATAACATCGTCTATTTGATTCTCCAGTTTCCTTACATCGTTGGGTAAACACAAAGAATACATGTCTGGATAGTCAGACCTGGGGCAAATAATACCTGGGATATTTGAGATTAACTCACAACATTCTACTGAAATTCATATTACTTTATATATTTCTTTCCTTGAAGTTCAAGTGTTATATGAATTAAGTACGTGTTTATACACACAATAAATGCGATTCCTCAAATATGCTGAATTTAACCTCAAATATGTTTTTTGACAAAATTTATTTTTAGAGCTATTTAGCTTAGGAGTTCATGATGTAGTTAAAATTAATCAGTGAGTATACCATGATTCACTATATAATTTTATATCTCAAAATGATATTTCTATAATTCCATTTAAATCAATTTTACTCCAATGAGTAATTTATACTCCAAAGAATTATTGACTTATTGATTTTTACCCATACATTAGATTGAAAATACTTGAGAATTCTGTTAAAAAGAATCTTTCTGTATTTTTATTCTTTTGTAGATAGACTTATGTGAGTCTTCTAAAATCCTTTCTAGTTTAAAAATAGAAAATAAATTTTATAAGAAGTATATCGAATAATAGTTTTATTTTAGTAAAGTATATATTAATATATAATGTTTATGTATATATTTAGAAGATATATACTTTTTACTAAAAAATTTATTAAAATAATTTTCACTAAATATAATATTTACTATATATTACATTATTATGTTTGTGCATATTATGTTTGATGTGAAATAAACATTTTATATGTTGGGTTATATGTCATATGCAATTACAAACATACAAACTTATGGAAGATTTTCAGATGTATCATGAAAATACATTCTTAATATCTCTATCTACAAAGTAGAATATTAATTTTCATTAACTCCTTTCAAAAAGAATAATTTCAGAGTTCATAATAAGTATGTTAATGCATGTGTGTGTGTATGTAAATTCCACTAATCCTAGACATGATGGCTGAGTAGCTCTTGATTTATGTATATAACAATTTATACAGTAAAGATGACTGTTTCTCCATATTATATTTCTGGGTAAATGTTCAAAGTAGAAAGTTAGGATGCCTAGAGGTACAGATAGGGGTAATTCTCTAGACCTTCGCACCTGTCTAACAAATATCAGACTATAGCATTCAGTTTAATTTATGGAAAACTGTATAATTGTATCATCATTCAATACAAGTAACCAATTGTAGTAAGTTATCTCCTCTTTTATAAAGAAGAAAAATCTACCTGAAAAAAATTTCAAAAGTTATACAAATATGGCATCATTAAGACAGGGTGCTGGTTAGTTTTGTGTCAACTTGACATAAGCTAGAATTACCAGAAAGGAAAGAAACCAAAATTGAGAAAATACTTTAATAACCTGGGCTGTTGGTAAGCCTGTAGAACATCTTCTTAATTGGTGATCAATGGAAAGAGTCCAGTATGTTGTGGGTAATGTCATCCTTGGCCTAGTGGTTGAATACTATAGGAAAGCAGGCAGAGCAAGTCTTGAGGAGCAAGGTCATAAGCAGCACCACCCCTTGGCCTCTCTTTCATGTCCTATATCCAGGTTCCTGCTTGAGTTACTTTTCTGATTTCATTTGATCATAGACTATGATGAGAAAGTGAAAACAAAATAGTGTCTTTCATTTTCTAGTTGCTTTTTGTCATGGCATTTCATCACAGCAATAATCATTCTAGACAAGAAGAGAAATAACTACTTCTATAATTAACAAAGTATAACTGTATAATACTTATATGACAAATATAGTTATGAGGATATTAGAGAAGTTACATAAACTTTATTAAATGATTTGATTTAAAAAGAATATTGATTGAAATTACAGGAAATTCTGAGGACACTGACAATTCATTAGTTATCAGATATGCCTTCCCTTGTAGATGAGATTATGTCTTTCCCTGTTGATGGTCCTATGGAGGATGTTATTGAGTAAATTATATTATTTTTATGTGCAATTAGCTAATTGGGAAATATTTTAGTAAAATTGAACAATCATATTAAGGTAGCTGGAAATAGTTCATAATTGGGACTCATAAAACTGCCAGGTTTGCATTCAAGAATAAGAACAAATGAAAAGAACAAAGCCTTTCATAAAATGGTTTAAAGACTTGAAGCAATTTACAATTACATTTTACTGGGGCAAAAAAATAAGGAAATTGATTAACAATTCTGACTATGGTATCTTTTCCTATTAACATAAATAAAGAATAGAGAATTTTTGTAAGTAACAGTAGCAGTTTGCTTTAGGATAGCCCATTATTATAAGACACATAAAATGATGTCATATTTCTTACATTATATTTTCTGAAAACTTAGCTCACGCTACCTGTGTCATGAGGATTTTCAACAAGATTGACAATACACTAATGCACAATAAACCAAGAACCATGAAAAATAGCAGACTGTCAATGTGAAGGGAACTGCTGTAGGGCTAGCTTTAAAAATGATTGGGAACTGTTATAAATGGAAGCTATATCTTCAGGTAATGAGTGATTTATCTAATGTTACAAAACAGCCAAAATATAATTTTGAAAAGCAAATGCAAAGTAAAAACTAGATGTTAAATATAATACAAGAAGGAACTATCAATTATTTTCATATTGAAACATGTATGTTGTTGCACGTTTGGATTCCAGCACCTAGGAAGCTGGGGTGTGGGGGGTGGGCTGTGGGAAGCAGCTGGGTGCCTGGTTGAACACAGGTCAAAAACCCTGGACCTAATGGGATGGAAGGTGTTCGGCTTTGTTCCTGGGTCCCTGGTTCCTCCACAGCCCTCCCAAAGAGTGGTTTGCATCATCTAGCACAGGTAGAGGGTGTAACTAAAGGCCTCAGGGCCTCAAGAGATTTACATACTAATGAGTTACCTGAAGGCCAGAGGCAGTAGCCAATTAAGTATTCCTTCCCAGACCCCCCTCACTCCTCCCTCCCTATTTAACTCAGGTCTTCCCTGAGTTTCGGGGAGTGCAGCCACATTCATCTTCTTTCTGCCATGACAATAAAGCTTGTAAATCCATGGACTTCCTCGTTCTTTGTAGCCCCACCATAGGGAACTATGCAGAAGGCCTCTATCTAATGAGCCAGTGCTGCTTCCTAATCTCCTGCTGAGGACCTCTCTGTGTTCCAGCTGTAGAGGCCCTCCAACCTCAAGCAAGCTAGCCAACCCAGCCAACGACCTAGCCAAGCAAGTGCCGAGTCAGCAATAATCCAGCCAAGCAAGTGTAAGTAACAAAGAGTCTCTTTCCCATGGTGTGCTGTCAGTGCTTCCCCCCACCCCTCATTTCCCTCAGTTGGGCCAGCCTGTATGCCCCCATATCTCTGTTCTTCTGCAGCCCCACCCCCACCCATGGCGTCTGGGAGCCCAAGGACAGACCACCAGTCTCCCAGGTCAGGCATCCTCAGCCCAGAGACGACCACTCAAAAGCCTGCCCCTGCAGGAATCCGACTGAGATTTCCCGCTCCCAGTGGAGCCCTGCAGCATCCTTCTCTGGGTGCGCATGGAGTGAACTTAGTCACAGTTGGCTGTGAGGATCTGAGCATGGGGATACGGCTCCTCCACTTGTCTGCCATGTGGTGACATGGGCAAGGGAGAGATACTCCCCGTTATCCCTTTCAACCTACATCAGGCTGGGGAGCTGGACCTGTCAGGGTCATGAGAACAGGAGAAGAGGACTGTACCTCACCAGATGCAGTACAGTTGAGCCTGCTGGGGTGTGGGGGTTTGCAGGTAAGCTGGACCCAAGGACATGAATACAGGAAAATCTGCCCTGCCTCTTGTCTGCTGTGCCATAGCACAGATAAAAGACAGATGCTCTCCTCTTTCCCTTGTCCCTCACCATCTATGGCAGGAAGGAAAACTGGCCCCGGGGTAATGAGTGAGGTAACTGACCATGTCTCTCACTGGATGCAACATTT
The DNA here is from genome assembly GCA_021653895.1 of Mastomys natalensis. NCBI lineage: Eukaryota > Metazoa > Chordata > Mammalia > Rodentia > Muridae > Mastomys > Mastomys natalensis. The sequence goes on along the minus strand of JAJTUV010000791.1, from coordinate 387,554 downwards.
TGGAGAGCAGGTCCTGCACCTTGCCTAGGCAGCAGGGTACAGATGGCCCTGGTTGCAGGGGTTCCTGGTTGCCCAGAGGGCAGGAGGGCAGAGGAGCAAGGCAGGCTGGCCAGCTCAATTACCTGTCAGGCCCAGAAACAGGGTTTTGAATTGACTCACCCCAACATCTACATTGGTGAACTGCTGCTGTGTATGAAGGGTCAGTCCTACAGATCCAAAACTACGAGATCTCCATGACACAGCAACAACAGTGTATCTGAGAGGAGTCACCGGAAGATTCCAGTATTGACAATGTAGCAGAAGCTGGAGAACTCAAGACCAAGGGGTCATTGTGATGAACATTTGCAAGCAAAGAGGAGTGGACAAAGGGTATACTGTGGTGCACATTGTGACACACTACAGCTTCTACAAGGAGATTTGTTTTTCTTCTATTGAGAAGGGAGGAAAGAGATTTGTTGTTCTTCTGTTGCAAGGATGGAGAATAGGTTCAAGAGGAGGGAAACATGAATGGCATCTTATTATTTCTTTGGCATCTAGAAGTGGATACTTGATGATATATTAAACATGGGTGGAATACTTCCCATTGTAGGTAAAACATCCTAATAGTTTTGACATTTGGTTAGATTTTGGGAGGCATTTTACCAGAAATCAATATGTATATAGCAAAGTATCACATTCTGGGCAGAGTGATGGGCTAGAGTCTCAACTCTTAGAAAGTTTGCTTTAACTGAGGAGTAGAATGAAGAAGTGGGGCTCCTGTGTGCTGTAAGTGGGAAAAGTCATTTTTATAGTGATGTCATGGCTACTTTTTATTATGGTTGGTTTCACCTTGAACATTAAAGGAATTGGACTATATCTGGAGGCAGATGCATAAGAAAAATACAAGTTCAGGAGAAGTGTCTTGAAATTTAAGGCCTAACTAGTGTTGAATTGAGACACAGTTAACTAATTAAAGCTATAAGTTTATAAGAAGTCACTCTGTCAATATCCTGGGACTCCAGAGTTGGAAATTTTGGAATATTGAGAAACGCTGTAAAGGACATTAGTTATTTAAAGAAGCTACATTGCCAGATGAAATAGGCCATCTGTTTAAGTGGATTGAGGGGACAGTGTCCTGGGGAATTTGGACCAACCCAGAGTAAGAACTTGGTTTTATAAGCACAGGAACGTTGCATGTTGGAAGAACAAGAGAAGGTCTCTAATGAATTTCCAGTAATGACTTGAAAGGCTTCTCTTTTCTTGAGATGCATCAACCATGAGGATTCAATACAAAGTTTTATGATAGTGGGATAGAACTCTGTCATTGTTCTCACAAATCTTGAGCTGCTTAAGACTTAAATTTTACAGCAGATAAGAGACTAAGATGAACCGGCTGGGTAACATTCCTTATGTATGTTATCAACAAATAACCTTTTTTAAAGTGGAGATAATCCTTACATGTCTAAAGCAAACCCTGAGAGTTCAGTTATATTTCAATTTCTTTTTGTTGAGTGCATTTATATAGTGATGGGAAATGGTTTAGTATTAACAGTAACAGAAAAGGTAGTTAAAGAGAAACCTAATATGATACCTAGAATCTTTTTGATAGTAAAACTGTACTCAATAACTCCTGTTGATATGTGCCCTGCATGCAGGATGCCAAAAGAAAAGAAAATGACTGTCAGAGAGAGTTGCAATTGGGAGGATCCTCCTGGGAATACATTACCTGCGTATGTATGTATGTATGTATGTATGCATGTTAATCCCATTTTTATTTATTACAGAATTATAGATTTTGGTGAAATTTGTGCTAAAATACAAGGACTTTAAAAATAAAGTATATCTTAATGAAGTAACGTGAATGAACATATGATTTGAGATTCTATTATCAAAGGAAATATAATAGAGTAAGAAAAATACACAGAAAACTAGTAGAAATTTAACTAACTTCCCACATAATAGAAAATGTAGCACCTCAAAAATTCAACACTCTGTTGACTTAAATAGTGTATTGGTCACTATTAAGAGTTTTGAAGATTTTGCAATCTTTTTTAGCAGTGAATACAGCTTGCAATGTTATATTCTTTTTGCATATTAGTTTATTGGGAACTACAATTAGACACCATAATGTCACTTAACTTCTACACCAATAAGATTTACTTTTGAAGACAAGAATATTTTAAAAAGTGGGAGTTGTCAGAGACATTTTCCTTATAAGTTGTTCTCTTTTTCTATGAGGCAACCCCATAATTCCATGGTTTCCCAAGTATTCCTTGAAGTAGTCTGCCCATGTGCTTCACTTTTCATATAAATAACATCAGAACCAGCTGCCCATATAATAAATTTTGGTTTTGGAGGTGCTTTTTATATATGTGTATGTGTATGTGAATGTGTATGTATATAATAAATCATGATATATATCATGAGCATGATAATGTAAAATTTTACCAGACTTAAATATTCATTCAGAATTTTCAGAAAATGCTTCTTTATATTTTAAAATGTGCTATTTATTACATATTTATTCTGAAGTTTTTGCAAATCATCAAAAATTCACCTTTTTCTGGTTCTATATATTGAACAGAGGTTCTTGTGTATGGTCAGCAAATGTTTTACTTTTTTCCATGTAAATACTTCAATTGCCATTTGGTAATTGTACATATTTATGGGATACACTATCAAATTTCAAATATATATACAAGGTGAAATGACTATATCAGGTAATCAGCATATCTGTAGCCTCATATATTTATTATTCTTCTGTGCTGGAAAAATTCAAAATCATTTCTACTATTTATTTCCAAATATGCACTGTGAATTTCAACAGTCATAGCTATTTCCCATAGTAGAGAACATGAGAAGTTATTCCTTCTATACATCTGCACCCTCATACATGCTGAACATGTTCTGTCCATCCCCCCATCCATATCATTCACTGGCTTTGATATGTAGTACTCTATTCTCTATTTCTTTTTTTATTTTTAATTTTGTTTTAATTTTTTACAATTCAGATGACATAACCTTTCCCCATTTCCCATCCATAGAAACTCCGTATCCCATCCCTCTTCCTCTTTTTTGCTTTTATACTATTTTAATTGCATGCAAGTATTAAGGTCAGTTCTAGGTTGTGGAACTAGAAATACAATAGATGTAAATAATCAAGAAACAAACAAGACAATAAACACAAATAGTCAAAGAACAAACAAGGCAATAAACAAAATTCTGTGAACATTCTTGTGATCACTGTTTCTAAGAGCTTATCAGAATGACCAAAATATCTGAGCGTTCTTCTCTGTCCTAGCCCAAAGTCATTTTCATGTTTGAAGGTTACATCCTTGTTCTAGCCTAAGATTAAGATTCCTGCCTGAAATTACTTCTTTGTTCTGACTAAGATTAAGATTCCTGCCTGAAATTATTTCTATGTTCTAGCCTAATGTCAGATTCCTGCCTGAAGCCCACTACCTTGTCCTTGGCCAATGTCATATTCCTGCCAAGCAGCTCATTTCCTTGTCCTTGGCCCATGTCAGATTCTTGCCAAGCAGCCCCCAAAGCTCTCTACCTCTCCCCATTTTTTATTTAATAATTAAGACTAAGCCTGTCTTAGTTCATTCTGATAAGATTGCTTTCCTTACATTTCATGGAATATGCATTATCAAAGACAATGCACTTCTGTCTTAGGTTGATAAATATCTGTGCAGAATCTTACCCATCCTTGGCTTCCCAGCTTGTTAATTTAATAACTCTGTCTGGGGGTGCATTTTCAGTTTCAAGCCATATACTTTGGCTGCCAATATGTTGATGTTGTTAAAGAAAGCCTTAACATGATGGGCAGGAATGAAAGTATTCCCAGTACAAAAATGGCTAGCCTGATCAAGCTATATATACCATTCTTGAAGCTTGACCAAAATAGAAATACTGACCTCAGGCCATGGGTAATTGTATCTGCAGTATCTGCTGCATCAACACTCAGCAGAGCAGCATTCTTGAAATTCATAAGCTCACTATGCAAAATAAAATCATCCAGAGAAGTGTTAGAATTATGCCAAATACAATGCAAGTGTCTTTAAAACTTTTTCCTAATTATAATGGCCACCCCTGTAAATTTTAGAACTAACATGAATCTAATGGTATTTGGCATGACACTCTAGATGGATCCTTACTCTTTAACTCTGAACCACCTTCCAATAATTTGAATAAAATAAAGAGCATCAATCTGTTGTTCCTAATGCCTATCTAAATCCTCTTGTATATCAATACATTAGTAACATTTTTTTGCTAAATGGTTAACAAAAGTTACCTTAACTTCTTAACTTCTTGTGTCAAAGCAATTGCAGAAGCAGTGGTTCTAACAATTAATGTAATCAAAGCTATTATACCAGCAATAATCAAGCCCAGTACCCTATTGCTTCTGCTTAAAGCCTGACTCACTTCTTCCAGTACCTACAAACTTTTTTTCTGAATACCAAGGTTCTGTGATATTCAGGACAATAAAACAACAGCTGGTTGATAGACCTCCATAATAACATGCCGGGTTTCAACACACTAACACAATTATAAAGTGAATAATCAATGCAACTTATATTAAATACTGTAAAAAAAAAGTAATTTTAACTTGACAATTAAAAGAGCCTTAACACATGTACTAACACTTGTTTGAAATCCAAATCCTGTTCTAACTTTATCTCTTCATAGTTAACTTCCAAATATGTCTCCGAAAATGTCCAGAATCAGCCTTCCAAATGTAGACTGTTATTTCGAATATTGGATGGATTTCTAGACCAGTCCGTGATTGAGTCTGAATAACTGTTCACCTTTAAGAAATATACAATAGTCACTATAACTTCTGTTTTTGATTCTCTGTTCCACAAGGTCTAAAAACTGGAGGCAGGAAAGCTTGTCCCAGCTAGGGTATTGGTAAGCAAAGGTGGGATCTGGAACATATGTTCAATACAGCTTCCCAGTCACCATTGTCAGAGCACTTAGCAAGCTCACAGCGTCAGCATCCTATTTGTCCTAACATCAACAAGTCTTATCCTTCACTCTGGCAGCCACCATGCTCTTTCAGCATCCTAAGATCCTGGCCGTGTTAGAGCTGCGAGTCCAGCTCTCTTGGGTGTTCTGGAATTGGGTGCAGAGCTGGCACCCTGGGACTGCTTGGGACACCGGCACAGACTGAAAACATCTTATTTTTACACCAGATAAATTTATTAAACTATATTATATGACAATAAACAACATACTGAACAAAAAATATTTGTTTTCAATTATTGGAAATAATTCTAATAAATAAAAATCACATTTAAATGAAAAGTACAAATTCTGCTTCTACTCAGAATATAAATTCCAGAACATAGAAATCTTCCATAAGAATTAGAAAAGGACAGAAATATCTTCAGAATAACTTTCAAGAAACCTTCAGCATATAGATCTTTCCTTTCCACAAGCAAGTAAAATGTGACTTTTTGATATATCCTTCAGGGTTATCTGGATTTTTTCCATCTATACTTTTCTGCACTTTAAATTGGGGGAAACTATAGCCATTATTTCTTCAAATAATTCTTCCATACTTTTCTTGTTAAAATTATATTTGGTATCTCACTGTCCTTTTGGTTCTATTATACTTCATATTTTCACGTGTTTCTTTTAAAATTCCTATATTTCTTATTGATCCATCAATTTTATTTCTTTAATCTATTTGTGTTATCTAGTTTTTGATGATAGCTTTCTAACTATTCATCTTTTCTATTACATCATTTATTATAAAGCACAGTATATTTAACTTGTTATATTTGAATATGTTTATAAAATTATTTATTATTTCACTGGGAGCTAGGAAAACGCCAGAGTATGAATTATTGTTCATAGCATTTATTAGGCAAAGAGTGATATCTTTCTATTCCATATGTATGGTTAGTAAAACCTAGTAGTAATTGATAAAACATTTCTTTTAGAGAACTTGATTTGAGTATCTTATCCTAGAAACAAATGTATCACATGAATCCATTCAAATATTTTTTAAAACGACATTCTTAAATTTGAACTTACTTTAATCACACTTAAATATCTAACTCGGTACTAAACAAAGTTTGTGACTAATAAATAAATTTATATTATTCTGATAGAAGATCATATTGAATGATTGAAAATATATTCATTATCTATACTCTTGAGGGTTTTTCCTAAATATCATGTATTCAGTTAAAGTAGTATTCAGGTAAATTATCCAAATAATTTAAATTGGCAACTATAAATTATAAAAATATTACTTTACTAATTTAATATAATTTATAATTATACATTATAAATAAATATTAATTTATTATTAATAATTTTAAAATGGAAATTATTAAAATAATTACTGATGCATACAAGGTCCTCAATCTTTTTATCCACTTTTGGCTTACTTCCAGTAACTTAGTGGTTCAAAGGAATGCCAGATAACTGGTGTCTGTATTATCCGCTTCCATGTGAATGTGGCCCAAAATACTTTTATTCTCTCTTTAATTACAATCTGTATATTTTTTTGTCTTTCTTCTTTTTAATTCTGCCTGAACTATTTTCAGAGTTTCTAAGAACACTTTATCCTTACATCAATCGTGGGAAGTCTATAGAATCTCGAGGGACACAATTCCCTGGTGATAAGCAGATATTCGAAAACTCTAGCAGAATTTAAATTTGATTTTTAGGGTAAAAGGCCCCAAGAGATGTGAATATAATGCAATATTGTTGTAGTTGCATTTCATTTGTTCAAATAACATACACAAAATATAATTTATTATGAAATTAAGGAAAGTAATGATCTTTTCTGAATAAATTTTTTAAGGAAATTGGAATATTCTTTTAGTAGGGCCCTATTGCAAGAATATATGGATAAATTTAAATGATATAATTTATCTTGAAAATGAGAAAGTGAATGTGATTGACCACATGTGAAACCAGTTTCTGTTGTTTTCTATGTAGTAATATATAAACATTTTCTAAAAACCAAAACGTATGTATTATTTTCCACCAAAACAAATAGTCCTTCTATTGAAATTGAAGATTAACATAGAGAATATATTATCAGTAATTCTTTGCAAGTCACCTATAAACATTTAACAATATTATTATCTACCTAGGCTACTATGTAATAGTTTGTAATTCATAAACATTAGATAATACACACACACACACACACACACACACACACACACTACACCTCTGCCAGAGGAAGGGGAGAGAAAGGAGGAAGAGAGAATTAGTCATGAGGAAAGGGTTCAGAAAGACACCAAGGCAGAAAAATACCTGAAGCCCAGGAGACAGATCAATACAAAATGCAACATATCTCAGGGATTTTAACAGGGAGGTAGCCAGATTAGATTAGACTAGAACAGAATTATAAAGCCTAGTTATTGTACTTTAAGTTGAAAGTAAATCTTGGTATTTCTGTGTCATTATTGGGGAACTAGCTAGAATAAAGAAAAACAACCATTGTATTAATTTACTGCATACATTTATAATAATATTAATTGTTACAGTCTCTGGTTATTTAAAATGTTCAGATCTAAAATATAATGATGCACCTTTCCTATTTATGTGACTCACTACTATAGATTTTAACCCTTGTCAAACGGCAAGCAAAATAGAATTTTTCTATCATACTTAAATTAGTTCCTATCATTTGTGATTATGATTAATTTCACAGAATCACTGACATTCTTGTACAATTTTTTTCTCCTGTATATGTCAAATATCAGCCTTAGAGAAAACCAGTACTAGTTTTCAGTAGATCTTTCACTGTCCAAGGTTCTGTCTGATTGTTCTCCCATTATTTAAGACTATTTTTTGACTCATTCTTCCTTTAGAGTCTTTAAAATATCACTTCCCATTGATGTACTCAACTGAGGTTTCTTCCTATTTCATTAACAAAGGAATTTTCACAAGCTTCTAAAATAAATAACCTAATGCCCTGTCAACATGATCTTAGAACAGATGTTTTCTCTTATTAATTAACAGATACTTTTATTTAAGGACTCTTATAAAACATGTTTCATTTGATTCTTTTAACTTAGACGGAAGTTCACTAAAAACTTAACTTACTCATTATTCAAAGCCAAAAGACATATGTTCATCTTTTATGGCATTTCTCTCCTGATTATGTTAAGTACTTGCAGTAGACAGGATGCGGCACGCACTATAGTTAGTCCATCTAAATGGCAAAAACATTAATCTTTGGTAAATGTGCCTCCTTGCAGAGTTCCTAATGATGGTTGATAAATTAAATGTTGCTCATTAATAGTTATCACACCTCACAGATGTTATAGCCCTTCTGCTCACACTGCATCTTCAGCATTAATTATGCCACCTTTATTCATAATTTACCTTTCTACTAAAATTAATCATTTTTCTAAATTTCACTTTTCCTTTCCTCTTTTGCTTGATTTTCACAACCTCTTTGCACCAAGACTTGGGCTACAGACTTCCTGTTATCTCTGTCTTTACTCAGCTTCTTAGCAATTTCCTTTGACCCCATGACCTTTGACTACTATTTGTCTTGAAATAACCTTACAACTTATATCTCTATAAAGATCTCTCACATGACCTTTAACTTCTCAAAACCAAGAAAACACACTACATCTATTGAATATTTAATAGCCTTCTTAAAACTTACATGCATAAATGAAACTCTTCAAGTATATCCTCTCTAAATTATGTTTCTCAACAATTTTCAAATAGCCTTTCAATTTCTTTATGCTAAAAACTATCTTTTCAACTCATAGTTACTTGTTTTCATGAGTACCTGAAAACCATGGTGATATCTTGTGGTGGTTTAAATAACAATGGCCCCCACAGACCCACCTATTTGAATGCTTTATGCCCAGTTGGTAGAAATATTTGGGGAGAATCAGAAGGTATGACTTGTTGGAGAACAGTGTCATAAGGGACAGGTTTTTGAGATTTAATAACTGGTGTCATTCCCAGATATTTCTTTCTGCCCCTCCTTGGTTCATGTTTTTGAAAAGATTAAGCTCTCAGCTACTCTTCCAACTCCATGATCACTTGCCTGATGCCACATTCCCCAAAAGGATAGTCCTGAACTCACTCTCGAAACTGTAAACCCAATAAACTTTTTCTTCTATAAGTTGCATTGCTCATAGTGTTTCTCAGAGCAATATAAATACAACTAAGCCACTACTCAACACAAAAACTAAAATCTTTGTGATGCCTTGCAAGACTGAACATAACTTATTAATCCTACTGTCCTATTTTGATTCTCTCTTTTGGTGGGAAAACACTGACAAAAACCAGCTATAAGGAGAAAAGGCTTTATTTCAGCTGCAGGTAGTCCATGCTTTGGCAAAACAAGGGTAAGAACTTAGGGCAGGAACCAGGTTCCTAAGCACTTATCTTTGGGGAAATCTATTTACTGGTCAGTTCATTTCTAGGCTAATATTCAGTTATTTTTCTTATACCTCCTAGAATATTCTTGCCAATTATGGTACTGACCACAGCGATCTGAGTGTGCCTACATAAATCATTATTTTAAAAATGCCCCAATTGATATTCCCATGGGCCAATATTAGGCATTTCCTCAACTCAAGTTCTTTTCTGCCACATGATTCTAGTTTGTGTCATGTTAACAAAAGTTAACTAGCATATTTCCACTGGGGAAAAATAACCTATCACTCTTTTTCTTGCTCAATATGCCATAAACTTAATTGTTCTACATATTGCAAGTGAACACTCTTTAAAATTCACAGCCTATACTTTGTTAATTATATTTTTTCATTTGACCATATCATGTATCCTATATGTTGTTCACTTCAGTACTCAATATCAGCCTATTAATCTAAAAGTGTGAAGCAGCCCCTTAAATTCGACAGCCACTGTCTTTTTCAACTGTTTCATTTTTCTTAAAACCATTATTACAATTTGTTATCTTAATTTAAAATTGCATACTTACTGTTTCTTTTCCATTATGAAATCATATTATGATTTTTATTTTAAATTTTTACCAATTTATTTCTCAATTTAGAGAAGTCTTTGGCACATAGAATTCAACATGCTTATCAAATGGGTGACTAATAAATAATTATTCTACTACATTATTTCTACAATAGACATTATCCACTACCAATTGATATGGCTAATATAATAGATCCCAGATCATTTTCTAAAGTTACTATTGATTTTTTTGACACTAGTCATTAATTTTAACTTAGGCAAATGGAAAAGCAATAAACTTGATTGCTGAAGGGATAAGGTTTATGTTATTTGATTACCACTTACAGGCAAAGAGATAGCATTGGGAGAAACTGCATTATAGATCTCAAAGGACAAATGTTGATCAAAATCATTACATAGAAAAATTAATTGCTTTCACTACGGTCATAGAATGACAAGTTTGTGGCAATTTGCATATTCTCAACCCAAGTATGTGATTGGGAACAAGCCATGTGTTGAAGATGATATAGTTGCTGGGATTTTGACTGACATCAACAAATGAATGTGTCAGAACCCAAGGTGTGTAAAAAGGTGACTGGGTTAATAAGAATTAATTATAGGCTATGTGAAACATGCGTTCAAAGCTGTGGACAAAACACTGGGTGTAGCATCATCAGGCTCATTATATGGACATTTAATATACACAGAGAGGAGAGGTGGCACAAAGACTCACCCCAGGTCAACTAATAGCTATTGTCAACTGATAGCTGCTGGGAGATGGAGAGTCAGATTTCTCTACTTGTGTAGCCCTTGGTACACTGACAACTCTCCAGTGGAATGTCTCACATCCAAGAATATTGGGCGAAACAAATTTGTTTTATTTCGTTGAAGGAAGTATGAAGGGTGAAAAATCTGATCAAAGCATAATGTGTTCATTAGGTGAGGGTTTCTGTTGCTCTCTGTGGTCTGTGGAGAATGACCTTGCTCCTTCTGAAGTCTTGCTCGTTTTCATCATTTTCTTTGTTTATTTTATTTGTTTTTTTTGAATTATCCCAATTTGTCTGTTTTTGTTTCATCACACACACACACACACACACACACAGACACACACACACACACACACACACATTCTCTTTAGCTACTTTGTTCTTTCTAATGAGAGAGACAGAAAGAGTATATACTTGTACTTGGATGAGAAAGGAGGAGAGCGTCTCAGAAGAGCTAGGGAAGATGAAACTGTACAAACAACATATTGTATGAAAAACTATATTTTCAATAAAACAAAAATAAGAAAAAAAATTAAAAGAACCATCGAGAGTCAGAAACAACATTTTAAGTCTTATACGTGGATATGAGTCTAAACAGTGCTACTTGCTAGTGATAACTCATAAGAGATACTTTCCAGGCATTAACTTTGTAACTGCATATAAGTGAGTTTGTATATACTAACTAGATCCACTACATATTTTAGTATTTATAAACTTAAAAAATGAAATTATCAAATAGCTAACATATTTTAATTAGTTATATATTGGCTTATTGCAAAAAATGAAAGCCTGAAGGAACATAGTTGGAAAGAGAAGTCTGAAACTATTAGACGTGGAGAATTCACTATGCCTCTGCAATAGTTTGAAGTAGTACCTCGGCTTTATAAATAAATGATTTTATCATGAATGGAATATAAGCTATCTTTAGAACTTTAAACTTAAACACATACAAAGGTGCCCATCAATAGACAATTTAGGCAAAGCTTTAAATTTTTATTTTTTATATGATTATTTTAGACTTTGCAAAAATATATGTGTTCTCTAAGGTACTTATATTCCTAGTGTTGATAAACAAAGAGGAAACTGGAATGCCTGTAGGTCAGTCCATCTAACCTAATGACAAACTTGTCTTACATAATGCACTTAGCTCTTATCAAATTGAAGAGTCTTTTTTTTTTTTTAAAGAGTATGTTTCAAGTAGATCATATGAAACCCTCAATGAATAAATAAAATATTGCTTTAAAAGGAGGAAAACAGAAGAAAATCGATGCAGAACTGCTGGCTAAGAGGCTATTTCATTAGTACATTTTAAGAATGAGAAATACTGACAAGAAGGTTGAGTTAATATGTATGTGTGCTGGAAAAAAAAAAAGCTTTGACAGATTTGAAAGCAAAATTGATTGGACCTGGTATTATTGCCTAAGTTGATCATGATATAAAGAGAAAAACCTGTTTTGTTTTGTTTTTTTTTTTAAATGGAAAACTAATTTAAGCAGTTGAATAACTGAGAAGAGGGACGGATGGGAGCAAGACTGTGTGTGTGGTTATAAATTCAGTCACAAGTTTACATTTGAAATACCGAGCATCATCCCATTGGAATGAAGGTATAGCTGGTCATATGGATTTTAAATTTTAATGTGTTGTCTTGAATTAAATTTCGAAGTCCTCTATTCATAGGCAAAGATTAGAAACAGAAAGGCAGTATACTCATTTAGAAGATAATGTAGAAATAAAAATAGGAGTATGGCTTAATTAGTAACGCTTGAATTGGAGTCAATGAGTTGTTTTTCTGTAAGCAAATATTTCAACCTTCAGGTTTTGGAGTTATTATGGTCTCTGTCACATCCATATCTTTTGATTTGCAAGGCAAACTTTGCTCTAGACAATACATTAATAAATGAGCATGGAGGTGCTCCAATTAAACTTTACTTACAAACCTGAGAACACATACTATCTTTGACTTGTCATCCATGATTATTTATTGATAAGTCAAGACACTGAACCTAAATGACAGGTAAGTGAAAATAATTTGGTAAATCACGGAGAAACATTGAAAACAAAACAACAACAACAACAAAAAAAAACAACTGGGGTTCGTGTCAGAAAAGCAGATGAAAGTTCTGTGATAAACTAATTAATAAAATAAAGCAATATCTTTTTAATTGAGAAATCATACTAGTTATTGCTCCTCTTGCTGGCATCTATTTTAAAGACATGAAAAGCTAAATTTTAACTTGAAGAAAAGGCGTAACGATGGACACTATTCTTTTTTTTTTTTTTTAACTTCAATTCTTTGTGTTAGAAAGTAAAATACAGATCCATTTAAGACAGATAAAAGGTTTTAAATGAGTAAATTAAAATGCCATGTAACCAATATGTCTTATGATACTTTCAGTGGACTACAGAGTTTAGAATTATTGTTGTTATACACATCTGCTGTATAGCAGTTCTTCAGAATGCTAAAATTTGCAAACTGTTAAACTAGACTTAAAGAAGTGACAAAGGAAACTTAGGATGCAGATTCTTTTTTTTTCTCATGAAATAACATGAAACTTAATTCTTTTCCAAGAATTGGATGTGAATATAAAAACTAAGGTGGAATGTACTTTAAAGAGGAGACTTTGATGACAGGAGGTATACAGTGGAAATAATTTGTGCAGTCTGACATCTTTATTTACATTAGGATTGCATGTAGGTATATGTTTGTGCTGCCTCTTTCCAGATCTCTACATCATTTTGTTGTCTGCAGTCTAAGTCACAGCCTTTGGGAATGGAAGCTGCGGAACACACAGATTACATTGACAAGCCTTGACACAGCTTTCTTCCTTAAGCCTCACTGGTTTTTATGATCTCTGACTACATTGGGAGACTTCTGTAGGGTAGGGTAAGGGGTTTATTTCACTGTTTGTGGTGAGAGGCCAATGACAAGGGTGCAGAAAACATTAACGAATTGGATGGATGCTATTAAATCTTAAAGTTTTATGCCAGTTTCTTAGTAAATCAATTATTAGCTGTCATATCTGGTGACTCTAGGAAACAGGTTAAAAAAATCTCTGAAGATCTTAATGTTTCTGCAGCTTCTGATGGATAGCCTGTGGTTAAAATGCCTGTGCCTTTCTGCCTTTTGGCTGCTCTCCATCAACCTGGAAAGAATAAACAGCTGCTTCCTCATTTGCCACAAAAGATTCCCTGCACCAATAACTTTATGATTGTAATAGTTTTATGCAAATAACTATGTTCCATGACCTCCTTTTATTCGGGTTTTACTACTTTTAATTGTCTCAGAATGTATTCCCTTGTTCTTTGGAAGCGCAAGCCAGCTTTTGCAGCTGTTGCAGCTTAAACTTTGAGAATATTTCCCATAAATAACCTCACTGAGATACAGAGACAATACACAAACTACCAGCAGTCTGAAACTTGGACTTGTAAAAGCAAGGACTGAACACAAGATGTGTGATATTCTCATTTTCCCCCCAGCATTCTAACTTACTTAAAAGGCAATCTAAATTCTTACTTAAATTTATCTTTCAATTAAAACTATACATTAAAGATATAAGTGCAAAAGTTCCAGTCAGCTTGAATTTTCTTCACTTTGTCAAAGTCTGAGTTATGTAAGGAATTACTATAACACTTGAGTTTCTTGAAAATACTTTCTGTTATAGATTAGATGAAGTGCTACTCCCTCTGCCATGACTTGCTTTGCAACTTAACTTTGTCTAACGGCAATGTGCACTGAAGATGCTACCAGCTACATAGTTTACGAAGGTAACTTTAACCTAAATTTAGAGACTAATGAATATTTATAGTAAAATAGTAGATTTCTATCTCAGGCAAATTTGTACTAGTGAGCCCAAACTCAAATAATTTGCTGTGTATGAGGAAAAGCCACATTGATGCTCTTTGAAGTGCTAACTGTAAATTGATTTACTATACATTTCTATCAAAAGGCCATAGGTATTTGTTGTTAGTTGTCTATATATAATACTTTCAATGACAGAGTCTTAATTAAAAGAGTAAATAGTGAATGTTAATAAAAGTGTAGAAATATTTTTATTTTCTCAGAGGTTTAAAAGAAATAATAATAAAATGTCCATGCATAAGAAACAAGAACCTGTATGCTTAAGAAAGAATTTCCCATTCTCAAGTTTCTCAGAGTGGATGGACTTGCTCCCAGTGCCATTATGGTGTGTGATTTATGTGAAGGGAAAAACCCTTATAACCAAAACTTTTCACCCCACTGCTCAGAGCATGGAAGATTTCTGCTCTCTGTGGAATTTTGTCTGCAAAGAACACAAAGATACAAAGCTAAAGGACTGGCCATCAGCAGCAGTGTGGAAAAATACCATGGGATTGACAATGGCTGTAATATTTGCAAAGCAATAGTCATGTTCATAATATCTCCAGATTACATTGATACAGGATTATAGTTGTAAAACAAAATTTTAGACATTGAGACAATGGATTGTTTATATAAGTATCGGTGAGAGAGAAATTTAGTATTGTGTCTAGATTTTTATTTAATTTTAACAACTATTTACAAGATTCCTTTCCTTGAGAAAAATCAATCTCATGCTTAAAAATAGGACCAGTAAATAGTTTTCAAATACATGATTATAGAAAGAACAAATTAATAACTAATAATGGCTAATCAACATCAAAACTAAGGCAGAACAACCAATCTTAAGAACAGTTTTAAAAGTTACTATGTATGTTAGAAGTCACTGACTCTCTTCTACCTAGGTGTTTACATTCCTTTAAATGTTGGTCTGGTTTTTAATAACAATTACATAACTCTAAAATGTTCATCAATATTTTAGTTTAGCTGTTTAAATAAGAAATATGAACTACTTAAATTTTAAAGTCTGTAATTTTTAATAAAGTAATGTTTATTAAAATACTGCTCTTTAAGTTATAGATTATGAACAAGAACTTGAGTCTCTTTTTTATATCTCAATGTTTTCTAAACTATGGCTTTCTTTACATGAAACAGAGCAACATTATTGACCCTTTGTTGGATATGCATAGTGGTTTATTGACCCATTGTTGGGCATTGTGTGTTGCAATAATTTCTTAACCCAATAAGCTCGTGTAAAAAACAACCAACCAACCCAATTCTTATAGTTAAAAGCTATATGACTAATTTGGGTAGATCTATCACTATACTATTTATTCCCCAGCTATAAGTCCCCTTGCTACTCGCAGTTTCTTCAGGCCACGTGGTACTTCTCCATCTTGGCTTCCACCTCCTCTTCCTCTGTCCTGTCCTTCTGCTCCCACTCTCTAAGGCCTCCAGTTCCACATTTCTTTCCACTGCCCAATCACAGCCTTTATTTGCCCAGTTAGTATGGGGAGAGGGTTGCCATGAGATCACCTGAGTAAGTGATCTACCCTTTGCCATGGGCAGCCCCTCTTGAGGAAGCAGAATTAACATCAGAATACAAACAGGACCAGGGCAACCCACAACATTGTGGCATATACCTTTAATCCGGGAACTCTAGAGTCAGAGGTAGTGGAGTCTCTTTGACATGGAAGTCAGCTTGACATACAGGGGAGCTCCTGGCAAGCCAGGAATGTGAAGTGAGACCTTGTTAAAAAGAAAGAAAAAACATGTGGCCTCTAACTCTGGAGTGTAGAAGTGCAATCTGCAGGATGAGCCTTGCATTTTACAGGAGATTTAGAGCAGACTCCACATTTCAGACATATTGACTTCCTTCTATTATGATACTTAAGATTTACCTTCAACATTAGCATTCACTGTCAATATACTATTGTGAACCAGGAGAGGGCAGCAGCAAGCTGGAATTTATGGGAAAGAAGGGAAGACTTGAGGGACTTTGAAAGTCACCAAGTATTTGAAAGATGGATTTTCTTCTAGGAATGAGTTTGAATCAGCAACAAAGAGACAGCTTCTGGTCTGCTGTATATGGCTTTGAACAAGGCCTCAGCAAATCTGAGGAGTTCATTAAAAAACGCGCGCCAAAGTGGAAGACAAGTCAATTGGAAAAGATTGGTGAAAAACATAGGTTTTGAGGCCATGTAAAAATCCACAAGCATGAAGACAAGGGCACCAAGGACAAGGGGCTAAAACAGAGACAGAATGAAGGAGCAGGCATGGCAAGGCAGTGGTGATGGTGAGCATGGCAAAGCTACTTTCAACATGAAATGTGTTTGTGGTTTTGATTTGTTTTTCTTGACAGTCTCTTTCAAAGGCAGAGGAACTCGATGCAAGTGCTAACCTAAGGACACAAAACACCAAGGAAATCACAGTCTGAAAGCTGGATCTTTAAAATTCTTTTCGTAGAACTGACTTAGGAAAACCTTGTCTCTGGTTAATGTAAAATGATATCTGAGAGATTCTCTGAAGCTTAATAATAATTTTATTATTCCTCAGTTTACTTGCTCACTTTCAAAGCATTGGCTTTAGCTAAAATATATTTCCCTTCCTCTATACTTTACTTTTATTAACATATTTTCTTTACAATGTCTTTTCTTCTATGCTACCTTGGTGAATAAGTGGCAAGATATCTCTCTCTCTCTCTCTCTCTCTCTCTCTCTCTCTCTCTCTCTCTCTCTCCCTCTCTTCTCTCTCTCCACACACATATATAATTTTAATTTCTTTTTAAAAACTACTGTTTTTCATACTTTTCTAGCAGTATCTCTAAAATATGATTTTTTAAAATGAAAAAAAAAAAGAATATATTGACAGAGCAGCATGCAGCATGCAGAGTTTTTGTACTCTGCTGTAAGAATAGTCAGGAAAAATACAAACTAGTTAGGGCTCTCATTTTTCAGAGATGATTCATTCCTAAGTTGGTGCTCAAATCATAAGAAGCCTTGTTCAAGGAAGTTGTATAGAGTTTTTCTGAGGAAGTAGACTTATGTGGAACAAAATTACGTTTAGAATTGTCATAGTTTTTAATGTGCATAAGGCATTTTAGGGAAATAAAAGTTTTAGAAACAACTGATAAAAGTCTTTCCTCCAAATATATATTGGTAGGCCTCAGAAGGGGAAAATGGATTATTATTGCATTGGTTATTCTTAAAAAAAGAATTAGAATGATATAGGAAGATTTAAATAATCTGTGTCAAGGTAAGAATCGAAATACCTCTCTTGCCATCTGATAATTATATCAAATACATCAAATAAAGGAGTCAAATAGGATTAGTCATTTTTTTCTTCAGTGGTTTTGAGATCATTATTCTCAAAAATAAAAGCAAATGGTTCATAGTTCATGCAGCAACCAAAAATACTACTGAGGAAATTAATGATTGAAATGAAATAGACTATGTTGCAGTAAGCATTAAAACTTAGCAAATGGATTAATCCTGCCTAAGAATTGGGAGGTGGACATGCTATGGAATTTCTGGAAGAAGGAAGGAAACATACTGCGAAGAACTAAAGGAGCAAAAACATTAAACAAAATGCATAATAGTCCCCATCTGCTCACTCATCCCTCCGTCCATCTGCTTGCCCACACACCCACCCGTCCCTTTATCCATCTGTACATTTCTTTAACAGAATATAAGCTGAGGACAGAGGCCTTTGTCAAGAGTTTCAACATGCTGGGCTCTTCTTCCGAGATTTCTATTTTGAGAAGGTAGTGGGATGTGAATGGTAGGTGCAGGACAGATGAAAAACTTAAGAAAATATTTATTTGGATTTCAAGGTTTCATATACCACACATAATCTCATTTTGTTTTGGAAACAACTATTAAAATGCAATTTAGAAAATAAAATGAGATAAAAAATAATGATCTATAAAACAATTGAGTAAAATAATTTTATCTTCTATTATTTTGTCATTAAATTAAAATTACATCACTTCCCCCTTCCCTTCCCTTCTGCCAACTACTCTCATGTACCTCTTCATTCCCTCTCACATTAAAGGACTCTTTTTTCTTGGTATGTGTGTGGGGGGTGTGTGTCTAAACATACGGATAAACCCTGTTGAGTCTCTTTGCATTTCTTGTGTGTATGATTTAGAGCTGACCTAATTGTATTGGCTAGACAATTAGAAGACCCATGCCTGAGAAAGACTTTCTCTGTCTTTCTGCTGCCATTAGTTGTTCTAAGTCCTTTATCTTAGTGGGGCAGTTAGGCAAAAGACTTCCCCACTCTATACTAGCATATCTATTGCCATTGTAATTTTTTCAGGTCCTCTTTTAGTCAGACATATTGTTGAGATATCACAGGTATTTCTCTCCTATCATTTCTAGGATGCACTTTATCATTGTAGACTTTTAAGTTACATTTCATTCTTGGTTGTCTTCACTGTTCATTACTTTAATGTTTAAGCAGATATAATATATATTATACTTATATATTAACTATATATATATATATATATATATATATATTGTTTATTAAAAATTATTAAAGGATCCTAAATGAATCTACTATCATTTCATTTAAAGCCACTAAAATTATTTTGATTTTCTGATAAAAGTTATATGAGTTGTTGTCTTTTGATTAAGGATTTATGAAATATTGCATAAGGCATACCTATATTGTTTCAGTCAGAAGAATGAAACTATCTTTTTGTAAGTTGAGAAATTTAACATATTTACAGGTATGTGAAAGGGTCCAGAAAATAACAGAGGAAGAATCCTATGTTGTCTGTTTGTCCCAAGTAACATCATAGCCATTTTATAGCAGAAGTCTTCTTTTTGGGTTCAGGTAAATTTTCTCTGGGGAAACTGGCTCACAATTTAGAAGGCAGAGTGAAGACAGGCCACCAACCATAGAAGATGTAGATTTAAACCATGTGAACTTCAGCAAATGAATGGGTTCATTTTTAGTTTCTTTAGAAAAAGGCTGCCCACTCTCCCATATCTGTTCAGTATAGTACTGGAAGTTCTAGCTAGAGCAATAAGACAATAAAAGGAGATCAAGGAGATACAAATTGGCAAGAAGAAGTCAAGGTATCACTATTTGCAAGTGATATGACAGTATACATAAGCAACCCCAAAAATTCTATCAGAGAATTTCTAAAGCTTATAAACAACTTCAGTAAATTGGCTGAATATAAAATGAATTCAAACAAATCAGTAGCCTTCCTTTTACAAATGACAAATGGGATGAGAAAGAAAATAGGGAAACACTATTCTTCGTAATAGTCACAAATGATATAAAATATCTTGGGGCAACTCTAAAAAAAAAAAGTGAAAAATCTCTATGACTATAACTTCAAGCCTCTCAAGAATGAAATCAAAGAAGATCTCAGAAAATGGAGAGATCCTCCATGCCCATGAATTGGTAGAATCAACATAGTAAAAATGGCTACCAAAAGCAATCTACAGATTCAACAAAATCCCTATCAAAATTCCAACACAATTTTTCAAAGACATGTAAAGAGCAATTCTCAATTTTATATGTAAAAACAACAACTCATGATAGTGACTAACAATTCTTAACAATAAAAGAACTTTTGGGGGAAATTACAATCCTCAGGATGTACTACAGAGCAATAGTGATAAAAACTGCATGGTATTGGAACAGAGACAGACAGGTTGATCAATGGAGTAGAATTGAAGACCCAGAAATAAAACCCTACATTTATGGACACTTGATCTTTGACAAAGAAGCCAAACATATACCATGGGGGAAAAAAAAAGAAAGCATTTTCAATAAGTGGTGTTGGTCTAACTGGCAGTTGGGATATTGTAGAAAAGTGAAAACAAATCCATATTCGTCACCTTGCACAAGCTCAAGTCCAAGTGGATCAAGGACCTCAATATAAAGCCAAATACATTGAATCTAATAGAAGAGAAAGTGAGAAAGAGCCTCGGTCTCATTGACATGGGGGCATATTTCCTAAATAGAAATCCAATGGCTCAGGAATTAAGATCTAGAATTGATAAATGGAACCTCATGAAACTGAAAAGCCTCTGTAAGGTAAAGGTCATAGGACAAATAGGCAAGCTACAGATTGGGGAAAAAAATCTTTATTAATCACACATCTGATAGAGAGCTAATATCCAAAATATATAAAGAACACAAGTAGCTAACCTCCAAAAACCAAGCAACCCAATCAAAAAATGGGGTATAAAGTTAAACAGAGAATTCACAACAGGTGAATCTCAGATGGCCAAGAATCACTTAAAGAAATGTTCAAAGTCATTAGTCACTAGGGAAATGCAAATCAAAATAACCCTAAGATTCCACCTTACACCAATCAGAATGGCTATGATCTAACACCCAGATGACAGTATATACTGGTAAGAATGTGGAGAAAGAGGAACACTCCTCTATTGCTGATAAGATTTCAAACTCATAAAACCATTCAGGAAATCAATCTGTGTGTTTCTCAGAAAATTGGAAATAGATCTACTTGAAGACCCAGTTATACTACTCTTAGGCATATACCCAAAAGATGCCCCTCCATACCACAGGGTCACATGCTCTACTAGGTTCATAGAAGCCTGTGATAGCTAGAATCTATTCTGTGATAGCTAGAATCTGGAAACAACCTAAATGTTCCACAATGAAAGAATCGATATATAAAATGTGGCTCATTTACACAATGGAACGTTACTCAGCTATTAAGAAAGAGGACATCATGAGTTTTCAGGCAAACGGATGGAACTAGAAATTATCATTCTGAATGAGGTAACTCAGACCCAAAAAGATATGCATGGTATGTACCCACTAATAAATGGATATTAGTCCAAAAAAAGTACAGAATACCCATGACACAACCCACAGAACTCAAGAAAGTTAACAAGCCAAAGGGCCCAAATGAGGATGCTTCAATCCCACTTGGGAGGGAGAAGAAAGTAATTACAGGAGGTAGAGGGATCTAGGTGGGATAGTAGAAGGGGAGGGAAGGAGGGGAGGAAAGGGGAACACGGTCAGATATTGGGAGGCAGGGCAGGATAGAAGCCCTGAAGACCAGTAGAATGAATGAAAATATACAACCTCATGGGGTGGGAGGTGGCTGAATCCTCTAGAATGTATCAGAGACATGAGAAGTGAAAGACTCTCAGGACTCAAAGAGAAGGAACTTAGATGAAATACCCAACAGTGGGACGAAGGAATTTGTAGAGTCTTCCTCCAGTAGAAAGACAGAGCATCAAGTGGAGGGATGAGGTTGCCATCCCACAGTCTAAAGCTCTGACCCAGAATTGTTTCTATCTGAGAGAACTACAGGGACCAAATTGGAGAAGAGACTGAGGGAAAGGAGTTCCAGTGACAGGCCCAACTTGGGATCCGTCTCAAGGGGAGGCTTCAAGGCCTAACACTATTACTGATGCTATGGTGTGCTTACAGACAGGAGCCTAGCATGGCTGTTCTCTGAGCAGCCCAATAAGCAGTTTACTGAGACAGAAGCATATATTTATACCCAACCAATGAGCTGAAATCGGGGATCCCTGTGCATGCTTTAGGGAAAGGCTGGATGAAGCTGAGGAGAAGGGCGACTCCATGGGAAGACCAACAATCTCAACTAACCTGGACCTCTGGAATCTCTCAGACACTGAGGCATCAACCAGGCAGCATACACTAGCTGGTCTGAGGCTCCAGATACATATACAGAAGAGGACTGCCTGGTCTGTCCTCAGTGAGAGAAGATTGTGACTAACCCTCCAGAGACTTGAGGCCCCAGGGAGTATGCCTGGTCTGGGACTAGGGACATCGTCTTGGAGATGGTGGGAAGAAAAAATGGGATGAGGAAATATGGGAGGGTGGACCTGGAGCAGGGTAATAACTGGACTATAAAAAAAAGTAAGAAAAAAAGAAAAGTAAGTTAATAATTCTGGTCCAGTAATTCATTGACAATGAAAAGTCCTTTTAAAAATTAAATAAGTAAATAAATAAATATATGTCAAGGTTGCTTCAACTTGACATATGAGTATTCTCTCAAACCTAGATACTGAGTCGGGATTCATAAATTGTGGGTTAAACAAAGAAACAGCCAGAAATGTTTAAAAGCTATTTATAAAATACTGAATAATTGAAATGACATTTCTCTATTATTTTTGTCTGTAGGACCTAGGCTGAAGTTTCAACTAACTGATATTCAACTTTGTATATAACATGGGTGTAATCGTTTATAAAACAACTAAATAAGATAAAGAATGATGAAGGAAAATGTCTGGCTCATTGATGATGTACAATACATTTTAGTTATCTTCATTGCTATTGTTATATTTTTATATAAAACTGCAAAATGCTATAACTAACATATCACCTTATAGGTGAAGGCTTTATGGAAAACAAAGGAATTGTGGAGAGAAGGAGACAGATAGACAGACAGACAGACAGACAGACTGACAGACAGACTGACAGAGAGAGACAGTAAGCGAGACAGGGACAGAGAGGAGAGAGAGAGAGGGGGGGGGAGAGGGAGAGGGAGAGGGAGGGGAGGGGAGGAGAGGGAGAGGGAGAGGGAGAGGGAGAGGGAGAGCGAGAGCGAGAGCGAGAGCGAGAGGGAGAGGGAGAGGGAGAGGGAGAGGGAGACAGAGAGGCAGAGAGGCAGAGAGACAGAGAGACAGAGAGAAAAATGTTTACAAAGTCTATTATACCTGTGTATTACTATTCATGCATCTTATTTTGCTAAGTTGATAAATTCTAAGTAGAAAATTTTAACTTAAGATTTCTTATCTTTAAGACTCATTTTACATAATGTTTCTAATATTTGCACATCCAGTTTGCATTATATAGATCCAACATATTTTGATTACAGCTGTTAAAAGTCTTTGAAGATGAAGCACCATTGCTTTTGTGTTCAGTCTGCATCGATCATCTCTTCATGGTGATGGAATCAGATACTAGGCATAAAATATCACTACAACAGTTGTTTAAAATGCCTTTATAAAGACCATTCCATAGTTATTTGGCACGTTAACAAGGTTTGTGTCTGAGAAGTTCCCCCTTTAATTGAATAAAAAGCCATGAATTTCTGGCTCATTGATAAATGTAGGCCATTTAAGGGAACAATTAACAGAAGATGTGTTCTCTGTAGCATCTAGAGTGACTTTATCGCCCGCACTTCTTACGCCATCATTATCCCCTTCTCTAGTCAACCTCACAGCCATTCAACAGTACCACCACTCACACATCACTTCCATACATCACAGTTTATATCAACTTCTAAGAATCTACACTCTCATCAGATAAACTTTTGTAGCAGTGTTACGTGATATTCATTTCTCATTAATGAAGTCCCATTTTTACCTTCAATTCCCAAGATTGTTGCAGGACAGACTTTCACTCAACATTTGTCAATGTTGATTTACTAACATTAGCACTTATTTAGTATAAATGTATTGTACACGGGCACTCTTAAGACTGAATTATTTCTGGAAATAATGACTCTTCATTTTTATTCACTGCAGGATACGCACGCAGGGCAAAATGTGTTTGTAATACATTTTCATACAGATTAAATTTTTTCATCAACAGGCTCCATTAAAAATGTCAATTTTGGGTCTCTCGTAAATGATGAAGTCTTAGATTTACATCAAAAGCCTTCAGATGTAGATGCAGATGAATAGAGTCATTGTTTTTCTTTATTAGTTTTGAAATTAAGATATGATTTATATATGCAGGAAGCTTAATTTTGTCAGCATTTCTGCAAGCTTTGGTAAATGAAATCATGTAACTGCTCCCTAAGTCATCTTATCACGTGTCAGAAGAGTCTGAACAGCCTTCCATCCAGGCCATCTTCAAAAATAGCTGTCTTTTCCTGTGTTCTAATGTTTTATGAGACTGTCACATAAATACAATTTTAAAAATCTTTTAATTCTGGTTTCCTTTATCCAATGAAATACACAAGACAGAACTGGTATTTTAATTTTCATAATTTTACTAGCATAAAAATATTGTACAACATAGAGAGTTTAGAGAGTTTTATTACATTTTCATGCATATATGTAGTATATATATATATATACATATGTATTCATATATATATATATTACTTGAGCATATTTTTCCTCTATTACTACATTACTGCATTGTATCCCTTCTTCCACCTTAAACTACATTCAGTTCTCCTTATTATATTATCCCATTTAGTTAGATATCCTACCCTTAGGTTACACATAGGAGAGAAAAATGTATGCTATTAATTTTTGTACAGCTGTCCTTTTTTAACTCAACCTGATGATTCAATCATTCCATACATTCACGCAAATGAAAAAATGACATTCAATTCTTTGTTTGAATAAAAATTAATAAACAAATAAATTTATGAATATATGGACCATATTTTCTTTATTTCCACTACTACAGAAGAATTTAGATTGGTTCTGTAATTTGATTTTTTATAGACACTCTGACAATTTACATGAATGTGAACATATTGTTATAGCAACGTTATTTGGGTTAGTCTTTGTTCATACCCAGGAATGGTCTTGATAGATTATATGGAAGTTCTGTGTTTTATTAATGAGAAGTCTCTATGTAGAATTTGTTGATATTTACTTTGCTTTCTTAATGACAGCCACTGTGACTTCGATGATGTGGCCTCTTGATTTAGTTTATTTGATTTGCATTTGTGTGTTGAATAATAATGCTGAACATTTTCCAGGATATTTATTAGATATTTGTATTTGATCAATTTTATTAAGTACTTACCAACTGGATTATTAACTCATTTATTGTTAAATTATTTAATTTCTTGTATATCATGTACATTAGTCACTTTTTTCTTTTATTGAAAATAGATTTTTCTTATACAGCATATCTTGATTATAGTTTCCCCTTTTTAATATTTTATTTCTCCTAGTTCCTCCCCACCTACTCTCATATCCAGATGTGCTCCTGTTCTGTCTCTTTGGATAAAAAGAGGCTACCAAAAAATTAAGACATAGTAAAATAGTATAAAATAAATATTTTCATATCAAAGTTGGACATGGTAACCCAAAATAATGAGAGTCTGATGAGCAGGCAGAAGAGTCAGAGAACACTTATTCACACAATCAGTCAAGAGTTCCATAACAATATGGAAATATTAGCATAATGTGTATATAGCAGACCTCGTATATAAACCCTTGTAGGCCCTATGCTTGCTGCTTCTGTCTCTGTGATCTCATGTGCATCTTGCTTAGTCGATTCATAGAATCTTGTTCTCCTTGTGTTCTTTAGCCCTTCTGTCTACTACAATCTTTCTCCAATTTCTTCCTTGGGATTCCCGGACCTCTGAGGAGAGGAATTTGATGGAGATTACCCTTATAGACTTTCCATATAATTTCTGTCTGTGGGTCTCTATCTGTTCCCATCTGCTGCAGGAGAAAACCTCTCTGATGATGACTGGATAAGGCATTGATCTTCAAGCATAGCAGAATGTCATTCAAAGTTATTTTATTTTTTATTATTTTGTGTTTGACTAGTAGTGTTTGGTTTTATCTTAGGTCTCTGGCTATCTAGTTTCTGGTTCTTGGTTATCCAAGAAGTATCAGATATAGGTTCCTTCTTTTGTAATGGGCCTTAAGTCAAATCTGACATTGGTAGGCTATTCCTATAACTTCTGTGTCACCATTGCCCTAGCATATTTTTTTAGGCAGGACAGACTTTAGGACAAAGGTTTTGCAGCTGAACTGGTGTCAACATATCTCTTTTCGTAGCCTTCAAAATACCTTCTCTCATAATATAAAAAATCTAGAAACCTTCTCTCATAAAATAAAAAGTCTAGAATGTAGGAGTAAAGGTTCCATATAAGCACCAGTTTGATGAATCGTGTGGATATTGTTCTGCTCAATGGGGCACTGCTGTCAGTTTGTGGAGAAAAATCATTTGTCTCAGCAACAGACTGGAACATTTGAAGATTTCCATGGGGCCTCCTTGGCCAACAACTAAACTGACTGTCACCCAATTCCAACACTGTTCTGCTTTGTTTTGATATCTACTTTCTGAGTTCTTTATATATTTTGGATATTAGTCTTCTATTAGATGTTGAGTTGGTAGAAATCTTTCCCAGTCTGTAGGCTGTCAGTTTGTCTGATTGTTCATGTCCTTTGCCTTACAGAAGGTGTCAGCACTTGAGACGACTCATGCCCTACTGGCTCTGCTTCAGGGTGGAGCACTGTCACAGCATCCTTTGAAGCCATGCATATGTATTTCACTTGCTTAGTTAGAGTTATTTATAATAATAATTTATATTATTTGAGGCCATTGTGAAAGATGTGTTTCCCTGATTTCTTTATCAGCCGTACATCGTCAGCCTTCTGGTTTTAGAGTCTCCACTGAGAACTCGTATGTAACTTTATCTGTTTCTTGTTTGCTTCCTTTGCAGCTTTTAAAATCTTCATTCTGTATATTTAATATTCTGATTATTATATGGCAAGTGTACATTCTTTTCTGGTCCAATCTATTTGGTATTCTGTATGCTTTTTGAACATTTGTAGGATCTTGATCTTCTGGTTAAAAACTTTTCTACTATGACTTTGTTGAAAACAGTTTCTGAGTCTGCGTTAATTAAGATAGTATGTGCATGGTGTGTGTGTGTGTGTGTGTGTGTGGTGTGTGTGTATTTCACTGGTGTGGGCATTAGAGTATGTTGACTCACAGAATGAGTTTGAGAGTAAGCCTTTATTTCTATTTATTTATTTATGTATTTATTTATTTATTTATTTATTTTTGCGAAGTATTGATTGTAGTCTACTGAAAGATTACTAAAATTCTCTGTAACTCCATTTGAGCTTAGGATTTCTTAGTTTTAAGGCACCGTATAACTGTTTGAATCTCCTCCCTTGCTGTTTGTTTAGGTTGTTGATGTACTCTTTGTTAAACTTCGATAATTTCTATGAACCAGGAAGTTTATCTATTTCTTTTAGATTTTTTTCCAAATTATAGGAATTCAGTTTTTAAAGTATTCCCTTATAATGTTCTGAATTTCTTTTTCATCTGTTGTAACGTTTCCTTGTTGATTTTAAGCACACACACAGATCACTCACCATGATCAAATTACCTGTATCCTAGAAAGTTAGGTATTGTTCAACATAAGACAATAAAATAAAATAGATCATACAAATTGACTTTAAGAAAAAATTCATGAACATCATGAGAGATAAAGAAAACACATTTAAAAATATAAAATACTTTTTATTCTAAATGTCCTAGAAAGAGTAGGACTGGAGGGAAAATAACTCAATACAATAAAATCTATGTATGAGAATCAAACAGGCAACAATATCCTAAATTGAGACAAACCTTAAAGCAATCCCATTAAAGTCAGTAAAGTAATATTCAGTATCACCAATCCTTTTCAATGTACTGTTGAAAACATTGGTAAGAGCAATAATATAAGATAAGGAAGTTAAAGAGATACAAATAGAAACAAAAAACTAATTACACCTAATTGTAGGTGACATGAAATTTTGTATTAGATATTCCAGAAATTCTACCAGAAAACTCCTAGAACAATTAACAGTTTCCACAAAATGGTTGCATACAAATTAACTTAAAAATATCAGTAGCTTTTCAAT
This sequence comes from Mastomys natalensis, assembly GCA_021653895.1. Taxonomy (NCBI): domain Eukaryota; kingdom Metazoa; phylum Chordata; class Mammalia; order Rodentia; family Muridae; genus Mastomys; species Mastomys natalensis. The sequence goes on along the minus strand of JAJTUV010000791.1, from coordinate 359,457 downwards.
TCACCATCATAAAACACAATAAAAATATTTAATAAACACATTTTTATTTATAATAGCATCAAAAAATAAAGATATTAAAATAAATCTAACAAAGGAAATTAAAGATCTTTACAGTGAATATTTCAAATTTTTGTTAAAAAATACTGTCTTTATCTGAGAAGCACAGTAGAAATAGAAAGATATTCCATTGTTCATGGAATGTTAGAATTAATACTGTAAAAATGACCACCCTAATAGAATTAATTTAAAGATTCCTTGCAAACCTAATTTAAATAAATACAGTATTTTTCATTAGAAATTGGGGGAATCCTAAAATTAACATGAAACCATAAAATACTACAGGTGATAATATAATTTTGAGGGAAAAATAATAATGCTGGATGATCTTCCATTCAAGACTTATACATAAATTACAGGGCTATAACATTAAAAAAGTATGTAGTATGGGCATAAGTAAAACAGACATATGAACCAATGAAATTACCTAGAAGGATTAAACATGAATACACAGAACTACAGCCATGTCATACTGGACAAAAAGGCCAAAAAAACATAGTAGAGAAAGGAGAGCGTATTTAATCAGTAGTTCTGAGAAAATTTGATGTGCTCATCTAGAAGAATGAAATTAGACCCAAATTTATTATTCGGCATAGAAAAAAATAGATCCAAATAGAAAAAATTCAGTTTGAAATGTGAACATACCAATCTTAGGAATATACCCAAAAGATGTTCCACAATGCCACAGGGGCATGTGTTTCACTATGATCATAGTGACCATGCTTGTGATAGCCAGAAGCTGGAAACAACCCGGATGTCCCATGACAGAAGAATGGATACAGAAAATGTGGTTCATTTACACAATGGAATACAACTCAGCTCTTAAGAACATGGACATCTTGAGTTTTGCAGGCAAATGGATAGAGCTAGAAAATTCATCCTAAAGGACATGCATGTTTTGTACTCAATAATAAGTGGATATTAGCCAAAAAAAAAAAAAAAAAAAGTACAGAATACCCAAGATACAGTCCACAGAACACAAAAAGGTCAACAAACTGAAGGGACCAAGTGAGGATGCCTCAGTCCCACTTGGGAGGGAGAAGAAAGCAACCACAAGGGAGAGGGAGGGAGGGACTTAGGAGGGAAAGAGTATTGAGGGCAGGAAGGAGAACATGATCTGGTACTGGGTGGGGTAAAAGGACTGAAATTCCTGACGGTCAGCAGAAAGAATGGACACATGCAACCTTGGAAGGTAGGAGGTTGGGGGAACCCTACAGAGACCTGGGACGTGAGAGACTCTAAGGACTCAAAGGGAGGGACCTTAGATGAAATGCCCTACAGTTGGGAGGGCATACCTCCAGCAGAAAGGTAGAGCATCAAGTAAATGGGGTTGCCATCTTACAGTCAAAACTTTCACCAATAATTTTACTATCTGAAAGAACTGCAGGACAAAAACGAGAAAAGCCTGAGGAAAGGAGGTCCAGTAAAAGGACCAAAGTGGATCCAGCTCAAGGGAGCCCCAAGGCCTGACATTATTACTAAGACTATGAGTGCTCACAAAAAGGGACCTATCATACTGTCCTCCAAAAGACCCAACAGCAGCTGAAAAATCAGATGCAGGTAATTGCACCAACATGGACAGAAGCTGCAACCTGTGGATGAATTAGTGAAAGACTGAAAGAACTGAGAGGAGGGCAACCTGTAGACCAACAGTCTCAATTAACCTGGACCCCTGAGATCTTTCAAACACTGGACACCAAAAGGGAGCATATACCAGCTGATATGAGGCCCCAACACATATACAGCAGAGGACACATATACAATCAGAGATGATATATGTAACCTTCAAGAGACTGGAGGCCCCAGGGAGTTTAGTGGTCAGGTGGAGTGGGGGGTGGAGGGTAGAGGGTGGGAACAGCCTCGTGGAGACCAGGAGGTGGGTTAGAGGTATGGAATGTGGAACAGTCGGTGTGTGGACCGGGCGGGAATAAAATCTGGAGTTAGAAAGAAAGAAAGATGAGAGAGAGAAGAGAGAGAGAGAGAGAGAGAGAGAGAGAGAGAGAGAGAGAGAGAATGTGAAACAATAAAATTGCATGTAGAAAACAAATGGAGTAGTCTATAAGATATAGGTGTAGACAAGGACTTTCTGAATAGGACCCTATTTGATCAGAAATTAAGGCCAGCAAGTAAGAAGTGGGACCCTATATAACTAAAAACCTTCTATATGGTAAAGGAAACAGTCAACTGAATGAAGAAGAAACCTTCAGAATGGAAGGAAACATTTAGTAGCTACACAAACGATAGAGTATTATTATCAAGAAAATACAAAGAGCTCAAAATTGAATTGCCAAAAAAAAAAAACCCCATATGATCCAGTCAAAAATTGGGCTAGGAGTACAAACAGAAAGTTCTCAAATAAAGAAATAGAGATGTTGTTTATGATTATCAATTAGAAAAATATAATTTAGAACACCTGTGAAATTTCATGTGACCCCAGTCTGAATGAGTAAAATCAACTGAAGCCTGACAATGTATGCTGGCAAAATAGTTCACTGTTCACTGTTGGTGGGAATGCAAATTCTTGCAGCCATTCTGGAAATCAGTATGGAGAATCCTATTGCTTTATTCACAATAACCATGAAGTGGAAACAGCCTACTTATTCTTTAACAGGTGAATAGATAATGAAAATTTTGTATATGTGCATTATAAAATACTCTTCGGCTGTGAATAAAAAAATGAATTTATGAAATTTGCAGGTAAATAGGTGGACCTAGAAAGGACAATTTTGAGTGAGTTAAACCAGAAACCAGAATGACAAATGCCGCAATGTTCTCTCATCTATCATTGCTAACTCCAAATCTTCAAATATAAATATATCTAGCACCTGTCATCAAAGAAGCTTCTTTCTGTAGCAAATGGAGACCATCCCAGAAAACCACTATATACAGTGCAAAGATCAGTGGATTTTGAGTAGGTTGTTGCCAAGAGTTTCATTTGGAGCACAGCTTCAACCTCATCAGCTAAGGAGATATTGTGGAATAGAAAGCAGAAAGAGTATAAGAGCCAGAGAACCAAGAATTGCACTATGAGATTGGCCCTCTCATTAATAGCTTCATTAACAATGAAATCAAAAGACATGCTAACGTTGAAGGGGAATATTTAAGGCATCCCACTTGTAGACAGAGAACTACAGACAAATAATGAATGCTGGGAGACAGAGAATTGGCTTCTCCCAGGGATGAATCCCCTAATTGTGTATTCAATGCAAAGTAGTCAACTATGAAACTGTATACACAAAAGCAACAAAACTGTTCCCATATATATATATATATATATATATATATATATATATATATATAAATGTGTTTGTGTGTATATATATAATTTATATATATATTTTATTTATATATATAAAATTTGCTTGTAAGCACACACACACTCACACACGCATATACACACACATGAAAACACACACATACACACACACACTACATATATCTCTAACAACAATAATCAAAGAAATAGATGCTAAACTAGAGGACATGGGTGTGGTTGGGGGAGTGGCTAAAGAGAAGAAAGGAAAGGTGGAAGTCGTGTAGTTACATTTGTATTTAATATGCAAGAAAATAATGCAATAAATCAGGATATTTGAGAATGATCTATATGTACTTCAATTATACTGTAGTATTTAAGTTTTCTAATTTGTATCCAATAATATCTAATTATGGCTATTAATATCCAGCATACTTAGAAATTGAAGAGACAATGCAATTTTGTGCTTTAGAAATTTGATTTGAGTTTTTTGTACATGCTCTTTTGAATTTTCTGAAATTTCAGTTCCTGGTGAGGCTATGGGACATAAAGAAGATCCTTCTGCCACTTTCCTGAAGGCATATCTCTGAGGAGTTTTACCTTATACCTGAAGACAAATCTAGTATTAAACTCTCATGAAAAAGACATAATTTTTTGTACATAAAAAGCTACTACTTTTTCAGTAGGCAGAAAGAACTGATCATGAGAGCTTATCCACAATTGATACATTCACATCCCAACCCCTACATCTAGGACTGAGGGACCATTTTGAGGAAAGGTATGGGAAGTCTGAAGCTACCTAGAGAGCAGCTCATGTGCTTTCTGATAGTGTAAAGAACACAAAGTTAATGAGGATTAGGGAAAATGGAGCTGATTCTAATGAAAAATGTGGCATATGAATTTTATTAACACATATGGAACTCTTAAAGAATCGATTAAAATCTTATTTGAAAAGCCTACTATACTACATCACACATCTACAAGAGTGACAATAGCTAAATAACTACGAAGAATGTTAGGAGCACAGACATTGAGCAGCTTTACATTCTGATCATTAGAATATACATTGTTTCAGCCATTTCAGAAAAGAGTTTTAAAACACACAAGTTCTCTTTTGTTTCTCCCTCCTAAATTCACAGGCAACTATTCTATATATGTATCACAAGGCATAGACATAGAAATTGCTTTCTAATGTTGCAAAACACTGAAACTGTGGAATCATGGATACAACATCCACAGTTAAAAAAAGATAAATGCTACAGGTCACATTCTTTCAATGCGAGGTTGGTAGCAAATCACATTCATTAAGCAATATGAACTAAGCCATCATTTGATTTCAGAAACAAAGAAATGAATATGATTAACTTAGTTATAAATTAACAGTGGAAAAACAACTCCAAAATTGTTCATAATCTGACATGCTTTTTGATCTTCCATTATGACACTAATCCCTCTTCACAACAACTAAAAACAGAGAGTAATACAAATTTATCCTAGGCATAACAGAGCACAAGGAACTACCGTGGAAAACATTCAACCCCATATTCTATCAGCATCATTTGAGAAGCTTGCTCAGAACTAATGAAAACAATTCAAGCTCTACATTATACACTAGTAGTGGTCAAAATAAGTAGGTGAAGTATTTCAAAACTTTCAGTTATAAATAAAGCCAGATTTATATTTGTATCTTTAAGAGATCATTTTATTTGCTGAGAAAAAAACATATTAACACTGCTTTAGTTTAATCAAAGTAGTCAGTTTGGGAACATGATTTATCCTATAACATCCTAACAACATTTTAGAAACGGGATTGAAATATTAATTCCAAAAACATTCTGGTGTCATGAATTAATAGAAGCATATTTTTTGAGTAAAACGTATCCCTTCACCTTAAAAAAGATAAGCTAAAGTTAATTGCTACTCTAATTATTCTTTGTGTTATTATTCTCAGTATAATCATTTATCATTCTGTCTTAACACTTTCCATCCTTGGAGTAAAGCCAATAATAAATAACCTGCCAGGATTGCTTCTGACAGTGTATAATGCATGGGCTGTTAACAAGGAGAACACAGCTGGTTTATGCATATCTAAAGTTTTATTTCATGGAAACAATAGGTATTTATGGGGAAATAGGAGATAAGTGCATGTTTTTAATATTAACTGTTGACAATTATGCCTGATTGCGGAATTAAGATATAAATATATTAACATGCCAGGAATCTTAATTTTAAGAATTTAGAAACTTATGCTTCATTTCTTTGTATCTATTTTTTTACCCACTGAGGGCTAATGTATAATATCTTATTGATTAAAGTCTAAAAATTTAAGCTATATTCTGTATATTATTTTTAGAAGTCTAAAACTGATTTTCATCTAAAACAAGTTTACTTCATTTGTATGTACTTAGCAGATCTCATTTATTTTGTTTTATTTTTTCTTCATTTTCTATTCTAATATCTCTTGGTAATATAAAGTATTTTATCTCATGATTGTGTAAACATGGAGTGCAACTTTAGTTCATGTAAATGAGAGCAGAAATGTGTCATAATATTTTAAGGGTATATAATTTAAGTATAAACAAGCTCAAACTATATCTAATATATAAAATTGTTAACTAGAACTTTTCTCCATCTTTGAGCCCCATCCACTTTTTGTTACTATATAGGAATATCAATGATTTTATAAACAGAATGGGAAAGCCGTCATAAACCTGTGGCTTTCAGACAGTCATTCAAAAATCACGGTTTGATTTGTAATGATGACTGTGAAAATTTCACCTATTGCCTATGTATTGAAATTATGGTCTTATATAGCTTATGATCCCTTTCTCTTCTCCCCCTGTGTGTGTGTGTGTGTGTGTGTGTATACATATATATACATGTGTATACATACACATGTATAATTTTGATTTTTATTTGAATTTTTAGCTAAACTTAAAGGAAAAAATTCTCATTTTTAGCTAAAATTAATTCTAGCTTTACTAGAATATAGGATATGAGACCTTCATATAGATATGATCACTTTATGATTCTATGTGACCTTCAGTCTCTTTCTTACACACGTACTCTAATACCTTTTGTTTTTTCTGAAGCATTAATTATGGTATTATCAAACTTTCTTGTATATTTGAGTGTGAATTGACTAAAATAGTTGATGGGGACACAACCAAACTCAATATTTATGGAATCTCATATAAACGAATTATATGTGTGTGAATTGAGGCATCCTTTTGGATTATAGGTTAAGCAATTTGAAAATTTTCTCAAAGCTGTCAGGAAGAAAAATACCTCTGTTTACCTGGAATGTCTTTGTGGCGCAAAGCAAAGTGTGGATGTGAGACAGGTCCAGCTCAGGGAGCAGCTCACACTAGGCTGTTCGAGACTCTAAAAGATTTGCAAGTAAATTGTGAAGAAAAAGGAAAGAATGATGTAAGGAAGGGAGAGGAGGAGATAGGGAAGGAGGGAAGGAAGGAAGGAAGGAAGGAAGGAAAGGAAGGAAGGAAGAAAACATTTCCCACAGGATTCTACTTCAAACTCTTTTTTCTATTATTTCTTGTATATAAATTTCTTCCGAATTCTGAAAACAAAAAATCTTATACATTTCTAAGAGACAAAAATATGAACAATCTAAGCTATGCTAATTCTGGCACAATGGCTCAAGTTCCAGATTGTAATTTGTCTTAATGCCCATTAGGGTTTTCGAAATTAATGACTACTCAAGTGAAGGTACTTCAAATTTACATCTGCCTTTATGCCCTGAAAATGAAGACTGAAATTTCAAGTTCCTCACAAATGTGACAAAGAGGTAGCTCTTTGCATGTTCATTCTTAATAACTTATGCTTTTAAGTGTTAGTTACAAATATGCCTGCTCCAGAAGGATTGACAGTGCAAGCCACTGAAATGAACCAAAGAGTAGGTAGTGATTATCCCTCTGTTATGTAAAAATATTAAATCATGCACATGGTGAGCAAATGAGAACCAGAGGACTTAGTTATCATCCTGTTATCTGAATAAGTAAAAACATGCAGGTTAGTATGGTTGCAATACTTGTTTCTTGAAAGGAGTTTGTCATATATCATTGACTGCCAATTCGTGGAAGAACCTATAGTTGAAATGGTCATTCACCAACAGTTTAAGAGGTGTCAGCAAAATGCATATGCATCTATACTTAAATGTCTTATATTAAAGAAGTTGACTTGGGACACCAGCAGGCTTCGGCCCACCATTTCATAGCTTTCAGTTAGCATTTCACAATTCTTACCCCATGAGGACATCTCAATTTTCATTGAGTGATTGCTATATTTTAGGAATGAACTGATCACATTTTACATTTGAATCATACAAACTACTTTCATTACTAAGCAAATAAAAGGGGCAAACATTACAATGACTACCACTGCAAATTTTAGAACTAACATGAATCCAATGGTATTTGGCATGACACTCGAGGTGGCTCCTCATTCTTACATTCTGAACCTCCTTCCAATAAATTGAATAGGATAAAGAGCATCAATTCATTGTTCCAAATGCCTATCTAAATCCTCTTGTATATTCAACACATTAGTAACATTTTTTACTAAATGATTATCAAAAGTAGATGTCTTAACTTCTTGCGTCACAGCAATTGCAGAAGCAGTGGTGCTAGCAATTAATGTAATTAAAGCTGTTATACCAGCAATAATCAAGCCCACTATCATCATGCTTCTGCTTAAAGCCTGACTCACTTCTTTCGTGCAAGCATTTTTTTCAGAAGACCAAGGTTCTGTGATACTCAGCACAATAAAACAAAAGCTGGTCTTACAGTGTATTTGGCATAATTCTAACAACTCTCTGGATGATTGAACTTTGGATAGTGAGCTTAAGAATTTAAAGAATGCTGCTCTGCTGAGTGTTGATGCAGTAGATACTGCTGTTAAATTATCCATGGCCTGAGGTCAGTATTTCTATTTTGGTCAAGCTTCAAGAATGGCATATATAGCTTGATCAGGCTAGCCCTTTATTCCTGGGAATACTATTATTCCTGCCCATTGTGTTAAACATTGTCTTTAACAACATCAACATGTTGGCAGCAAAAGTACATGGCTTGAACCTGAAAACAGACCCACAGACAGAGTTATTAAATTAACAGGCTGGCAAGCCAAGGACAGGTAAGATTCTGCACAGATATTTACCAACCTAAGACATAAGTGCATTGTCTTTTATAATGCATATTATTTCCAAGATGGGTAAGGAAGGCATTCTTGGCAGAACAACCTAAGACAGACTCACCCTGTTTATGAATAAAAAAGGGGGACAGACAGAGATCTTTTGGGGCTGCTTGGCAAAAAACTGACATATGCCAAGGACAAGGAAATGGGCTGCTTGGCAGGAGTATGACATTGGCCAAGGACAAGGAAGTGGGTTTCAGGCAGGTATCTGACATCAGGCTAGAACAAAGAAGTAATTTCAGGCAGGAATCTAAATATTAGGCTAGAATAAAGAAGTAATTTCAGGCAGGAATCTAAATTTTAGGCTAAAACAAGGAAGTAGGCTTCAGACATGAAAATGACTATGGGCTAGGACAGGGAAATTGGCCAGATATTTTGGTCATCCTGATAAGCCCCTAGAAACAGGGATCACCACAGGAGTGTTCACAGAATTTCATTTATTGCCCTGCTTTTTCCTTGACTATTTGTGTTTATTGCCTTGCTTGTTCCTTGACTATTTGCACTTATTGTATTGCTAGTTCCTCAACCTAGAACTGACCGTAATACATGTATGTAATTAAAATGATATGAAAGCAAAAAGTAGGAGGAGGCTTGGATAGGGGGTTTCTAGGGAGGGTAAATGGGGAAACGGGGTGTCATCTGAAATGTAAATAAATAAAATATCCAATAAAAAGGCAAACATAATAAATGTTCAATGTAAAAATGTTTTTATTCTAATAAGTTATTGTTTGCTTAAAATTCATTAAGACATGAATTTATTTATTTATTTATTTATTTTTGGTTTTTCAAGACAGGGTTTCTCTGTGTAGCCCTGGCTGTCCGGAACTCACTCTATAGCCCAGGCTGGCCTCGAACTCAGAAATCTGCCTGCCTCTGCCTCCCAAGTGCTGAGATTAAAGGCATGCACCACCACCATCTGGCAAGACAGGAATTTTAAGAAGAAATGAATGACTATTTTAGTTATTTCTAAAATATATACCCATGTAAAAATGAAAGAACTTTAAATATCTATTTTAACAAGAAAAGGTGATACATGTTTCAAAAGTTTTCTAGAAATTCAGTGAGCTTATATTCAAAAGAATGCTAAACTGTGTAATAATGAAGCTAGATTTAATATATTGAGCGTATATGATATGCCAGGATCTGTGCTGTGTAATTGATATGAACAGGGAGCATGCGACTTGCATAAACGTAGGCCCATTTAACCATTATGGAATTGTAAACTTAGAAAAATCTAAGTTCTTTGTCAGAAGGAGATTTAGAAGCCCTGTTAGTACCATCACACAGTCTGAGAGGATGACTGTCAAACTAAATTACGAAAATAGCCAGCTTTTATGTTCATTCTTCCCATACTATGTCCACCCACTTAATTCAAGAAAATGAGTATTTAGACTATGTTAATTACATGTTTTGCAAGAAAAGTATTTTGAAGTTTAGCCAAAATCACAAATGGAGTTTCTGGGGCAACTTGTAAGATGTTGGTGCATCCAGAGGGCAGTCTGAAATCCCAGGCTGTCCTATTGGGTCAGTATTATTGTTGCTGAGATCCTTAGTATGGAAGTAAATTTCACCATTTCCTGAAGGAAGGAATAATCTCTTATTTTGATTCAACCAGAACCCAGATAAAAATGCAGTGCCATTCATGTTCTATCTTGGATCTGTTAGTCTTAAGAAGCATTATCAGGTGCCAGGATAAACAGAAAAAGAAAAGTATGTGTATATTGCAATTGCTTTACATTTTTAAACACAAGAATCAGGGGCTTTTGTTGCCATTTGGAAAGACCAAAGTACAGTTCTATTTAAAAACAAAATTAATCTTTGGTTGGTGGCTCAGTCTTTGGGAGCTCCCAGATTCCAGGTTAGCTGACACTGTTGGTCTTCCTATGGGGTTGCCATCTCCTTGAGGGCCTTCCATCCATCCCCTAACTCTTCCATAGCAGTCCCTGACTTCTGTTCAATGATTGTGTAGCTATCTGCATCTGTCTCAGTCAACTGCTTGGTAGAGCCTCTCAGCAGGCTGTTATGTTAAGCTACTATCTGCAAGCACAAGATAGCATCATTAATAGTCTGAGGGATCGGTGCTTGCCTATGGATGGGTCTCAAAATGGGCTAGTCACTGGTTAGCTATTCCTTCCATCTCTGCTCCATTTTTGTGACTGCATTTCTTTTAGATAGGACCAATTTTGAGTCAAAAGTTTTATAAGTGAGTTGGCGTCCCCATCCCTCCACTGGGGTCTTGTTTGGCTACTGGAGGTTATCTCTTCAGGTCCCATTTTCCTATTGTTGGGCATTTCACCTAAGGTCATCTTCATTGACTTCTGGGAGCCCCATCATCCTGGTTCTCTGGGATTTCCTATAGAATCCCCCACCCCTGGCTGCTGCATATTTTATATATCCTCCTGGCTCTCTGAGACTCTCTCCTGTCTCTCCCTATGCCTGATCCTGCTCCTCTATTTCCCTAGCCCTTCTGTCTCCCACCCAAATCTCTCTCTTCTCTGCTTCCCATGACTCTTTTGTTCCCTTTCTAAGTGGGATTCAAGCATCCTCACTTGGGCCTTCCTTCTTCCGCTGGAACATACGTAGCAGAGATCTGCCATGTCTGGCTTCAGTGGGACAGGATGTTCCTAATCCTGCAGAAACTTTATGCACTGGGGTGGGGGAATAAGGGGTTGCTGTCCTCTCAGCGATGAAGGTGAGGGGAGGAACTCTGTGAGGGGGACAGGGAGGGGGCAGCATTTGGGGTGTAACTAAATAAATGAAATAATTAATTAATTAAAAATTTACTAGTAACCTTTTTAGCTTATTATTTCTTATTCTGAAAATTTATAAGTACATTTTTGTGTTCATGTGCTCATGAATTAAACATAAAAACAACCAGAGGTGGTACTTCCCTTTTGTGCCTAATGGAGGAAATTTCTAAATATAGTTCCTTATCAGTTACTTCATTATTATTTAATATTTATGAACATTATAGAGATGCAAACGTAGTGAGCAGTTGCTTATGGACTGGATTTGGATTTAACATAGGATATGCTTCAAGTTTTATGTGCAGACTAGCATGGGTAGAAAATGGACTATTTTGAAAATGCTTACATGCAAAACAAATACTGTCTTACAGAAACTCTATGAGGGAGAAGAGGAAGCTAACCCCTTTACAACACAAAAGAAAAAGCTTCAAAAGATAAGTACTTATCTTCCATGCACTGATAGCTTCCCTTTTTCTGGAGTAAGGAATAGACCCCAGCCATCTGGTTGCTTTCATTATTTATTGAATGTTTCATCAGGAGAAGTGAGTTTCTTCTTCTCATGTTAATCAATTTACATTGAATTAATGAACTAAGGAGCAAAGAGATGTAAACAGTCATAAGGAAATAAATCGCTTTGTGTCAGCAAAGAGATGAGAGGAACAAACACATCCAGTTTTTAATGAGGAATATAAAAGGTTGTTCTTATCCCTGTACCTTGTTTGTTTGTTTGTTTGCTTTTAATCTCCCAATGTAGAAATAATAAGAGTGTTGGATTTCAACCACCCTATTACCAACAAAGCCTAATGGATGGAGTTGATTTGTCACCTTTTATACTTTTGAAATAATCCAGTGAAGTTTTATAAAGAAAAACAGGCAAAATAGTTGAGTTAGTAATATAAGAATAAGTGGGTCAGAAATATCTAGTTACTTCATTGTTCCTAAATACAGATGCTTTTTGTATTCAGAGAAGGATAACCCAAGAACTTCACTTAAAATTTAAGTCATCTAGTGAATCCCTAAAGTGTTACATACTTGCAGTGAAGCCTTCCTCCTGACTCACTTGTTCTCCTTTGGCTTTCGAAATGTTAAGGCCATTGTATACTTTTTTAAAAATCCCCTGTGTTCTCTTGGTTACAAAATATCATCATTACCAAATAATCATTTATTTTACCTTCTCTTGTGGTCCTAGAGATAAACAAAGTTGTTTTTCCACCAAGGGCTGGACCTTTAGTCTTTAAACTTTCTATACTACTGCTACTACTGCCATGGATATTAGTGGGGGAGTTCAGAAACAGCTAAAATGTACAAAATTCAGTTCTTGACAAACATTTTTTACAAAGCTCAACAGAAGAATGCTGTTATCTGATACTGCATTATTTCTTTTTCCATAACAGAAAGAGATTTTTTCAGCATTGAATATTTCAAACTAATTTTAGCAGTAAGTAGGAGGTAAACACCATCTGCGGCTTCCACATTTCAATGAGAGGTCAGGATATATTTGCATTCATTGTCAATGCTGCCAATTAAAAAGTGACTTGCATGACTCTTTAACAATGAATTTAAGCATATATAATTTTATAATCAAAATTGCTTTCCTGGGAAACATTAATAATACTTAATATTAACCACAACATTTCATTGAAAACCAAACCCTTTTTACCTTTATTATATTACAGCAAGGGTTATCTTTTTTTGTGTGGTTGGCCAATGGAGTCCAATAGACCTTAATAATTACAGTCTGTTACCATCATTTTTGTTTGGCCTCTAGAACTTGGTGGTAAGACCCTATTGCTAACAATAAGTCAAAACCAGGTACTAGCTTAGAAGCTTCATCTTTATTGGCTAACTCATAATGTTGGAATATGTGATGCATGAGATGGGAAAGAAAAGTAAGCATTAGTGTCAAGAAAGTATGAGTTCTTCAAGCAACAAAGAATGACCTATGATAAGACATGCTCACTGGTGCAATAGTAACATGAGTATATGGACATAATCAATCACTTTTTGATTGGATCCAAGGCCTAAGCCATGCGATAGAACTCATACATGACAAAATTACTGGTTAGATATGTCACAGGTTCCAGTGAGAACCTATTATTATTCTACATAGTAGACATAGTATACAAATGAAAAGACCAGCTTTGACACCAGGGGGTAGACTGAGGCTGGCAGCCAATGAAGGGTCAGTGTTAAGATAGGTCATGGACATGGTCAGATACTTACAAGGACTGCTAGCTATGGCAGCCAGCAGTTTGAGAAGAGAAAGAGAGGAAATCAAACATTCACACACATACGAATGGTTGAATCAAAAGCTCTAGCAATTTTGATTTCTTTTAACCATTTTTTACACCCCTTGATATGAAGTTTTTTTCTATTAGAAAATTACTTCATAGCCACAAGTTATATATTTTGTAAAGATAATCACAACAAACACATACTCTTCAAAAAGAGATTAAAACTGTTACACAAAAGAAAATTAAACAGGATATTGATTGCATATTTCTTATATGAAACTTATATCTAACTAAACAATTCTCATCTATCTGTTTTTTCCAAAAGCTCACTGTGACCTCAAATCAGGAATTTTTAGTTAGTGATTAACAAAGTTTAAACAAGCCAAGCCTGTAGTGGTAAGTTTTTCCTGTTTAGTTGACAACAACCCATACTTACTAAGGAGCAGGTCTTCTTTCTTATGTCTTATTTTTGAAGTTCTGATCTAGTTAGCTAGCTGATTATCTCTTTCTTATAAAAGAATTATTTGTCTTTATTACAACCTTATCATTCCTGGTACACACCAAAAACCTGTTAACTCATCCTAGATCACAAGATCAAGAACTCAAGCCCAACCTAGATTGTACACTTACTTTAATCATTAGCTTGTCCCAAGTCTATTCTTACCTCCTTTACAATTACATGCCTGTAATGAATGAATACCTACTGTGTTCCTTTCTCTAACTCAAGAGGCTTTTGCATACTATCAGGAAGGGGCACATTTTATTCTTGATTCTAACTTAAACTTTCTATCAATTGTCCTAATTACTGAACTTTATATTTACTATTAACTTCTCCAAATTTTTTTAAATCAAACTAACTTAAAAAAAAAAAAACTACTTAAATCAGGTTAGAAGTTCCATAAAGTCATTAATTCATCTAGACAGCATTATCTCAAGACATTTCATCTTCATGTTAATTTGCAAGAAACTTTCTGAATGGAGTGGCCCATCATCCAGAAGTAATCATACTAAGTGAAAGGCAGTGAGGCTCTCCAGGTGCCCACTCACACCAAGCAAAGAAATGAGAAGTGTGGCAATGACAAACATGATAAAGCAAATCAGTAGCAAGAGGATGAAGTCCCTGGGGGCTGTGCCGCACGAGAACTCATCCATCAGATCTGAACAGGACATTGGGCAATCTCCCGGGAGCTACTTCCAAAGTGGAGCTCCTCTTGCATGGTGTCCACAAATGCTATACCAAACGCTATATAGAGGAGGGAATCACTCAACTCTCACTAGAGAAACTTACATTAGATGACAGCGATCAGACCCAGAACTGGTTAATGTATAGAGAGTGAGTAATTGTGAAATGCTTAGCCTTAAATTGGGTTTTTATATCATATCCCTTCCCTCAACACACTAAAATTGCCAGAGGTGGTGAATTACTTTAAGGATTCACTGTTTTCTAGACACAAGAAAGCCATATGAACTCACATATGAACTCACAATGGTTGTGAAACACATATGAGTGTAGGCATCTGTGAATTGTCAATGATGACACCTCAGACTCAAAAAGTATCCAAACCAAAGATCATTTATTCTGCAGCAATCCTGCATGCAGGGGTCTACTGTCTACTGTTCAATAAAATCAAACATGGAGGTGAGCTTGCAGGCCCAAGTTAAAGTTGATTAGGGGAATTTCAGGGTTGGGTAGGTGACCTTTATTGTAATTGGTTGATTCTAGCTCTGCATTTACATGTTTCACTATTCTAGGCTCAGGCCAGATGGAAGGGCAGCTTTTGCTTGTGGTTTTTCCTGGATTTAGTTTGTTTAGTTCTGGGAAAGAAAAATTAGCCCTAGTCTCCTGAACTGGCCCCTTGCAAGCCAGTTAGGAGTCAGCCTGGCCCTGTCCTCTTTTGAAGCCTTCCTTCATTCAAGAGTGGTTGAATAACACAAATTCTATTTGATATTTTTGTTCTTATCATTTTTTTTTGGTTTTGTTTTGTTGCTTATAAAATGAGAGCATGAAGTTGGGTGGTAAGGGAAATGGCCATAAATCTTGAAAGAGGTGGAGTGAGAGTGGATATGACCAAAATATATCATATAAATTTCTCAAATAATTAATAAAATATTAAAGGAA
This sequence comes from Mastomys natalensis, assembly GCA_021653895.1. Lineage (NCBI taxonomy): Eukaryota > Metazoa > Chordata > Mammalia > Rodentia > Muridae > Mastomys > Mastomys natalensis. The sequence goes on along the minus strand of JAJTUV010000791.1, from coordinate 343,839 downwards.
TCCACTTTACAAAGGATAAAATATATTTTGTAGAGATAGTTTCTTATCATTACAGATAGTTTATCAACATTGGTTATGCCACATAATTCATTTTCCAAAATGGACTATATTTTCTGAGTCTTTCTAATATGTGTTTTTCCCCCATAAACCATTAGATTCTGTTTGACAGCAGGACTTAAATATATAAAATACATCACAAAATAAGTGTTAGTGAAACTTTGTATTTCATGTTGCTTTATAGTTTCCATTAATTATTTTATAAGGTCATATTATTTTATATTAGTATTATTTTTCCTTTCACTTGTTTAAACAGTAGAAATTACAATTTATTTCTCTATTCTATACTCATTTATAAAAAGGGCTGGTGTGTCTCAGAGGTAAAGATCACTAACTAGTCTTTAAAAAGCTCAGGCTCCAGGAGACCTTTCAGCCTCTCCTGATCACACTGGCCACTGTCCTAAGTGGCATTAACAACACAACACACACACACACAACACACACACAAGAGGCATACACATACACAAAAATTAAATATAAGAATATTATAAAAGTCTTTTTTTAACTATACATAAAAACCAGAAAATTGTAAACATCAGTGGCCTGTGGAATTTTGATAAACATAAACTATATGCATGTAGTATGTATGTATGTATGTATATATATTATATTAATATATACATCATAGTTAAGCATGATAAATATCTAATCCTTTAAACATTTTATTTAGGAAAAGTTTCAAAATCTCTTCTATTTTGAAATCCACTGATGTGTATAGTCTATTTACTGTGATATAGCATAAGCCTTACTGACAAACCCCTACCACATTGTCCAGGAGACAATGGATTCTTTTAAGAGTATTTTATTTTGTAAAAAAACAAAACCAAACAAACAAAAAACATACTCTCAATGATTTGTGAGATCACCTAAAAAATGTTTGAAATTTTCATTTTAATGACATTTTATTTATTTTTATTCATTTTTACCATAACGTTATTTATTTCATTTTCATTATTTCCTGCAAATTCTTCCATTTTTAGTTCTAGTCTTTTTTCTTTGTTAGTTAAATGACTGTAAATTCATCGCAGTCTTTATTTTCACATTTTAGATTTTGTCGAATGACTTTATTTTCTGTCTATTTGTTATTTTTAATTTTGTATAATTATTTAAGAAAAATATAATAATGCAATTATTTACATTAAAATTTACACAAATATTATGTCTGTTGGGTTTTAAAACAATGATTTATTTGTTGCTCTCCCCCTGGGGCCACAAACCCTTTCAGCTCCTTCAGTGTTCCCCCTAACTCCTCCATTGGAAACCCCATGATCAGTTCAATGGTTAGCTGTGAGATGCCTCTGTATGTGTCAGACTCTGCAGACTCTAAGGAACAGCTTATCAGCTCCTTCAGCATGTACTTCCTGGCATCCACATCAGTGTCTGCCTTTGGCATTGTTGGGCATAGGTGAATGAGGAAGTCCTTGGTCCAGTGAAGGCTGGATGCCCAGTGTGGAGGAATTTGTGGGTGGGGAGGTGGGAGTGGGAGGGTGGGTGGGGGCACATCCTCATAGAAGCAGGAGGAGGTGAGATGGGATAGGGGGTTCCTGTGTGTGTGGGGGGGGATGGGGGAAAGGGGATTACATCTGAACTGTAAATAAAATATCCAATTAAAAAAAAAAAACAATAGATTAAGGATGTTAACTTTAAAACTTTACTTTTCCACCTAATATCTATAAATCTTTGCCCAGGGCCAACAATACAATTATTGGGAAAGTAGTTAATAAGGCAACATCTGCCCAAGTTAAGTAGACACGTTCTAGTTATATTTAGGACTTCTCAGAAATCCTTACCAACAGAGTATAGTCAACGTGAGGGCCCAGAGTGCTGTGTGTCTTGTGGGTGCAACCCGTACAGTTGTGGGTAGCTCAGTGCTTTTAACATTTTATCTTTTACATAAAAGCTGTGGGTTTTACAGAAGGAGTACTCAGGTTTTCCCCTCACCTGAAGGCATATTAAGAACCACAATGAAGGCGCAACAGTCCTGTTGACAATCACTGGACACATTACTAATGGAGATGTGCTGCCAATTTGGCAGGGCCTCCAGGTCCCTGACAAAAAGACATTCTCAAAATCATGGGTTGTAGCAGAACCCAGGCTGCTTCTCTTGTTCAAAGGAAGCATTAAGGGGTACACATCCTGCTGTCTTCCCATGATGCATCACGGGAGGCCATCCTGCCATCTTCAAACTGTTCTGATGGTATCTTTCAACTAGCTTTTGACTGTGGGATATCCCCACCCTCGTGTTCTGGCTGAACAGTTGCTATTAAAACACTAACCACCATTTAATTTTTCTCTACTTCTCTGGCAGCCAGGAAGAGAACCTTAACAAATGGTTATGGTTTTTCGTGCATTCAGCTCAATTTGGTTTTATGCTAAATGCAACATTCTGCCTTAGTAGCTATGAGCTTTCTGGGGGGTGATGCTAAGTAGCTTTCAGTCCTTATGATTATCCCTAATTAAGATTTTAAAAAGTCTCACAATTCCGAAACGCTTTGACTTTTATCTTTTGCTAAGTATTTATTTTTCAGAGCTTTGCATAAGCTCACCAACAGCTTCCAGTTTTTCCTATCTATCTGTCTATCATCTATCTATCTATCTATCTATCTATCTATCTATCTATCTATCTATCTATCTATTTTCACATCCCAATATCAGCCCACCTTTCCTCCTAGTATCCCTCATGCCCAGTTTTTCTTATTTTTAACTTTATTTATCTTCATTTTTTTTTTTTTACGCTCCAGATTTTATCCCCCTCCAGGTCCACCCTCTGACTGTTCCACATCCCATATCTCCTCCCCATGCCCTGTCTCCACAAGGATGTCTCTGTCTCCTATCCCTTACCCCACCAGACCTCTCCACTCCCTGGGGCCTCCAGTCTCTAGAGGGTTATGTGCATCTTCTCTGACTGAACCCAGACCCGGCAGTCCTCTGCTGTATAAGTGTTGGGAGCCTCATATCAACTGGTATATGCTGCCTGGTTGGTGATCCAGTGTTTTGAGAGATTTTGAGGGTCCAGGTTAAAGACCGCTGGTCCTCCTACAGAGTTGCCCTCCTCCTCAGCTTCTTCCAGCTTTCCCCTAATTCAACCACAGGGGTCAGCAGCTTCTGTTCATTGATTGGATGTAAATATCTGCATCTGACTCTTTCAGCTGCTTGCTGGGTCTTTTGGAGGGCAGTCATGATAGGGCCCTTTTTTGTGAGCGTTCCATAGTCTCAGTAATAGTGTCAGACCTTGGGGCCTCCCCTTGAACTGGATCCCATTTTGGGCCTTTCACTGGATCTCCTTTTCCTGAGGCTTTTCTCCAGTTTTGTCCGTGATGTTCTTTCAGACAAGAACAAATATGGGTCAGAGTTTTGACTGTAGGATGGCAACCCCATTCCTCACGTGATGCCCTGCCTTTCTGCTGTAGGTGGGCTCTACACATTCCCTCTCTCTACTGTAGGGCATTTCATCTAAGATCCCTCCTTTTGTGTCCTGAGAGTCTCTCACCTCCCAGGTCTCTGGTACATTCTGGAGCCCCTCCCCACTGCCCCCCCACTGCCTACCTTCCGAGGTTGCCTGTTTCCATTCTTTCTGCTTGTCCTCAGGGCTTCAGTCCTTTTCTTAAGACACTGATGAGGTTATTTTTTTTTTAACTCAATGTAAGATTTTAAGAAATTTTATGAGATTAAATGTAGAAAATGCCACTAAAAACTTTTCTTAAATGTACATGTAATAAATACTTAAATGTCATGATATTCTACTGAGAGATAGTTGAGAAATTATGTGTATAATTTTAATTACTCTATGCAAGCAAAAACTACAAAAATACTCCATCAATTTAAAAGTTTCACATATAGTAAAAGTTTACATACAATGTAGTAAATGATTTAATATATGGTAGAATGTTGTCTTTACCTTTATACTAATAATTCTAATATTATGCTGATATGACTGATTTTATAGATGGCTACAATTTTTTAAAGGGCTTTCATTATTCCCACCGTACTTACAATAAAATTCTACTTGTAACTTGTGCTGCACAAACTCTCATACTGTGGACTGCCAGTGGCTAAAACCTTAGTCAACTTTCATGGGAATTTTAGTAGATAATTAATTTTCTCTATTTTTAATGTTTACAAAAGTGAAGGTTGAAGATGAAAGATATTCTGTATTATTATTATTTTCAACAAATTGACTCTAAGTAGATTACACAAATTTGGCAGTTTCTCCATAGAAACCAAAATTTCAAGTTTTACCATGATGTTTAGAGTTCTTACAATCCTGGTGGCATTTGATCATAAGCTGGTTTTTTCCATATTACAGAAAGTATGAGCACCAGTTCATTCTGGTCTCTTCTACTCCCTTTTACTTCAACATACTGTCCACTAATTTGTATTATAAGATATTTCAATCTTGGCCCAACCTGGTGTTTTCTCTCTCTCTCTTGTTCTATATGCTATCAACATCATTAGTCTATTTTTGATAACTATTAAAAATACTGTATGGTTGTCAACTTCCATGTGAAGTAGATTATGTAGCTCACAATTTTGGACACCTATGGCCATGGTCATTATATTAGCTCTGCTCTGGTACAGGTCTAATTGCTTGTATCATCCTGATGATGAGAACCATGAAGGGAGAAAAAAGGCCATATTGCAACACAAGCACCTAGAGAGCCTGAAAAGGATCCAAGGATAATAGCCAACAAGGTGAGACCTTTTTAAAAAGTCCCATTATAACTTAACATTGCCACATGTAGTACTGGGATCCCAACATGTATAACTATGTAGAAAATTCATTACTATACCTATCTACAGCATCTTTATTTTCTAAGGTTTATGTTCTTCATGTAATGCAGCATATAATCATTTAATATCTAATTGTCACAATTCATTTCTAGCTTCTAGAATTATTTAAAATTCCATGTTCAAAAGGTGAATCTCTATGCAGAATTTCTGTTCTGTTTTGAACCTGAAAATTATAAATAATTTGTCTCCTTCCAATACAGCATTAAAACGCAGAGAAGTTTAAATATTCTATTCAAAACTGAGACACAAGGAAGAGGAAAGGAGTATTGTGTTATAGCAAGCCTGAAATCAAACATACAGCTCCAACATAGTGTGGAGGGATCGGACAATGTCTTGGACATCCCTCCTATTCATGGACGTCCACTCAGGCTAGCTTTGAATTATGATTGATCTTGTAGACAATGTATGTTGCTAGTAATTCCCTATTCATTTGTTACCTTTGAGGCTCCATCTTCACGCTTCCTCTAGGCACAGCTCTTCAGGAGCTTTCTGCAAGATTTCTGCCTCCTAGACATTCCTTTACAATCCCAGAAGAAGCTATGATAACCTCCATCTTGCATGTGTTTAAGACAAGAATTACTTAGATGTCAAGTTTTACAGTGATCTCAACTGTTACCTGGGACTTCTTCAGCTATGGCTTTAGTATAAAACCATGGAGCATTTAACTGATGGAAAATGGAATCATTAGTGGCTTTGGAAAGTACATGGAATACATACCTGAAACATTTTTTTTTTCTGGAAGCCCTGAGACTGTGATGGATGAGGAAACATGAAGGGAGACTTTTGAAAAGATCCTGTAACTTCTATAACATTTTCTTAATGAAAAGAATTGACTCCTTTTACTCACTTGCTTTTTAAATGCGTGTGTGTTGTGAATGGTCCATCTACATGAGTATGAGAATGAGTATGCCAGAGAAAGACATTCAGTGCCTCCCTCTATGGATGTTGACCTTTTTGCCTTGGAAAAGAATCTCTCATTGAAACAGATGCTAGATATCTGGGCTAGGCTGGCTAGCTAGGAATCTGTCTTCTCTCTGTCCCTCACTGATGAAGTTATGGGCATGCATATCCAGGCATGACTTTTCACATGTGTCATGGATTAAAATTCAGTTGTTCATGCACACAGACCAAGTGCTCTAATCCAGCAAGCTCATCACAAATCTTTCAAATCCATTAACTCTGTCCTCAGATGTTGTTATAATTACAACCCCATTCTAGAGTACTAAACTTCAGGTTACCATAGAAAAAATATTGGAGGCAGGTTAACCTAATTTAATTTTATTTATTTTTGTTTTGTGTATATTGATGTTTTGCTTGCATGTATACATGTATATTATGTGCATGCATTGTCCTCAGAAGCCATAATATGGTGTTTTATCTCCTAGAACTGGAGTTACAGGTTGTTATAATCCGCACATGGATGCTAGAAACTTAATTCTGGTCCTCTGGAAGAGCAGAAAGTGCTCTTACATGCCAAGTCATCTCTATAATCCAAAATATAACTTCTTAAACATTTGCATTGAGATTATAGTTCTGGACCTTCCAGAGCCTGAGGCCAACATTGGTTCAACTCTGGAAAATACCTTATGGTAGATGGTGATAGAATCAAAGGAGCATGGGAAGAGGTAACTTAGCAATCAGGAAGCTATAAACCTCAAGGCAGAAGTGTAATGACCTAACAGAAGATCCCACCAATAAAATCATGATATTGACACACCTAAGACCAAGGAACATTCCTTTTGGAACACTTCGAAATCACATCCATTCTTCCTGCCTGGTAATCATCTTGATGTCTAGAGGTTTATATATTTTATAACAACAAGTTTGGGCTATCCATATAATTATAAAAAAACTTGTGGGTTTTTGTTTGTTAATTACTTTGTTTTGTTATTGTAGAAGATAGGAGCTTCTTGTATTTTCAAATTCAAAGCCACTAAGAAGTATGGTTGTGATTTTTTTTGTATGTACTTTATATTTCATAATTATTGCTTGGTTTTTTTAAAATTATACTCCTGGAGGAAGTATTTGTAATAAATGGCTAACTTGAGCTTATTCTCACAAATGTCTCCTCATCATAAACAAAATGCTAGAACAGACCCCAGAGATCACTGGTCCTTTGCTTAACTCGAAAGATAGAGTCATGGCTACAAACATGGGACATGATGTGAAATGGCAGCTTTCCGCTTATGTGAGGATCAACAGGGCCATCAGGCCCACAACTGCTAAGGGAAAGCCAGGCTGCAAAAAGAGTTGAATTCATTCCAGAAACATGTCTGGGGAAATTAATAATTCAGTTAGAGCTAGAATGAGAAAAATTTAATATGTAGGAAAGAGCAATCTTTATGAAAATTGTGAAAAAAGAAAAATGCCAGATCTTGGAGTTGAAGCAGCAATGAATTACGGTCAAGAATTACAGCTTAATATCTTTATGTTTTCACATTTCGGTATTTACTGAGAGAATATTAGCCTTGGAAATTTAGTATAACTTTTAATACTTTAATCTGTAGTTTACTCATCTAAGTAGTGGCAGCTGAAACTGCTTAAGGAAAAAAAAGTAATTTGATATATAAAAGGATATTTTGTGTACATAGATATTGACATATTTACGCACACACACAGTGCGCATAAAATTAATAGCCCCAGGTGCTGCTACAGCTGCAGGTATCATTATCACGCTGATCCCTACACAAATGGTATTTGGTACTGATGTACTTGCACAACAAAAGATATGAAAGGGGTTCAATTTTTTGATGATCCTTCCACACTCCAAAATTCATGATCAATATATTGTATCTCATTGTAATTGCTAGAATTGTCTATATTGTGAACAGAAAAAAAAAATGATCTCTTAAAATTCTTGCTGAGATCTTAGGTCTTTGGTTCTAATGTTCACGTTAAAATTGTTTCCTATTCATCACTTAGCAGGGTACATTACTTTCTCTGTGATACAATATTGACAGAAACAAGTCCTTTTCATTCAACTCTAATAGTCCATGTATGTATAAAGAAAGATATCTGTGATAAAAAACAACAAAAAACCCAAAGGTAAACCTCAACTATTCCACACTTAAAGGATTCTCAGGGGCTTCTTTATCTTCATAACTTCCCTAAAATCAATGATTCCATTTTCTAGTTATTGAACTCTGGAAAGACAGGAAATAGGTGTTTGCTTATTGAGTAGGCATGGAAATCTGTTTCTCAAGACTAGGGCTTTTTTTTTTCTTTCCATTTTATATCAGACTTAGATACAAAAGGGTTAGAATGCTCTTTGTCATGTATTCATTGCCCATTTCAAGGACAGAAATAACGTACTGATTGGATTGAGGAACTCAGAAAAATTATTAGAATGGTTGTTCTCTTTGTAATTTTGATGATGTAAATAAAACAGGGATGATAATGGAGAGAACTTGGCATGAAGTGTTTGTTTTTACCATTGGGATGTATTTAAATTGACCTTTAAAAATACTCTCCCAAAAATATAAACAAAGGAACTGAAAATTCTGGTTTTGCTTACAAGATGCATCCACTAAAATATAAGTAGAGTAAAATGTATAAAGGGCATTAATAGAAATCAAAATATGAAAGTTACACATATATATGTAAATTTACTATTAAATATACTGACAAGGAAAATATACTACACAGGTATAGGTAAATTCTATTAAAAATCCAATATTTTCTGATTTATTGTGAGTACATGTTCTTTTGTTCAAAAGTAATATACTTGCTATATCACCTACAAAGGGACAGTTTCTTCCTACTGGGATGACAGATAAGCTCCTACAGAAAAATCTATGGCAGCCATTGGTAATATCTTCATATTTTGAAGACAAATCATTTTTATAGTAGTGAGAATGAATAAGTTAATTTTCCTTTAGAAGAAGGACAATACATACTTCCCTTAAAAGTTAAATACTTAAAGTTATATTCTCCTTGAGGTATTAGTTAACTCATTATTCACAGTCGAGAAGCTGTGTAGTTTCACACACACTGAGCAGCAGAGCCAAATTATAGAATCAGAATACAACGGTATTAAGCTTAAACGTTGCTAAGGAGTGGAATGTTGGATCCCCGGGTTTTAGTCGCTTCCTCACCCAGAAGTGTAGATCTGTCACCATCGCAGTCAATGAAGAGAGTTAAAGCTAAACTATAACTGCAATAAAGAAGATCTAGCTTCCTCTCTTTAAATTGAGGTATTTTCTTAAAAATTTATTGCCTTTCGTATGTTTGTTTTATAAGTAGACATAATAAAATGCGAGTCTTTGTTAGAGGAATATGTCAGACAGACACTGTGAGGAGGCCTCCAAAGACTCACTAAATGAGAACAGGAGCAAAAAACTGGGATTTCAAGAAATTAAATCCTCTTCACAGTGAAGAAAATAATTACCAGAGAAAAAGAGAAGGAATATAGAATGACAGAAAACCTTTGTGAGCCCATGACCTGATAGGGGCTAAAAATCTATAATATATATATATAAAAAAAAAAACCTGAAGTGTTAAATAGCAGAAATGCTCTAACAGATCCAGTCAACCAGTACATAAATCATCTATTTGATAGTAAAAGAGTGGTTCCTTTTATTATGTGTTGCTTGTTTTAATTCTTTTCATCTTTTGTTAGATTTATGAGATAGTGGTTTCAATAAAAATGGTCCTCTTGGGCCCATAGTGAGAGGTGCTAATAGAAGGTGTGGCCTTGTTGAAGTAGTTGTGGCTTGGTTGGAGAAGATATGTCACTAGAGGTTGGACTTTGAGGTCTCAGATGCACATGCCAAGCATACTGTCTCATTCTATCTTCCTGTTGCCTTCCCAACTGGATGTAGATTCTCAATTACCCTTCTAGCACCATGTCTGCCTATATGCCAGCATGGTTCCCACTATGATGTTAATTAACTAAACCTCTGAAACTGTAAGCCAGCCCCAGTTAAATGTTTTCTTTTATAAAAGTTGGCATGATCATGATGTCTATTTACAGCAATAGAAACCCTAATTAAGACAGTTGGCCTTGCATTATTATCATATTCTCACCCTTGGAGTGCTGGTATGCAGATAGGAACTAGAATATACTACCATACTTGATTGTGATGTTTTCAAAATATATTTGAAGCTTTTCTCAAGATTGGTAGTCTATAACTATTTTTTTAAACAGATCATATTACATAAATATAATCAGAATATCTATCACTGAAGACTTGTCACCTGGTAAATTAATTAAGGATACAGCACCATGGCACATCAGAAAAGCGTCTACAGTTCAGCCTCTCTTTGACCATCTTTGTTCTATTTTCTATCAGCCCATCATGCCAAAGCGTCATAGGAAAGCAAATAATGTGCTGCCAAGTGAAGTAGGTAAGTTTGTGAGATTTGGAGAAGATGGAAGATGCCAACAGGAAGCTCTGAGACTAAGGCTCAACATCTTCATGAAAAGTATTTAGAAACTTTCATATTATTCAAAATGTCATAAGGAGTAACCAAATATATCAGATTCCCCATTAGTAGTGGGATAATTTAAAACATCACTATCCAGAATTTTAACAATAGCTTAAAATTTACTATAAGTGGAAAACTTAGGCAGAATGTCAAGAAAGAAATAGAGCAAACCATTAATAGTAGAGACAGAGAAAAGTGTAGTCATTATTTAATTGAAAGAGAGCTACAGAAATAAATTTAATTAAATGCAGGAATATAGAATTTATAGAAAAACAATGCTTCAGAATATATCAGATAATATTTATACAGTTTTGCCTTTGACAAAAAGAGCTGTTTTGTACTTTAGTGAGACGGAAAATTCAAGGGGAAGAAGATCATGACACAAGCAAACACATTCTTATGAAATAATTAATTAACAATCCAACCTCTGATATCTGCTACATTGGTTTGACCAAGCTAATTGCTTTAGATCTTGAGGTGTGTTCTTGCTTTAGAGAAAATCTTGTGGAAAGGAGAAAGCCTCTTAGGGGAACTGGGCACTTTAAGCTAAATATACTAATTTCACAGCTGATGACTTGAATAATCTAAATGGGCTTTGTGTGACAGACTTTGTGAAACATTTCAAGGACTGAAATAACCTAAAATATATTTCCTGGAGGCTACCTGTCAGTCTCCTGGTTTTCCCTGGCTCTAATATACATAGTGAATTTGATAACCCGAAACATAGGATTGATATGATACATGAAATAAAATGTCCCTAAATGTATTGAAAAATGAGAGGGAAGCACACATCCCTCACTACTTTGTCTCCTTTTCTAAAGACACATGTACTGATAGCATGGCATGCTTTCTCTAGTTTACCAGTGTTGTGTGTCTTAGTCCATTTTCATAAAGCATACCAGCACACAAGCAATTTGGGTTGGTCAAATTTAGCAGTTCTCAACCTTCCTAATGCTGTATGTACTCCTTTAAAATGTTTCATGCTGTGTTGAACCCCAACCATAAAATTATTTTATTTCTAATTCCAAACTGTAATTTGGCTATGATTATGAATTATAATGTAAATATCTGTGTTTTGTGATGATTTTAGGAGATCCCTATTAAAGGGTCATTCAACCTCTAGGGACCATGACCCCACAGTTTGAGAGCCACTGATCTAAATGTTCATTTAAATGATCTAAAAGTTCCATTTTACCTTATCTCCAACATTCCCACTATATCTTTTTCCATATGAGCCATATACACCAAGTAATAAAATAGTGCATGACTGTGAAGGACATGTAATACTAGTAGACACAGATGATAAATATACACATATACATAAAGTAAAAAATAGACCTTAAAATTTAAAGCACCATATTTATGATATTACATTTTCTATATAGATAAATATAGGTCTATAGATAAATGCCTTGAATTTATGTGTTTTTATCATTGGGCATGTTCTTGGCTGAAGAAAGGATTTTTTCCCCTCTAAAATCTATAAGCATGCTTTATCTTCATTTGATATTTTCCAAAATTAAAAAGCATAACACTGATATGTCATGAACTTGAAGTGTTTTGTGCTGAAAGGGTTAGTCATTTTTTAGATGTGATAATTGCAACACTACCATAATTTGTTCTTCAGTGTTTTGCCCCAAAACAGATTTAAATAAAAATAACAAGTATAAAGGATTAGCTTTGAAAAGTATAAAATCACAGGAGAATATGAAATTTGTATGTAAGTAAATCCTTAAGAACAGATGGAATTTCCCAAAGTTTTAGAAGAATTCAAGGGTGAAATTGTTAGCTAAAATGTGTGATATTTTTCTAAGAAAGCCACAGTGCCAGGTACAAAAGCTTTCCAATATCACTAGCGTCTAAAAGACACCCTGTGAGTACAAATGTTAAGACTGGAGTTTTTGATGCCCAAATTGATGGAATATATCTTAGTCATTTTATTTATAAATTAATTCTTCAATTTAAATAATGCTTTTATATATTTTTCTTCCAAAGATTATGAAATATTTTTTCTGTGGGAAGATTATTGTTGATTTTTAACCAACAGTGAATAATGCTTTACTATGTCTAGATGCCAATGACAGTAATAATACTTTGCATCAACTATATATCTTTAATCTTGAGCCCCATATTCATTTTCTAACATTACTAAGAAACACAGGAGAAATATCAATTTCCTAATTTTAAAATATAATAATATGATATAATAATATGAAAGGACAGATAATAATTGTCAAATGATGTTATTCATAGACATAAACATATAGACACACACATACACACTCTGCAGGAAAGTAAAGCCAAAGGTCCACATGTAAATAAACAGATTTTAATAAAACTGAACTACAGAGTGAGGAATTTGCTAGTTTAACTATCAAAAATAGATACAGAACTGTTACCATCTAATGGGCTTAAAGGCATTGAATTCAGACTGGGTTGTACAATACTTGACTCAGATATATAATGCCTTGATATTTATTGACAGAACCAAATCCAAGCAGAAACAACCCAAAAAAGCACACAAAAATATATGAACCATACGGTTATTGTGTCAAGTTGATTATAGCTAAAGATAAATGGATTATTGACAAGACGCAGGTTATCATCACCTAAGGTATTCATTCATCTTATCATACTGGCTAATTCGTCTAATGATTAATTTGTATTAATTTGTCATAAACAAGTATAATAAACAAAAACTGAAAAATAAAATAACTCTTAAATATTTGGAACAGTATTGAGTTTTAAAAGTGTATCTAAATTATAGTTATGAACTGTGCCAGTCATAAAACTGTAGATCATAATTAACAAGTATGAAACAGTTCAGGTTTCCAAGGTTGCACAGGAATTAGATGAGAGGCTGTAAGAGCCTCAAGAATGCCTTTAACCTAGTGCTGTCTGAAAGGCACAAAGTGCTCTGGCAAAGGGATGAGCTGGATCTACTCCAAGAAATGCTCTAGAATGGATTCTGTCTAGAGTTCATCCAGTCCTTGACCCCCATCCTTTGATTTCTCCTTATTCTAAAGAAGAAAAAACACCAGCACAGAAAGAGAAGGCAATCATCATTTGCTGATTGAAGTGATAAGAGAATGTAAGAGCTTTCGTCTGTTAGGAACAGATTTTTGTTACAGTTTCAAGTATGAAAACATCTCTCAGTGAAGAGGGAATCTCATTGCTCAAAAGGAAATGCACAACTGGATGTGACGATGCTCACTTGTTTGGGGTAGGTAAATGGGGAGATGGTTTGAGTCTAACTCGGGCTGCAGAAAGACTGGATAATATACCCTAAAATATAAAAGGGAAATGGCACACACTCCATTATTTTGAAATTCAGCTGAAATGAGAACCATGGTGACATATAGTCAGGAAGAAAATAAAAACAGATTTGCAGAGGAAATTCAAGAACCGAGAGCAGGCTGGAGAATGCAGCTGATTCAGTTCTGTGACTTTTCTTGAGAGAGAAATCTAAATTTCAGCAAGTTGTTTTGTTTTCAAAACATCTGCTTGAGTTTGCTCTCATGTGATTTTACTATTGTTTTGGTAGTTAGCACTGCTCTGGGTTTGCATATATGGAACTGTTTGTCACAGTGGGAGTCGGGACATTTAAATTTATGCCTGACTGTGACAAGAACAACATTCTGCTTTATGACAGTAGCAAGAGGGGTCAAGGGGATCCAGATATTAGAATGCTTTCTATACACATAGTGCTTCCTGTTTCTTTAGGAGCAGCATGACATTTATTTTAATGCTATTTAAATGCATCAATACTCTACTTCCCAGTTTTTTATGCAAGTATGCATGAGAATGTCTACATCTAGTATACAATGCAACTAATTGTGAGCTAATCATGTCCCATTCTAACATAGTTATTAGGCATCAAATATATGTTATCATTAGTCAGATGGCATTTAATTAATGTATAGTTTCTATCTGATGAAATCTCAATTAAATACCCATTCAAAACAATGACATTTCCTGTGTTACTGGACAATCTTATTGCCTCACAGATGGCACATGAATAAAAATATTAGCCAAATATTATATCATGACTAGTTAAACAAACTAAAGCACATCCATCTTAATCAAATATGCTATAGATCAGAGTACTGCAGAACATCCAACAATGAAATTACTACCATAACAGATTGGAGTTCACTGTAACATATGCTGCCAATCGAACAGAGTCTCGGTTTGTGTGTATAACAAGCCTGTGCAGATGTGCAATATTCTGTGTTTGATCTTGAGCACACCCTGCTTAGTATTAAATAACAAAGTATATGGATTTGAGGAATTTGAGATTTATGAATTTGAGCATACCTAATGACTATCTGAAGTACCTATAATAAATATGCAAGCAAATTATTGGAAAAGTTTCATAGTCATTATTAAGATTCTATACCACTATTCATTAATAACCTTCTAGCATCTTGCCACTTTTTTGTTTTGGTTTGTCGGTTTTGCTTTTGTTTTCAGGACAGGGTTGATCTGTGTACAAGTCCTGGCTGTCCTGGAACCTAATTTTCAGATTAGTCTGGCCTGTAACTCAGAGATCTAACTCCCTCTGCCTCCTAGTGCTAGATTAAAGGCATGTGCAACCACACCCAGCTGGATCTTTTTACTTTAAGTTAGGTTTTAAATAAAATTTTCTGTAAAGAATATTATAAATAATATTGACTATGTATTATTAGTATATATATGCATAGTATATACATTTTATTAGTATATATGTGTATTATATATAAGTGGTATATACGTGTAAATTTATTAGTAGGCATTTTTACTGAATAAGTTTTCGTGAGTTTTACCTAAATTTTGTAAATACTTAAAAATATTAACATTCATATTTTTCTAATGAAGAAGCATAAACATTAACTGATAACTTAAATTCCCTCTAAAAGTTATATTAAAATTAGTCAGAAATACTGCATTCTGATCTAGGCTGCTTGAATTTAAAGCCTGTAATTAAAGAAATATGATAGACTTCCTCCTTGAATATACTCACTTAAGCCCATGTTCATTGAATGTTAACATTACTGTCCAGAAACTCACTTTACAGAAAAGAATGTAAGGTGAACAAGCAAAATCATAATTAAATGCATGTCTGTAATCTGGATACTAAGTGTTGTCTAGAATATGAATCGGCAGCAGGCTTAAGTGATTAAACTATCTAGCAAGTGAGCTGTTGTTGGTAGAGTGACTGATCAGGACCACAGTGCATAGAGGAATTTTAATCCAACAGCATGGCTGCTCTAGCAAGGGATCACATCCAAGGATCTTCTAGGTCTATGTGATAGGGCTGGGATGCAGACACACTCTGGATTACAATGTGAGCTGACTGGAATACAGAGACACCCAAAGTACACACCTTTAATCCCTAACGATAAAAGTAAGGTTAGTTTGCATATGGAAGCAGCCATACTTAAAAATGACATCTAATTGGGGTGAAGACAAAACAATGAATCATAAGAAGATTTGGAGGAATGAGTCAGAGATAGGACATGCCCAACTCTCACAAAAATAGAAAGGAAAGGGAGACTTCTTAAGAGCAGTGCATGGAAAGAGTTGAGTTGAGTTCAGTTGAGTAGAGATGAGATGGGTGTATTTCAGTTGAGTGAGTACAGTGCAATAAAGTTAAATTGTTCATGCCTCTGTGAATTTGTATGTGAATTCATGCAGAAGGAATTGGAGCCAGCGAACAAGGAGTCAGAAGCTTAGAACAGATTCTCAGAGTTAGTTTGAAGCCAAGCAGAGCAATTTAATGAGAAACCAAAAGAAGCCAGATTGAATCAGTCAGACTGGAGAGGAGTCTAAGTCAGAACAGCTGAGTTGAATCAAACAACCAGAGTTTAGAAAGAGCTAGTGAGGGTGAGCTTATTCAACAGTAAGCCCCTGAGCACCATTATATATGGTGCATAAAAATTATTTTACAACAGTGTATTTAAAACACAAAGATTTTAAGAATTATTTTGTCATATCCTTAGACAAATGAGTCCATTATCTTAATAGAAGGATCTTCATATTCTCCTAATATAAAAAATACCTGTAATTATACATGTGCATGTGCCTATATACTCTCATATGTATTTTTAATTTAATGAAAATATATATTTATATATTGAAATGAACAAAATTCATAAATTGTGCTACTTAGTCTTTAATAGATTATTTTTCTTCTAATACTTTAAAGAACTGGGTGAAGTTTGGTGAGTAAGTCAAGGCAGTAATTGCTGGCTTTGGGACAAATAACATACTAACTAGTATAGCAGATTTCGGGTGTTTTTTTCAAATGCTGTAAAGGCATGCCTCTATAATTCTATTATATAATTTTTGATACTACTTTAATTGCTTTTATTTTGCTATGTTATAACGTTATGTTTACAAGCAACTTATGGAAGTATATTTTGCCACATGTTTCAGTAGGATAAGTGTATATAATATGATGGATGGCCGGCATGACAGTAACAAATATGACAGTAGGATCAGTAAGCTGGGACATTATGTAGAACTGCAAATGCAAGTGTGAAACAGAAAGCAAGTCATGAAGACACTAAACTCTCAAAGCCTGCTTCCAGTGACATTCTTTCTCCAGCAAGAATGTCCACACATAAATATTCCACAGTGTTATCAAACAGTACAACCAATCAGGAGCTCAGTGTTCAAATATGTGAGCCTATCACGTATGCTTCTCTTTCACACCATCAGAGATACATTGAACACTTTGCTCAGAGTCATATAATCCATGTCTTGTTGGTGAAAAATTATGTTTCCATTGTAGGTCATTTTTTAAATAACAGTCTACACATTGTTATTGAACACTCAAATATAATTATTATAAGCCTTTCAACTTTATAATACCTCTAAAGTTTCTATATTTTTAAAATTAATGTCTTGTGTACTACATAAAAATACACTTTTTACTGTGTTATTTCTCTACTAAGTGATTTTGGAAAGTTATAATTTTCTTTATTCATTTTTGAACATCCAGACCAATATTAAGTCTAGCATTTCCTTCATAAGCATACATATTTCACAGAATGAATATATTAAACTCCAGTTCCTATTCTATATTCTAATTAATTTTAATATCAACTATTCATTTAATTTTACATTATTCACATAATTTTAATTCAACTATTCATCTTATAAAAACCTCATTATTCTTTATTTTACTAGAGATAAACTCGAAACAACTACTCACAGAAATAAATGGATATCAAAAGTTTATCACTTGCTAAAGAGTCTCTCCCAACCTCAACTAGTTTCTTTCTTCTTTTGTTCATTCTAGATGAGTTCCTGATTTGAATTTGATTGTGAAACAAAGCATTCGTTGAATGGATTGAAGTTTTTTGGTTTTTTTTTTTGTTTTTTTTGTGATTCTGAGATTCATAAGGGATAAAGTCATATCAGTATTAGTAATTAAAAAGTAATCGAAGGTACATACCACAACTCAAGACTATATTTAAGAGAAAAGCAGTGTTCAAATTGCCGGGAAGTTATGTCCAGAGGCTTTGAGTAGACAGTGCAAATAACAGTGAAGTTAGTGCCTATATTGCAATACATTTTAGCCATAATCCAAAACCAAAGGTCTGTCCAATGATCCAGCAAGAATTGTTTTCCAAACATCACCAATGCATCTGATAGCAGTCTTGTGTCTGCAAATGCTAAAATACGTTCTCAGACTAGTGACAGATTGAAGTCTCAGAGATAATCTAGTCTATCTAGACCAGACAGGGTCCACTGTCTTTATGAGCCACTGAAAAAAGACTCAACAACCAGGGAACATATTGAGACACAGCAAAAGCCAATTTAGTCCTACTCATTTGTAACCTTGAGGACAGTGACAGAAAACCCAGTCATGACATGGTAAGGGGAATCTTTACTTTCTATTACAAGTTTGCAAAGACTCGAAAAAAAGAGTTGTTTAGTCATATGCAGACACCAGTTTAATTTTACTTAAACCATGGATATTCAGCAAACATGACACATAATCTAAATTTTGAGATGTTATAGTATAAATTTCAAAAAAAAATTTTTTGTAAATAAAAATCAATTTCTACATTAAGGGAAATGCATAATTTCAAATAAAATAAGCTCTCTTTAATTTTTAACAGAAAATTAAATTCTAATAACCTTCTTATAGATAATGATGATGTTAGAAATTCCTTTATACTAGCTGGGGTTTTCAGTCATATAAATAATTGCATGTCTACAGTATCATTAGCAGGTTGGCAAGCATTTTCATTAATATAAATAAAAAAGTGGGATTCTACAGGAATATGCTTGCATCTAAAAAAGGTTTCTGTCTTTGTCAAACTATCTCTTGATTTTGGAGTTAAGAATAGTTTCTTTACTGCAGAAAAAAATAACGTTAATTTTCTAAAAATTCTGAGTTTCTTCTGTCTGTAAGCACCATGTCGCCAATAATAGTGTCAGACATTGGGACCTCCGCTTGAGATGGATCCCAAGTTGGGATGGTCGCCAGACCGCCTTTCCCTCAGTCTCTTCCCCATTTTTGTCCCTTTGGTTCATTTAGACATGAACAATTCTGGGAAGAGTTTTTTGACTGTGGGATGGCAACCCCATGCCTCCACTTGATGCCCTGTCTTTCTATTGGAGGTAGACTCTACAAATTCCCTCTCCCCACTGTTGGGCATTTCTTCTAAAGTATCTCCTTTTGAGAACTGAGAGCCTCCTACTTCCCAGGTCTCTGGTACTTTCTAGAGTGTACCCCCAACTCCCACCTCACTTCCCCACAGGTTGTTCCATTCATTCTGCTGATCGTAAGGGCTTATCACCTGCTCCACTCCCATAGCTGGTCATGTTCCCCCTTTCCCCTCCCCTTTCCACTTCACTCCCTCCCAAGTGGGACTGAAGCATCCTCACTTGGACCCTTCTGCTTGTTAACCTTCTTGAGTTCTGTGGATTGTATCCTAGTTATTCTGTACATTTTTTTGCTACTCTCTATTTATTAATGAGTACATACCATGTGTATTCTTTTGGGTCTGAGTTACCTCATTCAGGATATTTCTAGTTTCCTCCATTTGCCTGCAAAACTCATGACGTCCCTGTTCTTAATAGCTCAATAGTATTTCACTGAATAAACGAATCACATTTTCTATATTAATTCTGTGTGGGAGACACAGATACTTATACTCAACCATTGGTCTGAAGTCGGGAACCCCTCTGGTTGAAGTTCGTTGACACAGATCTCATAATATTTCCTTACAGTATGCTTTCCACTTTAATCTGTAAAGAAATTATGGCCGTCTTAATCGTTTTTCTATTTAACCGTAACTCAGATTTTCCCTACTAAGAGTTCTGAGACCAAAGGTATATGCAGTGTGACGCTTGCCCGTCTTCACACTTTAGTTGGTATATGAACAGACCGTTACTTGAAGACTCAAAACTAGTACAACAATGCTTCAAACATTTAAAATTGTTTCATTATATTGAAGAAAATGGAAAAGGCTGAAGGGTTGAGTAGGAAGAAAAGGAGCTGCCCTTCAAAGGTGGCAAGGTATAAAAAGAGGTAAGTTATAAAATGTGTTACACAAAATTGTAGTAGATAAGTAAAGTGCAGTAATGTTGAAAATAACCACTATTGTGTTTCTCACGTTCTCTAACGACACATGCATATACACATTGTATGACGTGATTAATACATTGATTTCAGTCACACTACACAATGGATGCATACAATGTGAAGTTTTACCAAGTGGCACATGACTTTTTTGATTGAAAATAGAAGTGGAAAAATCTAGCGTTTTGATTTTGGTTGCTTAAAACAAATATATCTGAGTTTTAGTTTAATTATGTCTAATGTCATGAGCCATAGCGATTGTTCCCTAAGAAGTCAGTATAGGAGATTCTTGACTAAGTGTTTCTCAAATATCCCTGTTAAATGAGGAAGTTGGGAAGTCAGATGAGCCAGATAGACTACAACGCACTGTGAAATAACTAGGTGATACAATTCTCTTTCAAAGAATGACATAAGGGGCATCTTGAAGAACCATGGCTTCCATCCCTTCACCATTATGCATCTTATGCCCTTACAGAAGTTTCTTTGACACACCCTCAAGTTACTATTTAATTACTTTCTTCTATGACATTAATTCCCACAATGCAGTTTGGAAAAAATAGATATTATTGCTCATTAATTTCATGCATGTTTATTGAGTTCCTAATAAGTAATTGTCATTTTTCATAAATTTTAGTTGTCTGCAGTATTTTTCTTTAGTAATTAAAAGCACCACAGATTCTTTGTAGACTCTCATTCAAGATTCCCACTTTTCACAGCGTATTTTAATATTATTTTGTAAACATACATTTTACTTTGAAAAACTTAAATGTATATATGTATATAATAGATACGAATTAAATTTGTGTGTAAGCATGCCATAGTATCAGGCCTTGGGGCCTCACCTTGAGCTGGATCCCAATTTGTGCTTGTCACTGGAACTCCTTTCCCTCTGTGATTAAATTAGGGAAAAGGTGGAAGAAGCTGAGGAAGAGGGCGATTCTATAGGAAGACCAGCAGTGTCAACTAAACTGGACCCCTGAGTTCTCTCAGACACTGAGCTACCAACCAGGCAGCATCCACCAGCTGACATGAGACCTCCAACACGTATACAGCAGAGGACTGCTGGGTCTGGACTCTTAGTCAGAGAAGATGGACCTAACCCTCAAGAGATTTGAGGCCCCAGGGAGTGGAGAGGTTTGGTGTGGTGTGGGTGGTGGGTGGGGACATCCTCTTGGAAACAGCAGGGTAGCAGAGGAGGTATGGGATGTGGAACTGGATGCAGACCAGGAGGAAGATAAATACTATACTGTACTGTATCAAAAGATTAAAGAATAGAAAGGAAGAGAGAAAGAAAGAAGTACATTTGTTAAAGAAACCTTTATTTTCTTTCTCATCTTCCACTCTTTTTGCTCCATGTCGACTATGTAACTAGTGTGTATGTTGCATTTTTCCTGACCATTCATGATTCTCTAGAGATTTTTATAAACCATCAACTTGGAAGTAGTTAACAAAATTGAACCTCTTCATGATTTGTTCATTACTATATTAATATTGAAATTGTGAAAAAGTCTATGTACATAACCTTGAATATCTAAACCAACCTTCAAGTATTGTTATATTAGTTATAATTCTGTAGAATGTATGAACTGAGGAATCTGTATAATTAAGAAATACCCTAGATTAGTGGCTAATTATTAAAGTATTATTTATTGAGTCACATATCATAATACTTTTAAAATTGATTTATTTGAATATTCTATTTCTAACAATTAAATTATTTTGACTAAAGTACCTCTTATTGTCTGTGTAAATATGTTTTTATTAATACACATGTAAGAGCATCAACATTTACTCTTTTGTATTAAGTATAAAGTCAATCCATCAATTTTGACATTATAGACACTATTGGAATTTAAATTACAATTGCACTCATAAGCATTGATATTATGGACATTGAAATTGTATTCTCATACTGAATGAGAACTCTTCAGTTGGATAATAGGCTTTTAATTTCATTATATTGATACTCTGTCTATATTTTAAGTGTTATTTGATGTGCTATGGATGTGCTCTCTTCATGTATGTTTGTGCCTCATGTATGTATGCGTTATCTGTGGAGGCAGGAAGAGGATGCTAGTACTGGGATTACAGATGGTTGTGATAATGCATGAGCATGCTAGACTGTGTTGTCTGGAAAAGTAATCAGTGCTCTTAACCACTGAGCAAAATCTTCAGCGTTCTTCTGTATTTAATTCACCTCAGACTTATTATTTCTTTAATAATAATCTGTACTTCTGGATATTAGTCTAGACAAAAAGCTATTGGTTTTTTAAAATATTCTTTATGTCATAGCAGAGGATATTGTTTGTTTTTCTAATTAAAAAGTATTTTGAGACTCTGAGGTTTTAAAAAATATAGCAACATAAATATCTACAGAATCACAGTTTCCTTTCTCTCTAATATCTAGAATTTATTTTCCTGTTTTTATTCTTTGATAAATTTGTTAATTAAAATATGATTAAATAACTTCCTCCCTTATCTTTCCTCCTTTCCAAGCCTCCCATGGCCCCCAGACTTCAAGTCAAACTGGTGGCCTCTTTTTCATTGATTGTTATTGTGTATACATATATATTTACATAAACATACATATACACATATACTTGTATATCTGTCTTTTAGAAACACACACACACTCAAAAGCATTCACATAAAACTGGCTGAGTATGTTAAGTTTGCTTTTTATGCCTATGGTTTCAGGGCTGACTGTTTTGTATTTGCTGACCAGTTAGAGGATTTATCGCTGAAAGATGCTCATTCTTCTTTTCAGAGCAATTATTAATTTTCTGTATTTATTTTTCCAGCTGTGGGACCCCATGAGTGTTAGACTGTTCTGTGTACTTAATGCAGGGATATCTGTTGATATAATTTCACTTGACAAAATGGTAATATACAGTGATAAGTTAGTAATAACAGGCATCTCTTTTTTCTTTTTTTATTGGATATTTTATTTATTGGATATTTTCTTTATTTACATTTAAAATGTTATCCCCTTTCCCGATCTCCCCTCTGCAAACCCCATATCCCATCTTCCCATCCCCCTGATTCTATAAGAGTGCTCACTCACACACCCATTCCTGCCTCCCTGCCCTGGCATTCCCCTACACTGGGGCATCAAGCCTTCACAGGACCAAGGGCCTCTCATCTCATTGATGGACGAAAAGGTCATCCTCTGCTACATATGGGGCTGGAGCCATGGATCTTTCCATGTGTACTCTTTGATTAGTGGTTTAGTCCCTGGATGCTCTGGGGAGTCTGGTTGGTTGATATTGTTGTTCTTCCTATGGTTTGCAAACCCCTTCACCTCCTTCAGTCCTTTCTCTAATCCTCTATTGGGGACCCTGTGCTCAGTCCAATGGTTAGCTGTGAGCATCCACCTTTGTATTTGTGAGGCTCAGGAGACAGCTATATCAGGCTCCTTTCAGCAAGCACTTCTTGGCATCCACAATAGTGTCTGGGTTTGGTGTCATAAAAGGCATTTCTCTAGCTTACTAATAGTTTATTATCTTTAGTTGAACACCAGCGCTTATCAGTAGTTACTAGAATTTGGTATTGCCTTTTACTTAAGCAGCATATTAACACTTATTTCAGTATTTTTCTTAAAGTTGTCAGTAGACATTGAGATTAGCCATTGTTGAATTGATCCCCATCTGTTGTATTAATCCTCATCTGTAAAAGTATATCAATCTGGAAATAATGAGCTATACTAGACGATGTATCACTTTTTGTTATCATATTTCTAATTTTGAATCCAATTGTTTTATGATAATGTTATTGGTCGAATTTTTATTTTTAAAAATTTGTATTTAAATATATTTCGATTATATTCTTTCCTGTACCCCAACTCTTCTCACATCCTCCTCATGTTCATGTTCTTTCACTTTTTCACTCTTAAATAAAAAACACCAAAAATTCAGAATACAAAAACTGTTTAATAAAGCTGAAAGAAAACAAAAAGCACAGTGAGAACATAGGTCTGGTATGTGTTGATCAACTACTCTTTTAAATTAATACAATATATTTGATTGTATTCCTTCCCATCAAGCAACTGCTCCCAGATCCTACACACCTTCCTACTTTCTTTCTCATCCAAATTAATTTTGACAAAGGTGAATAACAAAACATAACAAATGAACAAACCGAAAACAAAACCAAAGCAACAACACAAATAAAAAAACTATGAAAATAAAACCAGATTACACAGGAGAAAACTAATGGTACCCACGTTGTACTGGCCAACTTCTCCAAGGCATGGGATGTGCCCTGGAGTATGGTTGATACACCCAGTGGGACTCCATTTAAAAACTAATTTTCCAACAGGTTGATGTTGTTAAAGACAAGATTTAACACTATGGGAAGGAATAAAAGTATTCCCAGGACAAAAAGGGCTAGCATGACCAAGCTATATATGCCATTCTGGAAGCTTGACTAAAATAGAAATACTGACCTCAGGCCAAGGGTAAGTTTATCTGTAGTATCTACCACATCAACGTTCAGCAGAGCAGCATTCTTTAAATTCATAAGCTTATTATATAATGTTAAAACATCCAAAGAGGTGTTAGAATTATGCCAAATATACTGCAAGTGTTTTAAAACTTCTTCCTAATTATAATGACTACCACTGTAAATTTTAGAAGTAACACAGTTGCAATGATATTTGGCATGACACTCAAGATTACTCCTTACTCTTAAATTCTGAACCTCCTTCCAATAATTTGAATAGGATAAAGAACATCAATCAGTTCTTCCAAATGCCTATCTAAATCCTCTTGTATATTCAACACATTAGTAACATTTTTTGCTAAATGATTAACAAAAGTAGCTGTCTTAACTTCTTGTGTCACAGCAATTGCAGAAGCAGTGGTGCTAGCAATTAATGTAATTAAAGCTGTTATACCAGCAATAATCAAGCCCATTACCCTCTTGCTTCTGCTTAAAGCCTGACTCATTTCTTCCAGTACTTGCAAGCTATTTTTAGAATACCAAGACTCTGTGATACTCAGGGCACTAAAACAAAAGCTGGCTGATAGACCTCCATAACTGACATGCCATATTTCAAAACAAAAACACAATTAGAAGTTGTACAATCAATGGAACTTACATTAAATACTGTAGAAAAGCAAAAGTAATTTTAACTTGACAATTAAAAGAGCCTTAACACATGTGCTAACACTTGTTTGAAATCCAGATGCTGCCCGAACTTTATCTCTTGCTAACATTACATCATAACATAACATCATAACATAACATCATAACATAACTGCAGCTAATTTCCATATGTGTCTCTGAAAATGTCCAAAACCAGACTTCCATTGTTTCTTGGCTATTTGCATCTTTGTATTGCTAGACCCTCAACCTAGAACTGACCTTAATACATGCATGTAATTAAAATGGTATAAAAGTAAAAAGGAGGAGGGGGAATGGGGAAAGGGGATGACATCTGAAATGTAAATAAATAAAATATCCAATAAAAAAGAAAAAAGAAGAGAAAACTAATTTTCCATTTCCTATCAAATATCAATTCAAAATAATTTCATGGTTAGGGTAGGTCTGCTTTGATTGTACAGGTCATCTGCATGATGTCATAGTTTTTCTGAGGTCATATGAGTATGAGTCCAAGTGTGTCTGAAAGATGAAGCTTCCTCAGAATCATCGACCACCTGTGGCTCTTTCAATTTTTCTGCTTCTTCTGCATAGCTTTTGAGCCTTGAGAGAAGGGGGTTTCATAAAGATATTTTGTTTATGTCTGAGTGCTCCAAAGTATAACCCACCTTAACTGTTAATGTTTATTTATTGCTTTGGTTTTGATGTGTTCATTGATCGTAAATACTACCTTTAAATGTGTTTGCTGATGTTCTCATTAATGGTGAAATCCTCTTGGATTGTTTTATTCCTTAAATTCACCTATGAATTAGTTTGCTTCTTGTTGCTGTGATAAAATAACTATGAACAAAACCACTTTAAGCAGAAGGTTTACTTTAGCTTACAGTGTTTACTTTGCCTCTACAAAGGAAGGCATTAAGACAGGGCATTGAGGCATAAATCACATACAAATCCTGATTACTGGCTTGCTTTCCCTGGCTTTAAAGTGATCAATGTAACAGTCCACTGGAAAAAAATCCTGCAATCTATTAAGCATAATAGAATTGAAGTAATAAAAATTGAGTTATTTTTATTACTTATTCAGTTTGTACTTTTTTGCTAGCAAACATGTAAAATATATTTATTTCTCTATGTAATGGCACCAATTATTCCCTCACCAAAGAATTCCAGACCCCTTTACTTGTTGTCTACTTATTGTCTACTTATAAGCATTATTATTAAATTTGAAGACTTACAATTCAGATTTAATTTAACTTATTTTTTAAAAAATGACACTTATTCATGTGTATAATAAATTTTGGTTAATCTCCCTGTTCTTTACCCTGTTTTCTATGAGACTAATTGTAAGTTGCCACTTTTAAAATCACTACTACAATACTTTGAGTGGATATTTAATAGGAAAATGTTTTGTGTTTGTTTCCTTATTATACTTATTGGACTATTTCATCTATGCATCTAACACTAAGCATGTAGACTGACCATGCTAAGGCTTTTCCTTCCTTCTTTCATTCCTTCTTTCCTTCCTTCCTTCCATCCTTCCTTCCTTCTTTCCTTTTATCCTTCCTTCCTTTTATCCTTCCCTCCTTCCTTTTATCCTTCCTTCCTTTTCTTCCCTCCTTCCCTCCTCCCCCCTCTTCCTTTCTTTCACTCTTTCTAATCTCAGATAAGTCTTCTGATCAGTTCCTTGTTTCTTAATACCTTAAGACAACTGGAGGACAACATGCAGAAGAATGCAAATCGATCCATTCTTATCTCCTTGTACAAAGCTCAAGTCCAAGTGGATAAAGGACCTTCACATAAAACCAGACACACTGAAACTAATAGAAGAGAAGGTGGGGAAGACCCTTGAATACCTAGGCACAGGGGAAAAGTTTCTGAACAGAACACCAATGGCTTATGCTCTAAGATCAAGAATTGACAAATGGGACTTCATAAAATTGCAAAGTTTCTGTAAGGCAAAGGACACTGTCAATAGGACAAAATGGCAACCAATCGATTGGGAAAAGATCTTTACCAATCTCACATCCGATAGAGGACTAATATCCAGTATATACAAAGAACTCAAGAAATTAGGCGCTAGACAACCAAATAACCCTATTAAAAAATGGGGTATCGAGCTAAACAAAGAATTCTCAACTGAGGAAATGCGAATGGCAGAGAAGCACCTAAAGAAATGTTCAGCATCCTTAGTCATCAGGGAAATGCAAATCAAAACAACCCTGAGATTCCACCTCACACCAGTCAGAATGGCTAAGATCAAAAACTCAGGTGATAGTAGATGCTGGCAAGCATGTGGAGAAAGAGGAATACTCCTCCATTGTTGGTAGGATTGCAAGATGGTGCAACCACTATGGAAAACAGTCTGGCAGTTCCTCAGAAAATTGGACATATCACTACCTGAGGACCCAGCTATACCACTCCTGGGCTTATACCCAGAAGATGCTCTAACATATAACAAGGACATATGCTCCACTATGTTCATAGCAGCTTTTTTTATAATAGCCAGAAACTGGAAAGAACCCAGATGCCCTTCAACAGAGGAATGGATACAAAAAATGTGGTACATTTACACAATGGAACATTACTCAGCTATTAAAGACAATGAATCCAATAAAATCTTATGTAAATGGATGGAACTAGAAAATATCTTCTGAGTGAAGTAACCCAATCACAAAAGAACATACATGGTATTCACTCACTGATTATTGGATTTTAGCCAGAAGCTTGAAATACCCAAGATTCAACTCTCAGACCACATAAAGCTCATGAAGAATGATGACCAAGTTCGGGGGTGTGTGTGTGTGTACTTCAGTCTTTCTTAGAAGCAGTAACAAAATACTCAAGGGAGCAAATATAGATACAAAGTGCAGGACAGAAACTGAAGGAGGGGCCGTTGCAGACAATTCTACCTGGGTATCCATCTCATGTGCACTCACCAAGTTAGATGCTGATGTGGATGTCAGTAAGTACACGCTGACAGGAGCCTGATATAGCTGTCTCCTTAGAGGTCTGCAAGAGTCTGACATATTCAGAGGCAGATCCTCACAGCTAACCTCAACCTGATCATGGGGTTCTCAATAGAGGAGTTAGAGTGAAGACTGAAGGAGTTGAAAGGATTCGAGACACCATGAAGAAAACAAGAATACCAACCAACCAGAGCCCCAGGGTCTAAATCACCAGCCTGGGAGTGCTTAGGGAGGGACCCATGGCTCCAGCTATATATGCAAGGGAGCTATATATAAGTGGGAGAAGAGATCCTTGGTCCCATGAAGGCTGGATGTCATGGGGGTTGGTATTCGAGGGTGGGGAGGGGAGATACGGGGGAGGGTAAGTGGGGGTACACCATCATAGAAGCAAGAGGAGGGGGGAAGGGATAGGCAGTTCCTGGGAGGGGGGGAATGGGTTAAGGGGAGAACATCTGAAATGTAAATAAAATTTCCAATAAAAAAGAAAAAAAAATAAGAACTTTCTCAGATGTGACTAAGAAGTCACATTAAGAAACAGATTACAGTGAAGGTGAATCTGCAAATCTCCTGATTTTCACTCAACCTAGTTACCTTGGTTAATTATATGATCAGTGAGTCACAGTAACCTCAACATTTCTCAGAAGTTTGTCCATTGCCTTCAGGCTTTCAGTGTGGGAGAAGAGCTATCAGTTACAATTGTGCCATTTTTCTTCTCTATGTTCAATCCCCTTGCTTGTAGAAAGTTTGGTTTATATAAATACTGAGGAACTTTTGGCTGCTCTTCTACATGTCCATTTTCATTTAAAACAATTATGAAGGTTGGAGCTCAATGTCAACTCTCTTGATGTTTCTTCATATTGAAGAGTTTTAAATTTAATTGTAGAAAAATTGTTTAATTAATTTGTTGCATCTGTCTATTTTGTGTTTATCTTGACCTCTGTATTGATTCACTTGTTTTCCAAATAGGCACACCTACTAAAGCTCTCACCTTAGTTGGCAGGTGGGAGGATGGTAGTAATCTATCTATCCATGGGCCTCATAAATGCCCAACACAGGTTCTATCTGAGCTACCTCATGTTATTTATCCTTCTCCTTATCTTCTTTTCAATCTTCTTTGCTTTTTCTTTGTTGTTGTCTTACTGGAGTACAATCATTTCTCTTGATTTCCAGTGGCCTTGAAAGTACCATACATAGATGACTTTATATTTTAATATGTATTATGATTATTTATCTTTAAATTGTTTTTCATTTGAGTTGGTGTTAACTTTTTTCTTTTATTTCATAGAGCTTTTTATTGATTCATTTTTCCAAACTAGTTTGAACTTCTTTAAACTTTGTGGTATTTCTCTCTCATCTGTCTCACTGGTACCCAGGCTTTGTGGCTAACTTTGAATGAGGTATCATGTGGGTAGGCTGCCAATTCTCTTCAAAGGTGCCAGAAGACAGGTGTATGACCCATCAGTCTTCAGGGAGAGTCTCAGCCCCTAAAATAACAACAATCTAGGCTTGTCTCTCAGTTCTTCTTTGACACTTGGAGGATTATGAGTTCTGAACAGTCCATGTTTGTGAGCATTCATTGGGAAAATGATAATTTTAGAAGTGAAACTCTTTTGAGAATCCCTAACATTAAAATGATATCTCCATTTTCACACGTAGCAGAATGGTGTCTACACAAATATGCATGGCGTTGGAGAGAACAAATGAGTTTGCAGTCTTTTCTTTTAACTTTTATTTATTTTTCTTCAATTTTAATTTATTTATATAATTTAATTTTAATTCAATAAAAATTGAAATAGAATTACAACTCTTTCCCTATTTCTTTCCTCCATCTAGCCTCTCTCAAATGCCTTCCCTGAAGTCCCTCCCAAGTCCTTCTACTCTCAAGTCGATAACCACCTTTTCTTTGATTACTTAATATATCCATGTTATATATTAAATATACATATTTTTAAGAATATGCATGCACAAATATATAAAAATACAGATTGTTGAGTTTGTTTTTGTTGCTGATATGCATCTGGTTTCAAGGCTTACCACTCTTCATTAGATAAACCTATTTGGAGGCTCTTTCCTGGGAGAGCCTGATTTTCCTCTCACAAGTCATCAGTTGCCTGTTGTTCTTTCTACCAAAAGTAATTTATACATTCAGTGCAATCCAACTCAAAATGGTAATAACATGCTACATAAAATTATACTTCAGAATTTTTACTGAGATTCCAAAGTGCCCTAATCAGGAATGGTCAGCCTATATCCCCAAAGTCACTTATGTCACAAACTTTCAGTTAGCAAGGCCCCACAAAATTATTGAGGTCAATGTAAGTCTTAATTGCAAAAGGATGCACATCCCTCCAAGTCTTCTTAACAAAGAGCTGTCAACAGGCCTCATAATTTTCTTCTGTACAGAAACGCACACTAGAGAAAAGAGGCATTCGGGATTGTCTGAAGCATTGATTCAAGTGTTTAGGCCAAAAAACAGGGAGGCAGGGGAAAAATGCATTTAAATTCAAATAATACTTAAATGCAATAGCAATTTAGCTAAATTCGAGAAATGCGTCTTATTTCTTCGCAGTGAGTCTATATCACATCAGTTTGGTTTTGAAACATGCACACAAATGTGTATGTGCAAAGGAAGAATCCATGTATGTGCTCTGCATACCATATTCTGGTTGTATTGGCTCTCTCACCTACATAGTATCCATCAACCTCAGTGCATTGATAGAATGTAATGAAATTACACTGCGCCTGTTTGAATTTTTGCAGCATAAGCACAGTTGTGTGTTCTATGGAAATGTCCTGCTCTTTGTTCATTATTTACATTGTTTTCTACTGCAAGTTATCAGAAACATTTTTTATTGGGCATACATATCAAAATTCATGTGCAAGCAATCTGGCTAGCCAAGCATCACACCCTTTACTTTATATTCAAGGCAGCTGAACAATGCTGTTTAGCTTGAGTGGCACTCTGCCACGTATATATTACAGTGTGAGGAGAGATTGGAGGAAGCACTGAAGCTAACCATACATTACATGCATGTTGCTCTCAACAGCTGTCTCTGCTCAGGTTG
Organism: Mastomys natalensis; assembly: GCA_021653895.1. Classification (NCBI taxonomy): domain Eukaryota; kingdom Metazoa; phylum Chordata; class Mammalia; order Rodentia; family Muridae; genus Mastomys; species Mastomys natalensis. The sequence goes on along the minus strand of JAJTUV010000791.1, from coordinate 312,853 downwards.
CTAGGATTTCACAAGCAACGCTGGCCTTGTCATTATGTTCAGACATGTGATTCTGCTCACTTTGTCATCCTTAACATGTGTGCCTTGACATGTTGCTGCTTTAGCAAATAAAATTTGCATGCTGAGTGAGTTCTACTGTCAATACTTGTAAGTAGAGTAACTTTGGTTTTCTACCTATTCATAATCAGTAAGAAAAGGGTCACTTCAGAAGTAAGGAAACATACCAAGCAAAAATGTGAAGAAAGTATCAGTTTTCAACCACTGAGTTTTCTTTCCTCCAGAGTTTGAATATAAAGCAAACGTCCCCCACCTCTCTTTTACTCACTTGCAGAGGCATTTGTTTTTATGGTGCATATTAACATATATGACTGAAGCTATAAAATGACACAAATTGGATAAGCCTGAAGCATTCTGCTCATTAAAGTTTATGTAGCTTAGTTATATGGCTGAATTTGGCTTTGTGATATAAAGCTAAAACTGCTGATCTCAATTTTGCCATTAATGGCTTTCTGTCATGTGGACCTAATGTCTATGGCTGCCTGTGTGACACTGCTTCCAACATAGAGAAGAACCCTTATATTCAGTATAATGCTTTGAAACCGTTCCTCAATGCCACAAGTATCTTTACACTGTAGACATTAAGAGCCGTTAAAAATTCACTTTAAGATGAAAACCTTTACTTCCATAAATTATCTATGTGGTAGCAGGATGAGCATAGGAATAATTAGAAGGAATTCAATATAGTTGTCATCCATACATTTCCAAATAAAACCAACTTTGACATAAATTAATTAGCAATTTCTTATTCTTGATATTTTGATAACTGTCAGTTAAGATGCAGATTCAAATGCCATATTGTTTAAATTCACTTCATTCTAATTTGAGTTTAATACTAATGCCTCACTTTTCATATTTAGCTCTTCTGTTCATAGTTTTAGAATTCAGGGCTCTAGATAATTGTTCTTTATTTATAGATAACTACAATCACCTGTTTGGTTTTATTTCCTTAGATGAATTCTTAAAATGCTATAGTAAATTGTTATTTCTAAGATTTATGAAGGAATGTGGTGGTGTTCCAAATTCACCTGCTTACTTCCTGTATTTTATTGATTTGTTTTAGTTTTCAGACTTCATCTTGCCCATTGGCCATGATAAATATTTAGATAGAAATATTCATTTCAATAATTCATTTATGTATTGAGGATACTAACATAAATATCTTCATATTTTCTATATAAATTTAGAATTACTGGTCTTTAAAAGTACCTACTTTCAAATAATATAATCATAATCATACTAAAATATTTTGTTTAATTTGTTTGATACCTGGTCTCCTTTGTAATGCTGGCCTGCCATTCACTTTAAAAACCATGCTAACTTTGAACTCTTAGACTCCCAATTTCTGAAACAAAAGTCATATGTCATCTACACCTGACTAAATACGCTTTTGAAAACTTAACTACTTCAAATCCTCTATCCACAACTAAATGCTAGTATAAGATTAGATATATTTTAATGTTTTCTAGCATCCAGTGTTTAAAGTGCTTCATATTATTTTGAATATTCATAATAATGTAATGATGATGTACATTATTTTACAAGATTAAATTTGTACATCAATTTAACATGTATGTATTATAAATGTATGTATGTATACGATTTAAAGTGCATAAGTATTTACCTACTTGAGTGTATGTATATGTCTTATGTCTGTTGTATAGAAAAGATAGTAGTGGTCATCAGATCTGCTGTAACTAAAGTTACATATTGTTATAAACCATCATGTCAGTGCTAGATACCAAATACAGGTCTTCTGTAAAAGATTAAGTTCTATTGGCTACTGACCCATTTCTTCATCCTCTATTTACTTCAATTTTTTCCTTCCTTTTAATCATATTTTACATAACAGATTTCACCCCACTCTTCAGAGGCATGGCTTGATTATCAGTCTTCAGTAGCTTGATGTTGCACGTTATCTCAAACCAGAAAATCACCTTCAGTTCAATAATAGTGACAATGTCTATCATGTGTATTTATCACATAATCCCTTTTATTTAAGTGAGACTCTTTAAATAAGATGTGTGTGTGAGAGAGAGACAGAGACAGAGAGGGAAAGGGAGGAGGGAGAGAGATTATACAAGTCTCATCTGCTTAGTCACACTGGTATCCTATGATATTTTAGGGATCTTATGAAAATTAACTATTTCCCTGATTTATTTATCAATATACTTGTCACTTATAGGCCAATAATTTTCTGTGTTAATTTTGTATCCTAGAACTTTGCTGAAGGTGTTTATCAGGTATAGATGTTTCACAGTGGAGTCTTTCAGCTCTGTTGTTTTTAAAATCATATCATGTGCAAATAAGATAATTTTATTTCTTCTTCTATTTATATCTCCTTGATCTCATTCAGTTATTTTATTGTGCTAAGACTTCAAGTATCATGTTAAATAGGTAGAGAAGGTGATATTCTCGTCTTGTTTTTTAGTTAAAATTGTTTTAGTTTCTCTATGTTGAGGATAATGTTGGCTTTTGGCTTGTTGGAAATTGCCTTTCTATGCTGAGATATATGCCTTGGATCACTGGTCTTTCCAGTACTTTTATAGCTAAGGGATGCTGGATTCTGTCAAAGGATATTTTTTTTTTTGCATATAATAAGATGATTATGTGATTTTTGTCTTTTATTCTGTTTTTGTAGTAGATTACGTTTATTGATTTGTGGACATAAAACATCCCTGTCTTGATCCAGTTTTTATGTAAGTAGTGAGTTATTTACTACTTCCCATGGGATTTTAGACTTTCTGCCATTTTAGATGCTGTTGATTATCCAGCTTGAATTCATGGTGGCCTAATAGGCTGCAGGTTGTTATTTCTATTTTCCTATATCTATTGACATTTGTTTTGTGTCCTAAAGTATGATCAATTTTTGAGAAAGTTTCATGGACTACTGAGAAGAAAGTGTATTCTTTAGAGTTTCAGTGGAATGCTCTTTACTTTGGTCCACTAGCATTGCACTGGTTAGACTTTGTCTGGATGTACTGTCTGTTTGATCAGGTATTAAAGTCATCCACTCCATCTGTGTTAGGGTCAACATGTGATTTTAGCTGTGATAGTGTTACTTTTAGGAACGTTTAGGATTGCAATGGTTTCTTGGTAGATTTTTTTTCTGTAGTGTCTATTTGATGGGTTTTGGTTTGAAATCTATTTTGTCAGATATGAAATGTTTACAGTTCCCCCTGCCCCTTTTTGGTACCATTTCCTGGGGTTAATTTTTCCATTCTCTTACTTTATTGTGACGGCTTTCTTTGATGGTAAGGTGTGCTTCATAGATGTAACAGAAAGATGGATCTTGTTTTCTAATCTAATAAGTTATATTGTAGTTTTTTTAATTAGGGAATTGAGATCACTAATATGAAGTACTTTTAATAAGAATTGTTCATTAATTCCTTTTAATTTGTTGTGGTATGGCCTCATGCCATTTTGATGAACTATTTTGGAATTGTTTTTCCCTTAAACCTTTTGGTCCTAATTAACCCCCTCTTAAGACAGAATGAAGTATTCCTTATAGATCCCTCTGTAGAGCTGGATTGAAAGACAGAAATTACTTAATTTATTTTATTTTGTTTTTTTGTTTCTTCACTGATTATGAATGACAGTTTTGGTGGTTATAGTAGTGTTGTTTGGATTATGTAGTCTCTCACATCTTATATAACATCAATACAGGCACTTCTGGTTTTAATGGGTGTCCATTGATAAGTCAGTTATTATTCTAATGGGAATGACTTTATATGCAACTTGTTCTTTTTCCCTTGTAATTTTAAGAAACTGTATTCTGTACATTAGTGCTTTGATAATCGTATATTATTCAGAGATTTTTTTGGTCCTTTCTATTTGGTATTTTGTATTTCTTCTTACCTTAATAGGCACCACTTTCTTTGGATTGGGGAAGTTAGTTTCTATTTATTTCTGTAAAATATTTTCTCTATATTTGATTGGGAGTCTTTCTACTTCCTCTATATCTATTATTTGTAGATTTGGTATCCTCATAATCTTCCAGATTTCCTGATATGTTTTGTGCTTGAAGTTTTTAGATTTACATTTTCTTTGACTGAGCTACTAATTTCTTCTACATTGTCTTTTACTTCCTGACAACTACTGTGTATTTCTATCAAGTCTCATAGTGAGTCCAACTTCTGGTTCATGAAAAGTTATTCCTGCACACAGTGCTGCTCACAATTCTATAATGAAAATGTTTGGTGTCTTCAGAAATAAAACTGAAATTAAACATAAATTTATATCTATAATTGTGTATGATTTTAATTATTTAAAATAATTAATAATTAATTATAAAAAACAATTCTTTGAGATTTTATCAAATATCCTTGGTTTTATTTGTCTCTTCTCTCTCTCTTTTTCTTATGAACTAACCTCCTTTGCCCTAACCCCCAAATAGAGTCCCTTTCCCACTTTCTTTTATTTTCTCATTAAGGCCAGAACAATGTCTCAGCCATTAGAAGCTATTTTCATAATCAAAACCAACCAACAATACTTATCTACTAAGATGCTAAATACAATTGATGTTTATAATTTAATGAACAAAAAATTTTATTTAAATTGTTTAACATTGTCATTTGTGTGTTTATGCAATCTGTCAGAAAGACGTCTGTTTCAATCAAGGTTGTTACTTCTGTTAATTTTGTGTCTGCTATGATATATATGGACTGGTAGTGGAAGTTCCCCACAAACAAGCATAAACCAAAATTGCATGACTTTTCTACATTATTGGATCCTAAGATGACATAAAACAAACACCAAGTTTCAAGAATGCTTTTTTGATTGCCATAAAACCTAAGATGAAAGTCTATGTGAACTTCTTCATAATCTTTATCAGTTAGTAAGTCAAAATTAATTTCAATTTAAATGGATATGTAGGTAGCATAACATTCAGTATAAAAATGTGCTGGTGAAATCTTGTCACAGTTTTGTAAAGATCAGCAATAATTATTAAAAATTGAACCCACTTTAGTATTTAAATTTTGTTATACCATGAAGAAATTGGTATCATAAAATATAACAGGGCTATTTTATTAAATATTAATTTATGGTTGTTATTAATATTTGTAATAGATTTCAGGCAGAGATTGAATAAAATTTATTATTCTGAGTTATTAAATCAGCTTTAGAAATATTTTAAAATATTTTTACAACCAAAACTTTTATTGTGGCAAACAATCCTTAGGACAAGTAAGGATCACTTATTCAAGCATTGTTAGAAGCTCTTCCAGTGTAAGATTGTGTCTCCAGGAAGAAAAATATTTTATCCTTTTAACTGGCCATTACAATAGGAAGTAAATTAAACTCTTTAACCATGAAGTCATCAGAAAGATGCACAAAGACAAACTAAATAAACATAAAATGATGAAGGTAGTGCTAATGTTGATCAACCCAACTCACTTTTCCCATGATATTAGAGAAACTAATTAAAGTATTATTCAAAAAAACTTGAATGGGTCTTAGTCAAAAGAGTTTTTCACTGTTTAGTTTTTATTTTGTAAAATCATTTATGAATTCTATTTTCCAAAATATACATACTGATACATTAAGGATAATTAATCACTTAGATAAACAGTAAGTTAATTATTATTTGCCATTGGTGCAATTATTGAATTGCTTTCTTTTTCTAGATCTAAGTCATAAATAAGTCTCTATTAAGTAACAGTTTTGCCAATAGTCCTATCAATTTATAAATATAGTACTCCATATAAAGGTAGAAATGTTAAATTTTGTATTAATAATTTCAGGCCCAGAAACAGAAAGAACTGAATCATATTTAATTATTATGGATATATGCACGAGGGATATCAATCTTTAATTTTCTTTTTATTCTATCTTTATCTGGTTTAAATATAAAGGTAACATTGGCTTCATAAAAAGAATTTGAATGTATTCCTTTCTTTTGTATTTCATTGAACAATTTCCCCTTAATAAGCTTTTTATGGTAAAAATCCTTTCATATTACACAGAGAGCACAAAGATTTTCAGATTCCCTTTATAGCATTTTAATATACTGGGTGTGGTAGTACAGGCCTTTATCTATTCTAGTGTAGACAGAGGAAGGAAGATTTTGAGTTTCAGGCCAAGTTGAACCACTTAACAGGTCCTATCTCAAACACCAAAGGCAGGTCCCATGGTGCTAAGACCACTATGACACCATTTGACTTGCCTTGTAGGTGAGTCATTATTGTATCTCTGAGCTCATAGCTGGGTAATATTGATGATTGTTCTTCTTCTCCAGTAGCACGCAAAGAAACTTCCAGGTCAGTATCAGCTTGAAATATCAAAATTCTAAAAGTGAAGTTGGTCATATATTCAGCAGTAAGATATATCAAAGAGTTCTCAAGGATAACAAGTAACATTTATGAAAGCCTGCAACATTTGAGTGTTTGAGGATATATGAGACCCCATTACCCAATAACAAAGTTTCTGGCTCTGGTATTTTATATTTATAGCCTGTGCGGTCCAGTATGAATATTGCTACCCTGTCATAGCATAGGATAACTATCTTTGTATGTATCTATGTATATATCTATGTATCTATCTGTCTGTCCATCTATCAAACTAACATCTATCTATCCATCATCTATCTATCTCATATACATATGAAAGTTTCTACAGGAATAGGTAGGCTTACCTGTGATGTTTTCAAAACATTTTATTGTTTTGTTTTTATTGTTATTTATTACATATTTTTCCTTCTATTATACCTTCAGAATTGTTATACCAAGTTAAGCCTTTGTGTTCCATCATTCCCATTTAAGCCGTTCATGCTCCATAAGAGGAAAAACATTCCTAGCATCATTATCTACTTGGGTTAGTTCTTCTAAGCCTCCCTGCATGAACCTATTTTAGCTTCACAAATGTAGTCAAGGTCTCATACCCAATACCCTGGTCTAGTTTGAACAATCTGCTATGCTGCAACCAACTTCTAAATTTCATCTAGTACATGACCTGCTTATATACCTGACCTGTAGGTCCTGCTGATACTTCATACATTTTCTTCTGCACATCCTTCTTCAGGGTTTATTCTATAAGTCATGAGTGACTAATTCTCCCTTCTGTGCATTTCCCCAAACCCCATCAATACTCTACACTTTAGGCTTGGATAGGGATATACATTCTGTATATCAGCCCAGTCCCCTTTGCCTATCTGACTTCATTCTATGTCAGCAATATCCAAATCCTAGGAAAATAATTCAATGAACTTAAAGAGATGGAACTTAAAGAGATTAGTTAGCTGACTGATGTCCAAGGAAACAAACATAAAGATGATGGGAATGATGAAAACAATCCAGGACCTGAAAATGGGACTCAATAATATTAAGAAACATTCGAGATTACGATGTTACTGACCAGGCTGGAGAGATGGCTCGACCATTAAAGGCTAGGCTCAGAATCAAAAATATAAGATGTTACTGACCAACCAATAACCTGGATAGAAATTCAACAGAAAAATTTACAAGTAGATTGTATTAAGTGGAAGACAGACTATCAGGACTCAAAGATAGAAGATGTAGATGACATAATTAAAGGCTTAAAAAATCAGGAAGAGTTATAGAGGAAATGTGCTACACTATGAAGGGAACAAACCTTCAAATTTTTTAAATAAATAATGAATAAGAGTCTAGGTCAATGGCCCAGAACAGATGCTCAACATCATCATCAAGGAAAATCTCCCCAATCTAAGGAAAGACAAACCTACATAAACACAACCATCACACAGAGCACCAAACAGATAAGAAGAAAAAAGAAAATCCGTATGGCATACTATACTTAAAACACGTGGGGCATATAACAAAGTGTGTTAAATAGTGCAAGAGAAAAGAATCACAAGTCACATATAAACCAGAATGATAGTTGACTCCTCAATGAAAACTTTGAAAGTCAGGAGAGCCTGGAGGAATGTATTTCAAGTCCTACATGATTGTGACAGCCAACTTAGACAAATACATCCAGCAAAACTGTCTTTAATAGTTGAAGGAAGAAGAAAAACTCTCTACGATACAAACAGCCTAAAAGAATTTCTTCCCAACAAACCAAATAAAAGTGAATACAGGAAGCAATATTTTGGGATAAAGATCATAGTGAATATAGCATAGCAGAGATACTTTGAGAAGACATACAGAACCATTTTAAAATGCAAAGGATCACTGAGAATACAAAGAAGAGCACCAACTGACTGTAGTCAAATATTTTCAAGTATTAAAGTCCTTGATTCTTCAATCTAAAGACATAGGCTAACTTAATTGATCAAAACAAAGTCCATTGGTCTGTTGGCTAGAAAAACTATATATTTGCTTTGGAGATAGTCACAGCCTTACAGGAAAAGGATAAATAAAGTACTCCAATTAAAGGGAACCAAGAATCATTGGCAATTCCTTTCCAAATACCTGATAAAGTAAACAAAGTAAAAACAAACTAAAACAAACTAGAAGAGATGCATAAATACACCTTATTATAATCAAGGAAATGGTTAATCAAGAAGACATTACTATTCTGTATATGTATGCACCAAAATCTGGTGCCACAATTTTCAAAAAAAAATATGTACCATTTATTAGTACATTTAAAAAAAAAAAACAAATTAAAATCAGCCAATTAGTAGTAGCTAATTTCAACACCTCACTTTTCCAATACACAGGTTATCTGGATAAAAATAAACAGACACAAGAGAATCAAATGATATTCCACATTAAAGGAATTAACAGATATCTAAATAATAGTCTATCCATAAACTAAAGAGTATACATTTCTTCATCATTATCCAGAAGGTTTTCCAAAACTACCAGTTTAGATTTTAAAACAAATATTTACACATTCCAAAATATTGAAGCCACTCTTTATATTCTATCTAAATGCAATACAATAAAGCTTAAAATTGAAAGCAAATAAATTCTTAATAAATAAAAAAAAAACATGAAGATCTAATGATTGATTACTAAATTATTTCTTTCAAAGAAGAAACCAAGAAGCAACATTTTCCTATGACTAACTAAAAATGAGAACACATACAAGCAAACTTCTGTAACACAAATGAAAGTAGTCCTGGTTGTATCTAAAACTGTATATATTAAAATACCCTGAACACAGGAATTAGTGATTTAATGATGAATCACAAGAAAATGGAAAAACAGAAACATCAAACCAAAGATGATAGTAAGTAATAAAAATCAAAGCAGAAGTTAATGAAGTAGAGAAAAAAGAATATAAAGAGTTAATGGATTTAAGAGCTGGTTCTCTGAGATAATAAACTAGTTTGATGGGCTTTTTACCCAACTAACAAAAGAAAAGAAAGCAAAGACACAAACAAAATAAGAGATGAACATGAAAACTTGACATAAATATTAAAGAAAGATATAAGAATAATATAAGAGAGAATTTTAAAAATCTGTACTAGTTAAGTTGACCAACCTAAAATAAATGAACTTTTCCTCTTATATTCACACAGGCCACTAAAAACAAACCAAAAAGAAGTAATGACTAAAATAGACCAATAACAAATGAAGAAATTAAGATAGTGAGACAAAACCTTCTATATAAAAATAGTCCAAAGGAGTATGAATTTAAAACACAATTCCACAAGACTTTCAAACAAAATTTATAGCAATCTTTTGTAAGCAACTAAAAAAATAGATATAGAAAGGATACTTTAAAACTCTTTTTATGATGACACTAGCACTGTAATACTCAAACCTCATAAAGACCCAATAAAAACAAAAAGTTCTGCCCAGTATCTCTGAGGAGCATAGTTTTAATGTTTTTCAATAAAATAGTTGCAAAACTATAAAAATATATTTTAAAAGTATCAAAAATAACCACATTTTTTTTTTTTTTATTCCTGAGATTGTCGTAAGTAGAGATAACTTGCATCACCCTCATGGAAGTCACCAGATAGACAAGACTGTCCATCCATTATTGCCACCACTTTTCATTATTGCGCTTAATTTGTTAGTTGGAACAATAAGGCAATAGAAGGTAATTAAAAGGCTACAAGTAGTAAGATGGAAAGTCAAACTAGGCCTTATTCACCGATGACATTATGCTGTATATAAGTAATCCACACAAATCAATCTTTTTTTCTATACGGTAACTACAAAGATTCAGAGAAAGAGATCATGGGCGTACTTCAATTCACAGTGGCTTCAAAGAAAATAAATCATTCAGGAATAAAACCTAACTATGGAATTGAAATAGATCTACAGTGAGAACGTTAAACCTCTGAAGAAAGAGATAAAGACCGTAGAAAACTGAAGCACAGTCCATGCTTATGAGTTGTAGAATTAATACTGTGAAAAGTCATCAATTGACTAAGAGCTATTCACACATTCAGTACAATCACCATCAAAACCCCCTTTGATACTTCACATAAATTATACATTTATAGGCATATATATGTATATATACACATACATACATATGCTTCAAATTAACATAGGCCAGAAAAAAAAACAGGAAGGGAAGGGAAAAATGATATAATTATATCATAATCTCAAATAATAAAATAATTTGAACAAAAAAAAATCAAAAACATCCTGAAGGGAAACAATAATGCTAGAATTATTATTCCACATTTCAATCTATTAGAGTGCAATAAAAAAAAAACAATATGGTGAAATATTAGAAAATAATCACAACAAACAGATACATAGACCAGTAGAACAAAATTAAACAAACATAAGTACATGTAACCACAGCCATATCATAGCTGACATGACCTGAAAGCCTGCTATCTGACATCTTGCTTTCATCCTATAAAAAGGCACTAAGGCACTCTGCAAGCTTTAAAAGTAGGGATCAAACAAGAACCCTACCCAGATAAGGCACCTATGAAACATGGCAGCAGCCAGCATGAGGCAATAATATATGGGAGCAGTAATATACGCATACCTTGGTGGTACCAGCTTCTCTCTCATTGACTTAAGAGTCATTAAACATGAGAAAAATCATGCCTGAAACCAAAATCCTAGTCAAATACCTAGGACTAGATAATTCATGGATATTAGAGTTGTGCCTACAACTGTTACTTTATTAAACCAGCTACTCCCTAACTGCATTCTATGAATCGGTCCATACTCTCAAAGATTCATGTCTTCTTTGTTCATTATAAAGGGAACTTCTTTTTGCAATACACAGAGGTTGTTACAGAAAATTACATCCAATCAAAATCCAGAGTAGTGGCATCCAGTATGTGTAAATACAGCTCATTCTCCTAAGGCTCAGGGAACATTGCTGAAGACAGGGGAGAAGAATTGTAAAGAGTCAGAACAGAAACTTTGGATTGAGAATGTGCCTTCTAAACATGTCAGAAGCTACACCTACAAAGTCTCACCAACAAAACTGTCTAAAATTCTGCTGAGTGGGAACAATAGACATACTCATGTGGATGGAGTTTTATGGGAGTCCAGCAGGCCACAACAATTTGGCTATAGAATACCAAATTATTGGCTCTAAAATCACACATACAAGTAGCGTACAAAGTAAGCAGGTTATACATACATATTTCGAAGAGTGACAAACATGTTACATATATGTAACTACAATTAATGAGAAAAAAGGAGGTTCCAGATTTAACAATAATGAGTACATAGGAGAGATTGGGGAGAGAAAAGGGAAGGGAGAATTAATGCAATTATAATATAACCGCAAATAATAATATAAATCATTTAAAATAAAGAAGAGATCATGTATTCGAGAAAGAGGGAGAGGTGTGTTGAAGGGGAATAAGAAATGTGGAAATACTGCAAATATAGTACTTATGTATAAAATCATCAACTTTTAAAAACAAAAATTAAAACTTAAATATTGAAACAGAGATACATCTTTAAGACCTATATATCATTTTCTTTGGAAAATGTCTATAGAAGACATTGGAAATTCAAAGTAATATTCTCATTAATTTAAAAATTTTCAAGAATCTGAAAACTGCTTCCCATAATGGTTTGCAAAGTCTTAAGCCTTGAAAAGTTCTAACTGATTTATATACTTCCAAACCATTATTTGTATACAGTCATTGCATGTATGCCACCAAAACATTGAGAGCAATAAGAAAATAGGATGGATTGTGTTATAGCAGACTAAAAAATTTGAACGGATACAATGGCCTAGTAGAGAGTAGTAAATTTTTGTGATAAAGTGTTAACATCCAAAATATCCAAAGACACATGATTCTATACCAAAAATACATAGAAACAAATGAGGGCATAAGGATAAGAGTTTACAATATAGCTTTTAATTATCCTTGCTCACAAAAGCAGCAATTTTAGGTGCTCTTCAAATATCCATGACTTCACTAGGCCTGTGTATTTGGCAAGGCAGTCATTTCTAGGCGTGATGTCTGCCATAGTGAGCAGGCCTTGAGTCAAATTAGAGAGTTTCAACCAATATGTGATCACCATTATCGCTTCTTTAGAAATACCGGTCAATGCTGATCATGATTATAGTTCTTGGAGAGAGCAAGGGGGCAGTGTGCATGAAAAGAGCTGAAATGATAAAGGGAAAGTCAAAAATGATGTAGCTATATTTTCAAAATCTTTATTTAAAAAGCTGGCAAAAGAATAAATAGCATTTTGTACCAAAGAAAACATAACAGTAACCGCCAATATCCTAAACATAACAAAATGCAAATCAAAACTTTCATGAGCTGTCTTCCTACACTTGTGAGAGAACAGCTAGCCTTGACCCATCTGTTTCAATAAACAGTATCAGAAACTGTGTCTCAATGCTCAGCACACCTACTAAGCTCCTCAATGTTATTGTAGCTAGGGCGTTAAATTCTTACTACAATCAACCTTTGATTATTAACCTATCAATATCTGGATCTCTTAACTAACAATATTCTCCTTCCTACCTATGTAAGCTGATGACTTTACCAGATGACTTTAAATGCTACATAGCCACTAAGCTTAATTGTAGTGTTTCCTAAAATTCTTGAAACCTAATTTTGGTTTAATCTCAACTCATAATCTATAATTTGAATATATTAAACATCAACTACACCAAGTCAAGGACATTTTCATTTAGATTCTATGAAATCAATACTTGAAATGTGCTCAGATAAAGAAAAGTAGTGACAATAATTTGGATTTTTTTATTATTATTTTTTTGAGATTATAATATAATTACCTCATTTCTACCTATGCTTTCTTCTCCCAATTCTCCCATGTATCCTTCCTTGCTCTCTTATAAATTCATGGCCTCTCTTTTCATTAATTGCTGATACATGCATTCATCTGTATATTCACAAATATTCCTAAATATAACCTACTTAAAATGCATAGTATTATGCTTATGCATGTTTTCAGAGCCAGTCACAGTATTAGATAACCTTTCCTGGGGAAGTGTTTTTCTTCTACTCTCAGTATTCCTTAGTTTCCTGTAGTTATTTGTTTATTGTTTGTCCTCCTGTGGTCCCTTTACTTATCCCACTCTCCATCCACTTTGACACACTGATTGTTGTCTTGTTTAGGCCATGGTTACCGAAACATGCCCGGTGAGACTTTTAAATGTATCTTCTGACACTCCTAGAAGACAAAGTCACACAATGAGCCACTTGTTCCCCAGACTTTCTTATCAATTAGCTTACCATTTTCTTAATAGTTTCCTCACAAAGCTATTATTTATTTAAATATTGTCACTCCAATATATAATTTTGTGTTTGATAATTTCATACATATATGTAATACATTTTATCATGTTTATCCCCTTTTCTTCCATTTCAATTCTTCTTCTATCCTGTCTGCCACTTTTCCTTGTTAACTTTGTGTGCTTTTTAAATATAGCATCCACTTAATGGTACATGTATGTGCGTGGGAATAGATCCACCTACTGTCTCATTGGTAAGCTTTTTGAAGCCACACCCCTAAGGAAAACTAACACTTTGTTAACAGCTATCAACTGCCAATACCCTACAGCTAAGAGTGGGCATTCATAATCCTCTGCACATTCCACGCTAAGAATTTGAATGGCTTGTTTTTGTGCAGATCTTACACATGCAGACAGACCAACTGTGAGTTCATGTGTGCAGTTTCTTCAAATAAGCAACCAAACAACAACAAAAACCTCAAAACCTCAAAAAAAAAATAAAAGTTTTAGACATATTTGCCACTGACCATATCTCAATTCTTTTTTTCTCCTTCATGACCTGTTTTTGTTCCAGAGCCTAACAAAGGCACAGAATCATGTGTTTCCACCACAGTAATGTTTACAAATCTTACAGTGTGTTGGGCTTTTGTGAACACAATCTTCACTTCTGACATGAAATTATTTTGAAGATATGTAATTACTCTTATCTTGTTTTCATTGTCTCTCATGAAATTATCCTTCTTACACAGTGTTTGTTTTGTGTAATATATTTGGTCTACAAGTACTTGAAATGTTTCTTCTTTAAATCAAAATCAAATTATATAAAACTAATATGATAATAAATTCTAATAAAAGTATTTGGACACTATACTTTTTGGGTGTGCTGCTTGGACTTTCTGTGTGGATCTAGAGCAATAAAGAATTTAAGATTTATTATTCCCATCTAAATGAATGAGTTTCTTTTCATCAATTAGTCTCTTTAATGTTTCATAACTTACTATGTTATGCAGGTTATCTGGAAGGAATGACATTATTTATGGCATTGTTTAAGCATAAGTTAAAATGTTATCCTAGTTTTTGGTAAGTGGGTTGGTTGATTTTGGTCTGGAGTTAGTTCTCTGTTGCAAGGACTATTTTTTCCTTGCATTTGGAGATTCTATCCTTGGTGAAAATATTAGGAGGACTGTCTTCCTGCCTCATGGATTCTCTCAGTGATGCTATTCCCTCTATGCTATCCTGTGCACTTTCCCTTCTACTTTTCTGAAAACTCTCAGGTCTAGTACCTCACTCGAGAGAATGTGTTTGACTTTCTCTGATTCTATTATTTTGCACCTAGAAATTCTTACAAGTCAATAAATGGAAAAAAGTGATTTCAACTATATTCTTACCTAACTTTGTCCTTGTCCTATCTATCCAGAGTTTAAACAGAGAAAGAAGAAATTCTATCTTTTGTGGTATAATGAATGGAATAGGAGGCTTAAGCAATATACAGTAAGTGGCATATGTTAAGGTATTTATTGGAAGTGTATTTATATTATGTATTTTCCGTCTGTGTTACCTCAGTTTAGTCCAAAGAGGAGTTTTTCAGTCATAGTTTGAGTAGGAAACAAAAGAAAGATTTATTTGTGGCCAGAAGCAAAGTAATCAGTGTCACTTAGCAGCATTACCTAGAGGACACCATGCTGCTTCAAGTCCTAAATGATAGTGTAAAAAGACACTGCAAATGATGTCTCAAGTTGTTTCTGGTTTTTAGGATGGAAGGTTCCATTAACTTTGAAAACCTGGCTTTCTCTCCTGCCTAAAACTTAGTAAACCTATCACAGAGGCTATGTATTTGATTTAAAACAAATATAGACATTTAAGCTTCTTTAACTCCTTTCTGTTTAGCTACTTGCAATGCATAAACGTTCTTGTGTCCTCTATGATTCAAACGTAAGAAACATGTTATTTCTGGCAGTCTTTTATCAGGGGTAGCAGTAAATGCTGAATTCAAAAATTCAGGAGCAAGTCTTTTTACATGTAAATAATCTACCAACCAAACTTCTATTTTCAAAATCCCTACTTCTTCTGCCTGGCTTCATTCATTTTCTTTCTCATCACATCTTAGAGGTTCATACAAACAGAAAAGGATGTTATAGGCAAGAAGAATTGCAATCAGACACATTTTGTGAGTAGCACAGATAAAGGAAAACCAACCCCAGAGTTTGCTATTCCTTACCATCTACTTATCTTTTGATGGAAGATTTTAAATTTATCCAAAACCACCTGAGGCATAAATGCAAGAGACAATAGTCAGTAATAAAACAGTATTCTTCAACTTTCAAAAGAAGGCCACATTTTAAACATTTATTTTAATATCTGGCTTGAGAATTTTTCCATATTATGGGGTGTGCATATTGATGAGAACAATAAATTTTTATAACAGAAGATAAAAATTCTTACATCTATATATGATTACCAGGAGAGTATTTCAAAAGCCCAGCAGAAAATGAAGAAGCAGATAATGTTTGGAAATGCAAGCAAGGATCAAAGGAAGGATAAATTAATTGCAGAACATTGTTCTCTTTTTTTTCCTACATAGATATACAGTTGCTGTAATGATAAAGAAAAACATGGACTGACAAAGACAATGTTGTTGTTCAAATGTTTCATTTCCCCTGTTAGCACTTTGAGCATTGCAGGCATGGAATTAAAGACATACTATCAAAGAGAAGTAGGATGGATTTATTCTTTCCTAGCTAAACTACTATGATACCTATAAGAATTCTCCACATTTGTCTATACATAATCAAAACAAAGGAATTCCCTTACTCAATAATCAAATTTAAATCACCAATATTGCTTCCAAACCTCAAGTACCAAGTGATTCTGTACACTGAAGCACCAACCACCGCATATAAAAACTGTGGCATGTGGTGCGTGAACTTATAGTGTTGTGAATTTCATATTTTGAATATCTTCTTGCCACAGCATGCATTAATCTATTCTGACATTACAAGACACCAATGCCAAGAGATGGATGTTACCAAAACTGTGACAAGCAAGAAATATGTACTGAAAAGAAGTCAGGGATGAAGCCAACAAAATGTGTGCATGAGATTAGAATGGAAATTCACAGAGTTCCCGGAAGCTAGATGACAGATTTGTGCATACTTTTTGCTTATCCCTAATATAATTTAATATATATTTTTAATCTGTTGAATTAAGCTTTGAGGAAGTTAATGGAGTATTATATAAGTGTAACTGCACAAGGTAGATTATGTCAACTTGATACAAGCTAGAGTCGTTGGAGATGAGTGGCCTCAGTTGAGAATATGCCTTCATATGATCAGGCTGAAGGCAAGCCTGTAAGGCATTTTAAAATGAGTAATTGATATGTGGGGACTCAGCTCATTGTGCGTGGGGTTATCCCAGGATATGTGGTCCAAGCCTTTATAATCAGGCTGAGAGAACCATAGAGAGGAAGCCAATAGATAATATTCCCCCATTGCCTCTGTATTAGCTCCTGTCTTCAAGTTCCTGACAGGCTTTAAATTCTGTCCTGACTTCCTTTTATGATAAACTGTATTGTGAATGAGTAAGCCATATAAACTTTTTCCTCTCTTATGTTTCTTTGGCTATGGTGTTTCATCATAGCAGTAGTTATCATTCCTAAGACAATAATAATCAGAAAAAACAACTAGCTATAATAGCTACTATATTATTACTCAATAAGTTAATAATCAAAATATTTTAATGTGATGCAAAGAAGGTACATTTTTAAAGTTTTTATTTACCTTTTTACTTATTCACTTTACATCCCCTCTGTCCTGCTCTCGGTCCTAACTTCCCTCAGTCTCTCCCCCTTCTCCTCCCCTTCTCCTCCCCTTCTCCTCCTCTTCTCCTCCCCTTCTCCTCCCCTTCTTCTCTGAGACAGTGGAGCACTCTTCAAACCTGGGGAACCCCTACCATGGCACATCAAGTCTCTGCAGGGCTAGGTACTTCTCCCACTATGGCCAGACAAAACATATTCTAAAATTGAAACAATACAGAGAAGAAAGTACATTTTATGAGAACTTTTATAGTAAATTATATTGATTTCCTGAAACTTTAAAGTGCATATTATTGAAAATTAAGATATAATAAATATTACTTCTGCTAGAAGTAACTACAGTTAACCTTCTCAAGATATATGTCATTTTTTTTTCTCTTCTGAAAGATCTATGATGCTTCTAGCTTCTGCTGTACTAGAAAACCAAGGAAGAATCACTAATTTTACTTATGTTTCAAAACTACAGAACAACAGAAAAATGACTTTTTAAAGATTCACCTCTCTGAGAAAAAATTAATGCACGAGTACAGCAGTTTATTGAGCCTAACTCTCGTGGTTTTCTTGTTTTGTTTGTTTAAGCCCAACTCTTTAAAGACTGGTTTGGAACATTGGTGTTCCAATAATCATAAAAGTATATTTAACATTTCATCTCATATTTATTAATTATAAAATTATCCACTAATAAATATAAGAATGTGTCACAGGAAAATATATCTCTTTACTGTAATGAATCTCACAGATTAAACTATTACAAAGGCATCAATTCCTTTCAAATGTCTAAAAGAATACACTAGTTGTATATATGATTGTAAATTACCACTCTATAATTAATAGTCAAACAGCAGAGATAGAGTTTGATTCCTGACACTGGAAGTTCACAAGGCAAATAAAAACCCAAATATTATTAATCATTGCTATAACCTTCTTAGTATCTATTTAACTAGCTCTCTAAACAAGTTTTGCCTGAGTTTAGGGAGTTATCGGTCCATGTTATTCTCCAAATGACTCTATTTGACACAGCTACTATAGACATTGAGGAAAAGGAGTTGATCCCTCTGGCAAAAGGCAGCACTTGGAAAAACAGTGATAATCCACCTTGCTTTCACAAGCATTGCAGTGATATTGGCCAGGACACCAAGCAGGCAACTAGCATGGAAACATGTACACATCCTATTAAATTATGCAATGGAACTGTAGCACATCTCAGAAGTGTTTCGGTTAGTGTAGACAGTGTCATCATGACCATTTGCTGCAGTAGCTTACTGATGAGACTTACTTAATTAAGCAAATAAACAAAAATTTAAGTTCTAATAAAGCATCAATCAAATTACTCTTCCTTACCAACTCTCCATGTTCTAACCTTACACACCTCATCGTTTCACTGAATTGTTTCTTTTCCCCAAACATACTGCTCATTAGCCTACAGATTATTAAGTCTTGCTTTAAGGACCAAAGTTGAGGTAAAATTGATCTGTCTCTAATGTGGCAAAATTAAATACCTTTAAAAAGATTATAGGACTGCAGGATAGTAATGTAGAAAAACCTGAGGGAAAGGAGGTTCAGTGTGATAGGCCCAAATCAGGATCCAGCTCAAAGGGAGGCTCCAAGGCCTGACACTATTACTGATGCTATGATGTACTTACAGACAAGAGCCTGGCATGGCTGCCCTCAGAGGGATGAACAAAAGCTGAAAGACTCAGATGCAGATACTGACACCCAACCAATGGACAGAAGATGGCAACCCCTGTGATGGAATTAGGGAAAAGCTACAAGGAGCTGAAGAGGAGAGTGACCCCATAGGAAGACCAGCAGTCTCAACTAACCTGGACCCCCAAGTCTCCTAGACACTGAGCCACCAACCAGACAGCATGCACCAGCTGATATGAGGCCCCTGACACATATCATATACAGCAGAGGACTGATTGGTCTGGCCTCATGAGAGAAGACACACCTAACCCTTGAGAGACTTGACTCCCTAGACACTGGGGAAGTCTGGTGGGGTGGAGATGGGGGGTGGAATATCTTTTGGAGACTGGGAGGAGGTATGAGATGAGTACCAGAAACAGGCAAGTAGATCAATGGAATAGAATTGAAGACCCAGAAATAAGCCCACACACCTATGGTCACTTGATCTTTGACAAAGAAGCTAAAACCATTCAGTGGAAAAAAGACAGCATTTTCAACAAATGGTGCTGGTTCAACTGGCCATCTGCAGATAGAAGAGTGCAAATTGATCCATACCTATCTCCTTGCACAAAGCTCAAGTTCATGTAGATCAAGGACCTCCACATAAAGCCAGATACACTGAATCTAATAGAAGAAAACCTGGGGAACAGCCTCGAATACTTGGGCACAGGGGAAGCCTCCCAAACAGAACACCAGTGGCTTATGATTTAAGAGCAACAATAGACAAATGGGACCTCATAAAATTACAAAGCTTCTGTAAAGCAAAGGACACTGTCAATAGAACAAAATGGCAACCCACAGATTGGTAAAAGATATTTACCAACCCTACATCTTATAGAGGGCTAATATCCAAAATATACAAAGAACTCAGAAAGGCAGATTCCAGAAGACCAAATAACCATATTAAAAATGGAGTACAGAGCTAAATAGAGAATTTTCAACTGAGGAATCTTGAATGGCTGAGAAACACTTAAAGAAAATATTCAACATCCTTAGTCACCAGGGAAATGAAAATCAAACGATCCTGAGATTCCACCTCACACCAGTCAGAATGGCTAAGATCAAAAACACAGATGACAGCAAATGATGGCGAGAATGTGGAGAAAGAGGAACATTCATCCATTGTTGGTGGGATTCAAGCTAGTACAACCACTCTGGAAATCAATCTAGAAGTTCCTCAGAAAATTGGATATAGTACTACCTGAGCACTCAGCTGTACCACTCCTGGGCATATACTCAAAAGATGTTCCAACATATAACAAAGACACATGCTCTACTATGTTCATAGCAACCTTATTTATAATAGCCAGAAACTAGAAAGAATCCAGCTGTCCTTCAACAGAAGAATGGATACAGAAAACGTGGCACATATACACAATGGAGTATTAAGCAGGGATTAAAAATAATGACTTCATGAAATTCACAGGCAAATGGATGGAACTAGAAAATATCATTATGAGTAAGGTAACCTAGACACAAAAGAACACACATGGTATGTACTCACTAATAAATGGATACTAACCTAGAAGCTCACAATGCATATGGTACAACCTACAGACCATATGGAGCGTAGAAGAAACGAAGATCAGGGGGTGGATGCTTCAGTCCTGCATTGAGTGGCCAACAGGATGATTGTGAGAGATGGAAGGAGTAGGGGACAAGGGAGGGAGAAAGGAGGAAGAGGAAATAAGTGTGGTAGTATCAGAATCTGGAGGAAGATGTGAGAGAGGTACAGAGGGTCATGAAATCGAATATAAATAGGTAGCTGGGGGCGGAGGGGAGATGAGGAACTTGGGATAGCCATTAGTGTGTCCAGACACCAGAGAAATGTAAGGCTCCCTGGACCCAGTGGGATTGACTTTAGCTGTAATGAGCAGAGAAGGAGTAGATAGAACCTCTGGAGACCACCTCCAGTAGATAGACACTTTCCCTGGCTGAGGGATGGAGCCACCCACCCTTCTCAAATTTTTGTTTTGTTTTGTAGCCAGAAATGTTTCCGTCCAAAGGAAAAACAGGGACAAAAAATGGAACAGAGACTGAGGAAGGGCCAACAGGGAATGGTCCCACCTGGGGATACATCATGTATGCACTCACCAAACCCAACACTGTTGCCATGGACAAGAGACACTTGTGGAGAGGAACCAAGTGTGGCAGTTCCTGAGGAGGTCCAGCCAGCAACTGACCAATGCAGAGGTGGATGCGTGGAGCCAACCATCAGGCTGAACGCAGGGAACCTGGAGGATGAGCTGGCAGAAGGACAGGAGGAGTGAAGGGGGACTGCAACCCTATTGGAGGAACAACGTAGGCTGACTTGGCCACCTAGTTTTCCCAGAGATAGACCACCAACCAAGGAGTGTACCTAAAGGGATCTTTGGCTCGAGATACATATGAAGCAGAAAATGGCCTTGCTGGACAGCAACTAGAGGGGAGGCCCTTGGTCCTAGGGGAGGTTTGATACCCCAGAGTAGGGGGATGCTGGAGCGGTTGGGTGGGAGAGTATGGGTGGGTGGGGGAGCACTCTCATACAGGCAAAAGGGAGGGGGAAGGGCAGATGTGGGATGCGGGGGATGACAGTGGTGGAAGGGTAACCAGGAAGTGGAATATCACTGAATGGGGGGTGGTGGAGGGGTTAACAGGGAAGTGGGATATCATTTGAGATGTAAATGAATGGATGATTAATAATTTTTTAAAAAAGGTTAAAGTATATAAAAAGATTATAGGAAGATATTAAAATCAGTGTCTGACTCAAAATTATTTCAATCTCTTTGCTGATATTTATTTCTACCTAATATAATATCAGCAGAAAAATCACTTGTCTTTTTCTATATAGCAGACCTACCACCTCTGACATTTGTGTGGATCATCTTTCAACTAATCACTTTCTATAACAAAATCCTCTTTGAATTAACTGGTGATAATGATGTTTTTTTGATTCACTTCTCATTTTAAAATGTAAATAAAATGCTGCTCATTTAAAAATCATACTTCAATTCAGCCTAAAAATTAAACTTCCATACAGACTAAGTTTTTACATACCAAAGAATTGAAGTCTAATTTTTATTGTCTTCAGTTTGTTTACATAAATTATAAACAGAATGCTGATTATAATATGTGAGAGAATTTCTTCATCTTGATAGTTTCTTCATCTTGAAAATAATTATATCTATCTAGCAACTACCTGTTTATTACCTATATTGATTCATTAATTTCCAGGTATAGTAACAGATATACACTTAGACATAAAAGAAATTGAATCAAAGACTGTTTGAAAATACTTCCAAAATAATTTGGTTGTGAATGTAGATTGCTGAGTCTAAGCTTGTTAGGAATATTCCATATAAACTCCAACAATATAATAAAATGGTTTAAATTAAAAACAAATGAAAAATTAGGTTATAAAGTATGTGATAATATTATATAAGTTAATTATTGAAAATAATTGTTTTAGAATTTAAAAAAAAAAAAAAACTGTCCTGAGGGAGATTGATTCCCAATTTTCAGAGCAACCACAGTATTGATTTCCTTAGTTGCTGTGTAAGTGTATCCTACCACCAGCAATAAAGAGGTGCTCCCTTATTCCATTCCTTTGCCAACATGAGCTGTCACTTGTGTTATTGATCTTAGCCATTCTGAAATACATAAGATGGAATCTAAAAGAAGTTTTGATTCACATTTCTATGATGACAAAGGATGCTGAATATGTCTTTAAATATTTCTCAAACATTTGAGATTCCTCTATGGATAATTCTCTGTTTTTATCTGTAACCCATTTTTAAGTTGTATTATATGACTTATTTATGTGTAATTTATTGACTTTGCATATTTTGGATATTAGTTATCTATTAAATTTGGAGTTGGTTAAAATCTTTTTACATTCTGTAGGCTACAGTTTTGTCCTACTGAGAGTGTCCTTTGCTTTCAGAAGCTTTTCAGTTTCATGAGGTCCTGTTTATTAATTGTTGATTTTAGTGCCTTTACTATTGGTGTTCTCTTCAGAAAGCCTTTTCCTTTGCTAATGTGTTTAAGGCTATTTCACACTTTCACCTTCCTATCAAGTTCAGTGTTTGGTTTCATGATAAGGTCTTTGTGCAATGAGCTTTTTCGTTTCTTTAAAAACACGGAAATATTAATGGAATATATTTGTGTTTCACTCCTAAGTGTGGGATATGGGATGGCTTTAGATTTTCCACAGCAGCAGACTATGATTTGTCTGGTGCTGTGTCAGGGGTGTTGTTTTACCAGCTGCAGATCATTTCTGCAATTGTCTGATAATTGGAATTCTGGAGACTCCTGAGAAGGTATATAAATGCCAGAGTCTTGAGAAAGATGCAGCTGCTGCTGCTGTTATTCCTTCCTCCTCCTCTTCCTCCTCCTTTTTCCCCTCCTCCTCCTCCTCCTCCTCTTCCTCTTCCCCCTCTTCCTCCTCCTCTCCCTCCTCCTCCTCTTCCTCCTTCCCCTCCTCTTCCTCCTCCTTCTGTTCTTCCTCCTCCTCTTCCTCTTCCCCCTCCTCCTCTTCCTCCTCCTTTTGTTCCTCCTCCTCCTCTTCATCTTCATCCTCATCCTTTATGTCCTTCTCTGGCTCGTGCTGCTACTACTTGCTGAATGTTGTTTGGATGTAGTTGGTTGTTCCTTGTGCAGTAGAAAAAATTGTATATCCTGACAATAAAGATTAAATTGCTCCAAGGCACTTAAGACCCCTAATCAGCAGGAGGTAGTCTAAAGATATCTCCATGTTTCCTTTCTCTTCTAACCTTCTTTCTTTTTTACTTAGTGTTGGGAGGTTTGGAAGATATAGGGGTAGAGTAGGGTGGAAGCAAGGTCGAAAAAAGGAACCTATGAAAATAGCCAAAACTCTGGCAATAAGAAAGGGATAAGGGTGAAGTATGGTTAAAAGGAGGTAGGAAAAAGGAACCCATGAAGTAATCAAAATTCCTGCTATATGTGGCACCTACCATGGGGGTTTTAAAGGAAAGATGGTATGGTTATTCTGTTTCAAGACATGAGTAGAAAGTTTATTGGGGCTGCTACTGCTGGACTATCTCCCACTTTGCTCCCAGATAGAATTTTCTGCTTTTGTTTTTTCTTTTCTTCTTATATTTCATTTCAGTAAAGATTGGGAGAATAACTGGACAGGTGGAAAATTTTAGAGCGAAAATGGAAGGACATGAGAGATGAAAAAAAAAAAAAAAGGGCTGAAATGAGAAAACCAAAATGGTCAATCTACTCTCTCATTTCTGAAAGGGTTGTAGTTGGCTGTGGAACATAACAGGTTATGGGTAGAAATGGAAGTACTTGGGAAAATAGTTTCAGAAAAGACAGAATTAAAAAGCTCAGACCTGGTGATTGAACAAGAGAGCGGAAGCTTCCCCCAAGAAGAAAGAGTGAAACAAACTGTGCTAGAAGGGCAGAGCTAGTTGTGCATCTGGGAGGAGGAGAGGGCCGTGCAAAACAATAGGAATAAAGAGAAGCTGAAATAGCTCATTTTGAGAGAAAGTGCTAATCTTTAACCAATTGCTTTGTGAGAGCTAGAGATAGAGATTACAAAATTGCCAGCACATGCCTCCTAATGGTGAGGATCAAGATTATGAGGAGAAAGGATGGCATCTGACAGAAATGCTAGATCTAAGTCTTTATAAAAAGGTCAGGATTTCCCATGGAATGTATTTGCCTTATATAAAACAAATTCTCAGTAGCTGGGCTACCCAAAATAGACTTATTCCCCAAGCCTGCCAGAGGCTTGTAACAGCTGTGCTAGAGGGCAGTCAGAAGATGCAATGGTTAACATTATGGAAGGAAGAAGGATGAACACTGAACAGTGAAATAGAACAAGGGGAATGTATATTGTCAAAGATCAGTTGCTGGATGAAAGGCAACACTCTTACCTACAAAAGTAGATTCAATCTGGCAATGATATTATACAACTTTAAGAGCTTGGGACAAAGTTGGGTAGCCTGGAAAACGGTCCACTTAAATCAGTCAGATGTTTTCTCAGAAAATTGGACATAGTATTACCTGATAACCCAGCTATACCACTCCTGGGCATATACCCCAAAATTCTCCAATTTATAACCAGGACACATGCTCCACTATGTTCATAGTGGCCTTATTTATAATAGCTAGGAGCTGTAAAGAACCGAGATGTCCTTCAACAGAGGAATGGATACAGAAAATGTGGTACATTTTTACTGGAGTACTGCTATTAAAAACAATGACTTCATGAAATTCTTAGGCAAATGGATGGAACAAGAAAATATGATCCTGAGTGAGGTAAACCAGTCACAAAAGAACACACATGATATGTACTCATTGATAAGTGGATATTATTCCAAAAGCTTGGAATATCCAAGATACAATTCACAGATCACATGAAACTAAAGAAGAAGGAAGAACAAAGTATGGGTGTTTCAGTCCTTCTTAGAAGAGGGATCAAAATACTCACAGAATCAAATACGGAAGCAAAGTGTGGAGCAGAGACTGAAGGAAAGGTCATCCAGAGACTGCACCACTTGGGGATCCATTCCATATACAGTCACCAAACACAGACACTATTGTGGATGCCAAGAAGTGCATGCTGACAGGAGCTTGATATAACTGTTTCCTGAGAGGCTCTGGCAGAGCCTGACAAATACAGAGGTGGATTCTCATAGCCAACCATTGGATTGAGTATGGGGTCTCCAGTGGAGGAGTTAGAGAAAGGACTGAAGGAGCTGAAGGGATTTGCAACCATAGGAAAAACAACAATATCAACCAACCAGACACCAGACACACCCCCCCGAGCTCCTAGGGACTGAGTCTCCAATCAGGGAGTACACATGGAGGGACCCATGGCTCCAGCTGCATATGCAGCAGAGGATGGCCTTATTGGACATCAATGGGAGAAAACACCTTTGGTACTGTGAAGGCTAGATGCCCCAATGTAGGGGAATTTGAGGGGAGGGAGGCAGGAACGGGTGAGTGGGTTGGTGGGTTGGTGGGTTGGTGGGTGAGTGGGTGGGAGAACACCCTCGTGAAGGCAGGGTAAGGGGGGGTGGGATAAGGGTTTTCGGGGCGGGGTGGGGGAACCAGAAAAGGGGATAACATTTGAAATGTAACGAAGAAAATGTCTAATTAAAAACAAACAATAAAAAAGATTATACAAGGCTCTGGACTTTTTGAAAAGATTTGTCTCAGCTGTGAACAAAGCAGTATCAGACCGTGACTCATGGGAGGTGCTTCTAGGGACCATTGAGTTTGAGAATGTTAATAATGAGTGTCATGCTAATATCATAGAACAAGCTATTGCTGAGGGTCTCTGACATCAAAACTCCTAGTGTTTCAATTGTGGAAAATTTGGTTATTTGCAAAGAAACTGTAACTAAATCCCTAAACCTCTCCAGTTTTAAAATTGTGAGTATGGTACTATCTGCCAGGGAAGTGAACAGCCATTTCTAGCACCAAAATCTTTTTTTGGACTATAAATGAGAAAATATGCCTAGACTTCTCTGGGTGTGCAGGTATTGTGATGAGGGACTAATGAATATAGATATAAGATACAAGGCAATTTCTTATTATCTTGAAATGAAATGGAAGATCTGGAAGCTAAAGGCCCTGCAGCAAAATTATAAGCCATTTCTGTCTTGTCAGCCAGGAAAACAAGAACAAACACAAAACAGAACAAACAAACAAAAACCTGGCAACCAAGTATTGTTATGGGGGGGGGAAGGGCAGGGGTGGGGGAGAGTGTACTGCTGATATACCAATGGCCTTCCCCTTAAAAGAACTGACTAACAACCATGCATGAAAGATCAGTGCCCTTAACTATGGAAAATTACAGGCCTGTGAGAAACTGGTATAAGTGTAGCTGGAGGTCAACATATAAAATAATCTACCAGCCCACAGAATACCCCATTGTTTGTTATTAAAAGAAATCAAAACATTGGAGGGTGTTAATAGATTTAAGAGGGGTAAATAGAGTAATTCAGACAGTGGGTACATTTCATTCTGTAATTCTTTTATCTTCTTTACATAGGCTATGTCATGACCTGTGATAGTAATTGATTTAAAAGACTGCTTTTTCACAGTCCCCTTGCATGAGCAGGATAGGAAAAGGTCTGCTGTCTCATTACCTACTTAAAACAATGGTGAGTCAATAATAAAATATCATTGGAAAGCTTTTCCACAGGGAGTGCTAAATAGTCCTATTTTATGTTAAAACTTTGTGCAACAACTGCTAGAAATAATTTGTAGGCAACTTCCTCAATTCATTATTTATCATTACATGGATGATATTTTGTTGGCTGGTGCTGACACATATATTTTAGAAAAAAAAAGAGTATAAGGAATCACAAATAATTCTGCCATACTGGGGGTGATAGATTGCTCCTGAAAAAAATACAGAACTGAGACACTATTAACTATTTGGGTTATAAATAAGTCAACAGAAAATTCAGCCACAAAATGTACAGATCAGAAGAGATCAGTTGCAAACTCTTAATTATTTTTAAAAATTAATAGGAGATATTAATTGGACACGGCCTACCACTGAATTAACTACTCAATATTTAAGCAAATTGTCACAAAGATATTCAGACTTAAACAGTTCAAGATAGTTAATGCTGAAGCAGAGAGAGAGAGAGAGAGAGAGAGGGTTAACTCTGTCAGAACAGAGACTGTAAGATGCTTATGTAGATTTCACAGATCTCAAACTTGATTTTATTTTGATTATTTTGCTTTCAACTCATTCTCTTACTGTGTTCATTAGGTAAAGGGAAGATAGTCTTATAGAGTGGTTTTGCATAAAAATAACACAGAAAATTAAAAATCTATATAAAATGATTTCTGACATAATCAAAAAGATAGAATAAGACTACAGCAATAGGTGAAAACTGACCTGTCCAAAATTGTAGTGCCATTTCCTAGTGTTGAGATTATGTCATTGTGGTTAATCAGTGAAGATGGGCAAAGAGTTTGCATTTGAGAGAAATTAGCAACAAATATCATAAAGAAAGCATCTTCAGTTTAGAAAAAAAAAAAACTAATTAGAGTCTCTTATATATCATAAAGGGAACACAAATTCCTGAAGCATCTACATCTTACACTGATGCAAAGAAATTGTGAATGGGAAGATATAAGTCAGAAAAAAATTAAGGAAAGTAATTCAAGATCCATATACTTTGGTTCAAAAATCAGAGTTATATGCAATTCTTATGCTGTTATTAGATTTTCTTGGGTCTCTCAATGTAATTATTAATTCAATATGCACAAAGTTATTTTGCATATAGAATCTGCTAAATTTATTCAGAATTAACTTTGTTATTTATATAACTGCAACAGGCAATCAGAAATAGAAGCTATCCATTATATATTACTCATATTGAGTCTCATGTAGGCTTTCCAGGTCCATTGGCACAAGGAAATGAAGAGCAGTATGCTAACAATAAGGGTTTAAAGAGAAAAAAAAGAAACATTTCTATCACTTGGCAATAAGCCAAGGAAATTATAAAACACATATCTACTTGTTCTTTGTATAACCAAACTTCATTACTCATTAGAAGTAACCCTAGCGGTATCAAAAGAAATGAAATCTTGCAAGTGGATGTGTTTCCTTTTGCAGAATTTGGAAATTAAGGGTTCAGAGTTCTGAAAAGGCTGATTCTGTAATTATGCATTTACGGGAAGTAATGGCTATTATTAGGATACTCATCCAAATTAAGACTGGTACTTCCTTCACACATGTTTCCAGTAAGATGAAGCAATTCTTTGCATATTATAATATAAAGCACATTACAGGTATAGCACACAACTCTACAAGACATCATAGAAAGTTCTAATCACGCTTTATTAGAAACGTGTATAAAGCAAATAGAAGAATAAAATATCTCAGGGATAGACTAAATAGAGCATTGTTAACTTTAAATTTTCTGAATGTTATTGAGAGAAGAACAACAGCAGTTGAGAAATACTGGGTTATAGGAAAAATAAAACTGTGGAATTAAATCAAGCTATATAGTTTAAGAATATGTTAACATCAGAATGGAAGCCTGTAAAAGTTTTACATTGAGGAATCAGGTTTGTTTTTGTTTCCACAGGAAATGAAAAAAACTATCAATACTGAAAGGATACCTAATAAAGGTCAGAATTGAGCAAGAGAAGTCTCCAGAAAATCTTAGCCACTGATATGAAAGCATTTAGTTCATAAAAAATGTCTCTATTTATAACTCTCTCCTAAACACAGCACAATTAATTGCTTATAAGGGAAAGGAAGAAATATAGTGAGAATGTTATGGGAATATGTTTTTGTTTTAATCCAAGTTTGATTAAATAATCCCAGATGTGGAGCTACTTCAGCTTGTCCATAGCTGCAGACTGTGATTTGCCAGGTGCTCTAGCAGTGACATGATTTTGCCAGCTGCAGATATTTTGTACAAGTAGACAACGTTTGGAAATCTGGGTACTCTTGAGAGGGTATGTAGATGACAGAGCCTTGACAGGGGTGCAGCTGCTGTTTAATTCCTTCTTCCTCCTCCTGCTGTTGTTTTGTGCTGCTGCTATTTGCTGGTTGCTGGTTGTTAAGTAGAAGAAATTAGATACCATGATGTTGAAGATTAAACTTGCCCCAATGAACTCAATGCTCCTAATAAGCAAATAGTCTAATGATGTCAATGCTCACCTCCCTTCTGGCCTTCTTTCTCTCCTATTTATTGTTATGGGGTTGAAGGGATCGGGTTGGAGTAGGATGGAAGGGAGGTTAGAAAATACGAACGTATAAAGTAACCAAAAGTCCATCTGTATCTTTGATCCACTTGAATTTGAGTTTTGTAAAAATTCATTTTTCATTCTTTTCATGCTAACATCCAGTTTGACCAGTATCATTTGTTGAAGATGCTATGTCTTTCTAGTGTGAATTTCTGGCCTTCTTATAAAAATAAGGTTAGATAGGTATATTAATTTAAGTCTGGGTCTTCAATTCAATTCTATTTTTTAACGTGTCTTATTATACCAGTACTATGCAATTTTTATTACTATATCTCCATAGATACCTCCAGAAGTTCTTTTATTATTCAGGATTGCTTTACCTATCCTTGATTTTATATTTTTATATATGAAGTTGAGAATTATTCTTTCAAGGTCTGTAAAAGAGGTGTGTTGGGTTTTTGATTGGGCATGCATTGAATTTGTGCATTGCTTTTGGTAGGATTGTCGTGTTTTGAATTTTAATCCCCTACTGATCCATGAGCATGGGAGATCTTTCTGCCTTCTAGTATCTTCTTTAATTTCTTTCTTCAAAGACTTACTCCATCACACCACAAGGACACTTGCTCAACTATGTTTATAATAGACAGAAAACAGAAACAATATAGACACCCCTAAACTGAATGATGGATAAAGAAAAGACAAGATGTTTACACAATAGAATATTACTTAGCTGGTAAAAAAAAAAAAAAAACCTGACATAATAAAATTTGCAGGCAAGCTAGAAGAAATTTATCCTGAGTGAGGTAACTTAGACTCAGAAAGACAAATATGATCAATGCCTTGTCTAGTCATCATCAGAGAGGATTCTTTTGGCAACCAGATGGGAGCCAGAGATTCATAGCCAGACATTACGCTGAGAGAGTCTACATTGGAGGTCTCTATCAGGTCCTTCTCCCTCAGCACTCAAGGCACCCTACAGAATAGGAAGAAGACAGATTTCAAGAGTCAGTGGAAAGCACAAGTCACCAGAATAAGATTCTCCACTGTATCAGTTAAGCAGCGATCACAAGAGTTCATCAAGACTAAACTGGCTACTTGGGTCTGTACCAGATCCTCTGTAAATATGTTATGACTGTTAGCTTGGTATTTTTGTGGGACTCCGAACAGTGGGAGTGGATGTGTCTCTTACTCTTTGGCCTGATCTTGGTACTCTTTCCCTCCTATTGACTTGCCGTTTCCAGTCTCAATATGAATTTTCCTGTCAGTTTGTATCTTTGCGATTGTTTTTGTGTTTGATTGTTGTCTCTGGGAAGCCCGCTCTGTTCTCAAAGGAACTGAAGGGGGATGAGATCTACGACTGAGGGACGGTGTAGGGAGAGGAGTAGAAAGTGTGCTCAGAATGTATAGTATCATGTTACAATATATTTGAACCTGCTTCACATTAGGGTATGGCTCAGCCCTTAGCATTCACATTTAATGCAAAACATTGAAGGTAAAGTTAGTTTGTAGGATATTAGTTTGCAAGTGATCTCTAGTTTAGTTGCAAAGTAACAAATCAGAGAAAGATATGACAGAGTAAATATGTCTAACTCTCAGAAGAGAGATAAAGGGTAAGCTACTTAAGGGAGAGACAGACAATACAGGAAGAAGAGAGTACAGTACTGAAATACATTTGAGTTCATGGAGCACCGTACAGTATAGTTGAGAGGGAGAGCAGAGCAGCACAGAGAGGGAGAAACAGAAGAAGCAAGAGAATGAGAAGGAGCTAGCCTAATTGCTAGAGTTAGTTTGAGGCCAAATAGAACAATTCAGAGGCCCAGAGAAAAGCTAGATTAAATATGTTAGCTGGGAAAAGAATTTGAGTCAGAACAGTTGAGTTGAATCAGCTAGCTAAAGTTCAGAAATACCAAGAAAGGGTAGTCTTATTCAGTAAGAAGGCTTAGAGGCGGAAAACATTCTAAGCCTCAATAAGATTGCATAGAAGCTAGAAGCTTTCAGGACTAGACCTAGGTTAGCAGACAGAGAGTAAGCCTCCTAGACAAAAATTACAACAGGAGAATAAAAGTTACTTTTACAGTATGAGAGACATTTCTACAGTAATAGTCTTATATTATTTTTACTTAAATTCATTTTACCATACACATAAAATCATAAAAATATTATATTAATTGATTATCAGGCTATTTTGACATGTGAGATGCATGTTTGATGATTAAGTCATGTTAAATAAATATATGTCCTCAAATATGTGCCTTTATGGTGAATATTTTTAGAATGATTTTGTCTATCAGGTCTGCATACAGTCACCATTACTGTCTCTAGTGATCATGGTTTCAAGAGCACACTGGAATGTCTTGCTCCAACTGTGAATTAGTACCTATAGTCTCTCCCTGCATTCATGGGAGCACTTCTTTCTTCCATTCTGCTCTTTGATTCTGAGATCAACTTAGTATTGGGATGAATAATCTTACTAACAGGTAGACTTGATTTAGAATCACGTGGAAATACAATACTCCAAGTATCTATAAGGAAAATTTCAGTGAAGATGTAAAACCCACCTTAAATATGGTCTGACCATATATGTCTTATCAATATAGCTATGATTGCATATGACTTATTTGCATGTGTTTGGATTGTTTTATTAAAACAAATAACTTATGGTTCCATTCCTATTGTTTCAAATAATAGGAATACTTTATTTTTAATCAATTAATTAATTTATTTTAAACTCCAAATTTTATTCTCTTCTGGGTCCACCCTTCAACTGATCCACATCCCATACCTCCTCCCTGCTTCCTGTCTCCATGAGGATGTTCCCACCCCTACCCTCCATCCCACCAGACCTCAAACTCCCTGAAGTCTCCAGTCTCTTGAGGGTTAAGGGCATCTTCTCTGACTAAACCCAGACCCAGCAGTCCTCTGCTGTATATGTGTTGGCGGCCTCATACCATGTGGTGTATGCTGCTATGAGTATTTGAGAGATCTCAGGGGTCCAGGTTAATTGAGACTGCTGGTCCTCCTACAGGGTTGCCCTCCTCCTCAGTTTATTTCAGCCTTTCCCTAATTCAACCATAGGGGTAGCAGCTTCTGTTCATTGGTTGGGTGCACTTATCTGCATCTGACTCTTGAAAAGTGAGTTCCTTAATAGGAAACATATCTTCTCTTAAAGTATGGTAATATATAATTAAATTATTGTCTTTGAGTTATGCTTTTTAACATCTATAAAGCTTCCAAAAATACACTTGAATCATTTTAAATATATACACAAATTAGATAATTATTTAAAAAATAATACCGCTGTGTAAAGAGAAACAAACTTTAAAAATGCACTTCTATTGGTTCCTTAACACTGGTCTTTCAGACTAAGTTATTTAACTTCAGAATATACAGACAACATAGAGAATATGATCTATTTTGATTGATGCTACTCATGAGTAATCTTCAAAGGGTATGGAAAAATGCTAGTAGGAGATTAGATATAGTAATATTCAGAGAAACAGGAAACAGATTTATTTTCACATTTTTTCTGGAAAAAGCATAATTGAGTCTGAATATATTCTTTGTCCTCTTGAATATAGTTGTTATAAAATTCTTGATAAACTTTTCAGCACTATTGTAGAGAGATGGGATTCAGAGGAAGAGGTGAAGTTAAATAAACTGACAATAAAGAGTAATAAGGCTTGGAATTGTTCTAAAATATAGTTCCCTCACAACAGAAGCCATGATGCCTGTGGCTAGAAAATAGAATTATTGAACAACATCATGAGTTACCAGCTAAGTCTTAAAAAATGCCTACTTGTGACATCTCAGATCTAAAACAATGATGCTCAGAGCAAATAACTGTCCATGGGAGTGCAAATGGACTCTATCATAGAATGAAGAGCCAGGCTGCCAAGAACTAGGTGGTTTCATGAGATCCTCAACTCATAGCCTGTGCTTTCATAGACATCACAGGTCTACCATTATACCAAGCAGGAAAGAACTACCAGTAAATTTCAGAGTTAATTGGAAAAAGTTAATCTAGGAAAGGGTGATAGGATTATCTGCAAGTGCCCTCACAGGAAGTAGTACTGGTGGTCATTTTGTGCTCTTTGTGTAAATTACTACCATCCTTATTCCTTCTTAGAGAGTCATTTCAGGCTTATGTAGAATTTTTTTTTTTTTTTTGAACATCAGATTTATAAGTGACAGAATTTTTGTTTTATCTTGTTTTAGTTAGGCAAGGCTGGTGTTAAAAGAGATCTTTCTGCCTTACCTTATCTTCCTTAAAGCTGATATTTCAGACAAGTACCATCATACTTGGTAACTCAGAAGTTTCCTGCTTATGTTTCACATGCTTAAAATTTAAAGCAAGCATATGCTTTTTTTTTTTTTAAATTTAAGAATCCTTTTCTACTATTTTCATGGTTAATTCACTTTCAATTTCTTAAGAGAACTGGGGCTATGCTTCTGAAAACCTGTTATGAATCTTTGAAACTTCAATATATACATTAACTACAAAAATCCTTTGTATAATACATGTGAACTTAATGGAGAAATAACCTACACTTATTTAATAATATACTTATGTTTTATGGATTATCATAATTGGGCAATATTATCAACTGTCTGTATAAAATTTTACTAAATAAAGAAATTTTTAAATTTTACTTAGTATATTCTAATTAGGACTTTTCCTACTTATGTAGCTTCATTAGAAAATAATCTACAGATCAATGTCATTTTTTGTTTTAATGTTGATTAGCATATGAGTAGTTTCCCAGTTTGATATAATTTCAAAGAACAGTGATAGTAGTAGGTCCATTTTTGGAGCCCACTATCATGACACAACTACCATCCTATGACTAGTAAATAAAAACCTTAGGAATCTATTGATTTT
This sequence comes from Mastomys natalensis, assembly GCA_021653895.1. Lineage (NCBI taxonomy): Eukaryota > Metazoa > Chordata > Mammalia > Rodentia > Muridae > Mastomys > Mastomys natalensis. The sequence continues at coordinate 278,165 of JAJTUV010000791.1, read as the reverse complement.
GAAGACCCATTGGCTTCCACCAACCCAAATCTCAGATTGTCATCAGAGAGCATCGTAAGCTTACAGAAACCCTCCACCTTTTGATTTATCCACCAATGTATTTTAAACCTGTCTTCATTAATGACATTCTTCATTTTGTAAAACTATAAAAACTTCATGAAACTGCTTCCCCATTGGAACCTGGGGAACATCAGGAGTAACTTAAATCTTCTCCTAAAAAATGGTCACTCAAAAATTGCTCCCGAATAAACTATCCCATATTCCTTTTATGTTGAGACTACATTTCTTTTTTGTTTTGTTTTGTTTTTGTTTTTTTTTTATTTAGTTAGTTATTTAAATCACATCATAATTTACTTATTTACACAGGGGTTATAAACACAAAAAGGCAGGATGTGGGGAAGGGAATAGCACCGGAGCATAGGTGTTCAGGGGGAGTACAGATACCTTTCAGAACAGGGTATCAGCTGGGTGAAGGTTCAGGGGACAGGTCACTATGGCTCTGCCTATGATTCACTTGTCCTTATCTAAGTTGGTACTGTCCACCAAAGCTGCCTATTTATAAGACCTATGACTACTCAGGCTGGTAAATTTCCACAGAAGCTGCCTGTTTACAATAGCTTATAGCCTGCTGTTTCAGTGTTTTTCCACAGAGACCCAAGACTTGGTGTTAGCATGTATGTATGTCAGGCCTATTTCTGATTTTAGGCCTATGGCTGATTTTAGGTCTTCAGTGTATAAGCAGGGCTGCTCCTGACATCTCCTCCCTTCTGTAAGTATAGAAGGGCCTTGGCGATTCTATTCTTGCAAAGGCGGGGATAGAGGCCTGACCTCCAATAATTGAAGGGGACCTTGTAATGGCTCAGGTCCTCCTGTCGTTGAGATTACATTTCTTCTATTAGCATATCTTAGAGGAAAATGAGTAACTATTAGGATATTCCTATGTTTTAAAGCATGTCACATTCACCATTCAATTTAAAGAAAGAAATAATAGGTCAACACTGAACCCAAGGTTTTCTTTAGGGCACATTGGTATTTTACAATAATTTAGAAATTATTAGGAGTAGTCTGAGATAAAGTCTGAGACTTTTATTTTACATCAATTACAAAATTTAGACTGTTTCTTCTTCATTAGCTATATTATTCTAATGAATAAAAAATGCATCAACTTTCAAGGACACCAGAAATTTGCCTACAAATCATAGTGGCAATTAAGCCAGTTGCAATTGCATTATTTTTCACATAAATATAGATATACACTGTGTTTAAAAATAGTATAACAGTATTTTTGCTATCCAGTTAGTTGTCTTAACATTATAATCATATTTTTTTTAGGTTGGCCCATGTAAGAAATGTAAAACAATGAGTTTTGATGGTGTCCAAAGCACTTTCCATCAATTGTTTCCTGCAGAATAAAAAAATAAGATAATAGAAGATTATAAGAGCTAATTTCTTCTGGCAGGTTTTATTTCAGCTACACAGCTTATAAAACCACAGGGGAATATATAGATATTCTATTTGTGTCTGAATTATTAAGTAATGGAATACCACATAGAAGTAAAGCTACATTTTAGGTAGATGAATCAATAAAATATAGATTTTTTTGTATTGGAGTATATCATTTCTGTAATGTGGCTTTTGGTTATTCTAGAATGATTAAATTTAACAATTTTAAAGCAGTACAGTTTAATGTGTTATCAGAAAATAAGTGCTGTGGATTTGACTTGGTAAAATATACCACTGGCTTTTATATTTAACTACTATGCATAATCCTTTCACTGTTTTATCTTTGAATAAATGGGCTTCTGAAAGCTGGGAGTCTAACACCAAAGAAGGAACAAACTTCACAGTCTTTCCTTCTACTTTGTTGACTTACTGCCTAGAGTTATTGATATTCCTATCTAATTAAAATTGTATATCCTTGATTAAATATTTTGTAGGAATGCTATTATCTAATTTAGTCTTGCTAAGTGTGTGTGTGTGTGTGTGGTGTGTGTGTGTGTGTGTGTGGTGTGGTGTGTGTGGTGTGGGTGGGAGTCTTCAAACCAAATAGTAGCCTGTTTAAAATGTCATCTCATGTTTTAATTTCTAAGTACCAGGTTTTAAGTTCCCAACTTAGTCACAAAAACACATATTATATATGCTTATGAAATATTTCTAACTTCTTATTCCAAGAGGGATCTTCATGTGAACTTTAAAAAATGTAGGCATTTGACTCAACTCCTATTGAGCTAAGTACTGTTCATATTCATAGCATTTCTACATCCTCATTAATAGTCGTCTTCCATTCTTGCTCTCAATTAACCTTTATAGTTTCTTTAATGCATAAAACATTGCACTTTCTACAACTTGCATTTTTATCTTACTAATAACATTTTTCATCTCCATCTTTTGATGTCAAATCTAATTATTTTAAGATTACTCTCATTTCCCTGTCATAAAACTACTGCTTTAGAGAATTTCTTTTCATTAAACCAGAAAATTTACCTTATTATTATTTTTTTTATTGCTCAACATCAGTTATATGCTCTGACCCCAATTCTCCTTGTAAACATTCCTGTCATCTTCAAACTGTAGCCAAATGATTCTACAAATACCACTAGGTGATTTTTTTATTTCATCAAATTGGACTTTCATCATAAATACGCATGCATATGCATGCAGAATTTTTTCATATAATTGTACATAAATATAAAATGATATAATATTCAAGTTGTACACACACACGCACACACACAACACACACACACACACACACACACTGGATATATTTGCACATGCTAAATAATGTTATTAGATTTGTATTTAATTTAGTTGTGTGGGTGTGCAGTGTGCTAAAACTTTGAGTTAAAGTGTATTGCCTATTTAATTTTAACAAAACGTTATTCAAACACTATAATTAGCTATATTTTGCACACAAGAGAACTCTTTATATCATTGTGTTCATCTATGCCACCTCATTAGTTACATTACTTTTGTTTCCTTATGACATCTATCTTCTCTCTTGACATCCTACTTGAAATTGTCCCATAATCCTCACCCGAAATACTAGGGAGAGTATAATATTTTTTCAAATCTTAGAAGCACATTTTTATCTTACATTCTTTACACATGTATTCAATTATTTCAGAATTTAAGAATCTTAAACAAAATCCACTCCACCACTGCCTCTTATTAGCTTGATATATCTAGTACTTCATCATTTCAAAACTATAACTCACTGACAAGATATCTTTATTCAGTATTTATATTACAGTACCAAGCTTTGGGCTGAATGCCTTTGAAATGCCAAACTTTCACTAAGTTAATTCTGAGATCTCAATTGTGTTTGTTTTTCTCTTTTTCAAAAGTGTTTTTCTTTTAATTAGACACTACATTTAAAAAGACCTTTTGCCTTTCAATATTGTATTAATGAAGGAAAGAAATCTCCATTATATATTTTGGAAAAAAAACAAATAGGAAGTAATTTAACATGTTTTTTTTTTCCTTTTACTCCTTGATAAAAGTAAGTTTACAAAGGTCTTTGGAATTGCATCTGTCATTGGCTCATTAGCATATTGTACCTTTGAATCTGGTCATCAATTACAACACAGGGGTCTATAATAGGCATCACTTTCAAGGGAAGTGGTTTCCTGTGGTGGGCTAGTCATGCTAAAGACTCTAGAATATCCATATAGTCCTAGACTCTTTTCCTTCTTCTGGCTTGGAAGCGCTACCTCTGTCATCTTTTAAACTTCTCTTCCTTTGGATCAGGCAGAATCCATAGTGAATTGTTACCTTTTTTGAATTTCAGACAGCTTTAGTGTAGGTTCCATTTTATATGAGAAAACAATGGGAGCACAATTGCTAAATTATCTAATATTATATCTAGGAATGCCATAACTTCCTAAACTGTTTTCCAATGTATCTGTAAAATATTGTACTTTGAGCAACAAGTAAGAGAAGTCCTTGTGACTCAGTATGTCCACCTCGACATATGGTGTTGTCAGTTTTCTGGATTTTACCCATTCTGATAGGAACCACTGCCATTCATAGACTTATATGTAGACATTATCTGGGTGGTATGGTAACTGGGCAGCCCATACAGAAGAGCTTTATAAGAACAATATGCTGGAGAACTGTAGCTATCCTAATGTCAGGGTGTAGGAACACACTAAATCTGATACCATCCATGAGCTAGAAAGAGGAGAACAAGGAATGTTGTAGCACAAGTTTCTCACCAGGGGGCTTTAGCTGCTGAACCATCTATACCTCAAACACCATAGAAAGGTTCCAATGTTTACATTTAAAAAAAAAGATGTGCCCTTCCTTGAAGATAGAGCACAAACTTTGTATTGAGTTTATACATATCCTAGCTTTAACAATGTAAAATTGGAGGGAAAAGAAATTGAGACTAAGAGAAAAGGAAAGATAGAAAAGCAGATGGACTTCTGTTTCTATACTAGAAAGTGTCCAAAGAACAGAACAGTTTATTCTTGAAAGCAGATAAGACTTGGAGGTAAAGGCATTGGGTGATGTATACAACTCCAACTGCATAAAGGTCTGCATAGCAAAGCAATAAATACAGGAGACTCTTACACCCAGAGGCTCAGCAGACAAGTCACTTACCACAGTCATAAAAGCATTCTAGCTCACGGTGGCATAAGTCCAACTTCTTTGCAGAGTCAGTCAGCTTCTCATCCCTATTTAGTATCCCCACTTCTAATCCTTGTCCACTGGATATCTCCATTTCCATCTCTGTGGTTTATCAATACATGATTCTATTTTATTTTTATGTTTTGGGGATTATAATACAGTTACAATGTTTTTGCCTTTCCATCTCTTCCTCCAAAGTATTCCATGTAGACACCACAAAATGCTCTCTTTCAAATTTATTCAGCATACCTTCCTTTCCTGCAGTTCTTTGTCTAAGTTTGGGCCTCCTGAGATTTTTTTCTCTCCTGTTAGTCTGGTAACATATCTATGTTATCTATGTTCAGGTCACTTTTAGGCAGCCATGTTGGTGAAACTTCATGGATGTTCTTACAGATGCTAGTCAGCACAACTTTGGTGATCATTTCATAATGTATATAATTTAAAAGAAAATTTGTGCTCCAGACCTTTAAAGTTTCTCCATTTCTATATTACCAAAACCAAAGAAAGGAAGTAATAGGATTTTATTGATCAAAAGAACCTCCAAACCAAAGGGATCAAAAAGAACAGCAACAAAATACTTAATAAGTTGAGCAAGTTCTTTGTATAACAAAGTATTTTTGCAGTATAGCTGTTGCTTATAGTTAATGCTATCTTGAGACAAGATTTAAATCATTAGTATTTATTGAGTCTCCAATGTAAACTTCTTATAAAGACTTTCTTTTTTTTTTTATAGTTAAATTTTTTTTTTTTTTTTTTTTTTTGGTTTTTCGAGACAGGGTTTCTCTGTGTAGCCCGGGCTGTCCTGGAACTCACTCTGTAGACCAGGCTGGCCTCGAACTCAGAAATCCGCCTGCCTCTGCCTCCCAAGTGCTGGGATTAAAGGCGTGCGCCACCACCGCCCGGCTCTTATAAAGACTTTCTAAGCAAACCAAAATATGATATTGTTGTGACAAGAAGAGAATACACTACACATCCTTGTAGAAAATGAAATCTGGGCTCTAAGGAGCCTGTGTTGCTTTGTTAGAAGAGTAACTTACCTGAACACATGCTCTGATAGTTTTATTTGAAGTAGCAAAAGACGTTGAATGTATTTCCTGGATTAGCACACATAACAGATGAGCATTTGTTGTTGTGCCCGTTTTCAGCGTGCTGGGGATTATGCCGTGAGAGAGCACAGATGTTTCTCATTGGCAGTTGATTACTTTTTCTGTTTGGGACTCAGAAGATTATCTTGATTCTGGATGTGTACCAAACTTCTTTGAGTGTCTCACATAATTTAGTCAGGCTTATAATACAAATGGACTTCCCTCTAACAAGGATGCATGTAAAATGATGGTTAATGTGGTTTGGTATTCCTTCATGAATAGCATCAACTTTCCCATGCAGGGAGATGTACTTCTCTTTTGAATGAATGAAGGCTGTTTGTTAAACAGAAGGCTTAATACTAAGGGGCATTTTTATTTATTCTGTGTGGTTCCAATGGATGCCGAAATTTTATCCAATGACATTATTTACTTAGATTTGTTTTTCATTCAGTTTTCGTGATGTCACATTATTTTCACAACATTAGTTTAAAATTATTATACATTTATAATGTTTTTATCTACCTAGAATTAAAACTATATTTTATTTTTTATTGAGGATTTATTGAAGATATTTTTATTGATGTTTTTGTATTTTTTCTTTCTATTAAAAATTGATTGTTTTCTCATACAATATATCCTGATTATGGTTTCTCCATCCCTCTAATCCTCCCAGTTTTCCCCATCTCTCCTCCCTTCCAGATCCATTCCCTTTCTGTCTCTCATTAGAAAATAATAAGCTTGTAAGAGATAACAACCAAATCTAGCATAGAATATAATACTAAATACCCATAATACAAAATATATCAGATCAAATTTGAACAAGGTAATGTAACAGAAAGAAACGTGTCTCAAGAGTAGGCTGTTACAGTAAGGAATCCCATAGAGACACTAACCTAAAAGCTATAACATGTAGTCAGAGGGCCTGGTGCAGACATATGCAGGCTCTGTGCTTGCTGCTTCAGTCTCTGTGAGTTCATATGTGCCTTGTCTTGTTGATTCCGAGGTCCTTGTTCTCCTGGAACCCTCCATCTTCCCTGGTTGCTACAGTATTTCTGCCTCTTTTTCCTTGGAGTTTGCTGAGCTCTGATGGGAGGAATTTGATAGGGACATCCCATTGAGACTCCCTCTTCTGGTAATATCTGGCTGTTGGTCTCTGTAGCTGCATCTTTTGCCAGAAGCTTCTCCAATGATGATTGAATAAGGCGCCAATTTATAATTATAGCAGAATATCATTAGGAATCATTTTATTGATACTTTTTAAAAATTTTTTATTTGATATTTTATTTATTTACATTTCAGATATTACCCCCTTTCCTTATTCCCTTTCCCATTAGTCCCCTATCCCATCTTTCCTCCTCCTTTTTTGCTTTTATACCATTTAAATTACATGCAAGTATTAAAGTCAGTTCTTTTTATATTACCAGCATTTGGTTTCTACCCTAGGTGTCTTGGCTATCTAGCCTCTGGTTCATGGTTACTTAAGCAGTGTTGGGCATGGGTTCTGTCTCATGGCTCATTGATTAGCCAATAATTTTTGTTATTCCTATAACTTTTGGGCCACTATTGTCCTAACCTATCTTGCAGGCAGTACAGATTATAGGTCAATGGTTTTGTTGCAGAGTTGGTATTTATGATTCGGCCTCAGTACTCTGAAGAGTGTTTTTCTCTACCAGGGACACTAAGGGCAAATGCTCCTTGTGAGTACCAACTGAACTTCTCCAGGTTCAATGAGTTGTGTGTATATTGTCCTGGGCAAAGAGGCTCTGCTGTCAGTTTAGAGAGAGCAATCCACTGTTTTATCAACAACTTGGGTTGTTTGGGGGATTATCATGTGATCTCTTTGGCCAACAACTCAATGGAATGCAACCCAGTCTCACTCCTGGAAGCCTGGCTTGGTAGCAAGAGTTGCCCAGTTCAGGTTCCATATCCTTCATTATTAGAACTCATGAGGAACACCTTCCTATAGTTTAGGAAGTTTCTGCTGCACTAGGTTTCCATATCATCCCTCAAATGCCACTCGATTTTAGATGTTCCCGCATTCTCACCTTCTGCCTTATCTTCCCTCCAGCTTCCCACACGATCCTCCTTTTCCTATCCTCCTTCAACTCAGGTCTACCTGTAAAATCTGATCTTATTTCTCTCTCCCATGTGTCTACCCTAAAACTCATCTCTATATTTAACCTCTCCGGCTCTATGGATTATAATTTGATTATCATTTATTTACTTAATTGTTATATCCACATATAAGTGTACACATGCCGTATTTATTCTTTTGGGTCTGGATTACCTTACTTAGAATGATTTGTTTCTAGTTCCACTAATTTGTTCGAAGATTTTATGATGTCATTTTAAACAGCTGAGTAATACTCCATGGTGTAAATGTACCACATTTTTAAAAATCCATTCTTTTGTTGAGGGATATCTAAGTTCTTTCCAATTTGTGGCTATTATAAATAAATCAGCAATGAACATGGTTAAGTAAATGTCCTTGTGGTAGAATAAAATGTTCTTTGTTTATATGCCTAAGAGTGGTATAATTAGAACTTGAGTTAGATTGGTTTCCAAACTACTGAGGAAATGCAACATTAATTTCCATAGTCTCTATACAAGTTTACTCTCATCTACCAGCAATGGATGACTGATCCTCTTATTCCACATCCATGCCATCATCTGCTTTCACTTGTGTTATTAATTTAGCCATTCTGACAAATGTAAAATGGATCTCAATTAGAGTTTTTCTCTTTCTACTCCTCCCAATAACTTCCCTCTTCCAAACTCATCTGGATTTATAAACTTCCTGCCTCTTATTAGAATATAAACAGGCACCTAAGATATTAGTAATAAAATAAGATTAATGAAATGGAACCAAATCAGAATATGATCAAAAATAATAAAACAAATATTATTTCAAGCAAAAGAAACATATGGAGATACAGAGACAACACACATAGTCCTGAACTCAGAAATAAAACAAAACAAAAAACAAAACACTCTCTCCAACTGGAAGCCATAATGTAACCTCCAAAGGTTGGATGAGTTTGTTTTGTTTTATCTATCTACTCCCAAGCATGAGGACAACCCTTAAAAGTGGTTTGTTTCCCCAGCGAGACCTCCTTTCTTCTGGATGTGCTACGATTGAAGAGAGCTTCTCTGATTGGGATTCAGATATGTGTCCACTTCACCTTCCAGCTCTAGGACTTCATCTGGTGAAAACCCATGCAGGTTCTGTGTATGCTGCCTCAGATTCTGCGAGCACATACATGCACTAGCCCAGTTGTGTCTAGAGGACAATTATTTCTTGTTGTCCTCCTTTCCTTCTGGCATTTACACGTTTTATATATCCTATTCTGCAGAGTTCCTTGAGTACTGTGAAAAGGGATTTGATGGAGACATTCTGTTTAGGACTGGCTGTTTTGAGGTTTCTTGCTCTCTAATATTGTCTGGCTGTGGGTCTCTGTATTTGTTCCTGACTGCTGCAGGATGAACTGTCTGTCTCTGGGGATGGCTGAGTAAGGCATTGATCTATGACTATAGCAGAATGCCATTCATTGTATTGCTATCTTCCTCTAACAGAACCATAGTATATGGCTTTCCATTAGGTCCCTGGACTATCTAGACTCAGGTTCTTAGAAACCCTGGAAGCACTGGGTATCAGGTTTACCTCATAGAGTGGTATACACCTCAAAATAGATATTGATCAGTTCCTCCAAAAGTAATTCTGCTAGTATTGTATCAATATTGTATCTAGTAGGTAGATTACTTTTGGAGGTAAGAGGGTTTACCACCTCGGTTGCTGTTTGCCTTTCTCCTTTCTTAGTGTGTAGAGTACCTACTAGTAGATGAACATTAGTCTGTAGTCATAAATGCTTTAGAGAGGTATCAGTTTGATTTTTCCGTGTTCAGTGAGTTATGTCATTGCTACAGTCAGTGATAAGGCTTTAGTATAAATTTAGAGAGCAAACAATAGCCTTGAAAATATCTTGAGTTGTTTGCAGGTATCCATGGGACCCATTTGATAGTATGTAATCCATTCCCAGTATTGGAAACTTCATATGGTGAAGGTGATTTCATTTGAGCTCTGTTTTCCAAATTACTTAGCAATTTAATTTAGATCATCTTCAAATATATTTATATTATAGGAAGCTACTACTTTATTAGGTCTTCATACAAACTCTCAAATGGCTTCTTAGCTGTACTTCCCCTCTCCCTATACTTTGCCCACCTCCTTCCTTATTTATAATTCGTTTTGAGTCCTCTAAACCCCATCCATCTATATCTATCTATTCTATTTCCCTTTCCTGGAGTGATCCCGCCCTCTCTACTAGTCCATAGCTCTCTATGAATTATCTGTGGTTGTACAGACTGCACCTTGCTTATCAATGTCTTAACCAATATCCACATACCATAATTGTCTTACTGTGGCTGAATTATCTCACTCAGGATAATTTATTCTAGGTTCATCCATCCCTGTAAATTTCATTTTAATGGCTATGTAATAGTCCATTGTTAAAGTGTAAAATATTTTATTTATCCATTCATCTCTTGATAGACATCTAGTATGTTTCCAATTTATAGCTTTTGTGAATAGAGCCACAGTAATGAACATGATTGAGGAAGTGTCATGAGTAGGATGAAATATCCTTTGGGTATATTACCAAGAGCATAGCTGGATCTAAAGACAGATTGAATCTCATCTTCCTTAAGCACCACCACACTGATCTTCATAGTAGCTCTACAAGTTTGTACTCCCATCACCCATGGATGAGTGATCCTCTTATGTCACATCCTTGCCAGCCTGAGGTGTCACGTTTTGTTGATTTTAGGCATTCTGACTGGTATCGGATGAAATCTTAAAATAATTTTGATTTGCTTTTCTTGATGACAAATATGTTGAACATTTCTTTGTTTCTCGGATATTTGTGTTTCTTCTTTTGACACATATCTGTTTAGAGGAATACCCATTTTTTAATTGGATTATTAGTCTTCTTCATACTTAGTTTATTGACTTCTTTATATATTTTGTGGATATTAGCTCTCTATTTCATGTATAGCCAGTGAATGTCTTTTTCCATTCTGTAGCCTGCTACTTTATCCAAATGATTCTGTGCTTTGTCATGATGAAGCTTCTCAGTTTTATTAGGTGCCATTTATTAATTGTTTTGTTTAGTGCTTGACATATTGCTGTTCTGTTCAGAAAGTTGTCTCCTGTGCTGATCCATTCAAGGCTCCGTTTTGTTTTCAATTAACGTCATTTTATCTGTATTTATACTGAGGTCTTTGATCCACTTGGACTTGAGGTTTTTATAGGGCGATAAATATGGATATATTGCATTTTTCTATATGCAGTCATTCATTATGAGTACCACAATTTGTTGAAGATGCTATGTTTTTCTAGTATATATATCTGTCTGGCGTCTTTATAAAAATATCAATTGCCTTTAGGTATGTGGACTTATTTCTTGGCCTCCAATTAAAATCTGTTGATCAGTATTTCTTTTCTTATGCCAATAATATTATTTTTTCTTACTATAACTCTTTTGTACCACTTGAAATAGTCATACATCCAGCAGTTCCTGTATATTTTAGGAGTGTTTTAGGTATGCTGTTTTTTTTTTTTTATATATAAGCTGAAAATTGTCCGTTAAAGATGTATGAAAAATTGTGTTGGAATTTTGATGGCGATCTGTAAATTGCTTTGGTCGTACAATCATTTTTACCATAGTAATCCTACTGAACCATGATATGGTTGATCTTTTCCATTTTCTGTTATTTTCTTCAATTTCCTCAAATTTTTTATTATACAAGACTTTCAAACTTGCATGTTCAGTGTTTCTACAAGATATTTTATATTTCTGAGGCTGTGTGAATGTGTCACTTCCCTGGTTTCTTTCTCAGCTATTTGTCCTTTGTATTTTCAAATGCTTTGGTTTTTGTATCCAAAAACATTAGTGAAAGTGTTTGTCATCTAGAAGTATCCTGGTGAAATGTTTAGGATCACTTATATAAACTATCCTATCATCTGCAAATAAAGATGTTTTGACTTGGTCCCTTCTGCTTTTTGTTGCCTTCATCTCCTTCATATTGCTAAAATGAACTTCAAGTACTCTATTAAATAGGTATAGAGAAAGTGGAAAACCCAGTCTTCTGACTTTTTTTTTTCTTTCTTTCTTTTTTTTTTTTTTTTGGAAATGCTTTGTGTTTCTATTAAAGTTGAAGTTTGCTATGGGCCTGCTATAAATTGACTTTATTTAGCTGAAATTTTTATTTGTATTCCTAATATTTCCAAGACTTTTATCAAGAAGAAGTTTGTGTCTTGTTAAAGGCCCTTTTCTGAATCAAATGAGATGTAAATGGGGTTTTTTATATTTCAGTCAGTTTATATGATGGATTACACTTATTGATTTAAGCTGTTGAACCATCCCAACTTCTTTGGGATGAAGCTGACTTGATCATGGTAGATGATCCTTTTTTATATATTATCAATTTTGGTTTCATATTTGTGCATTTAATTCATAAGAGAAATTAATCTTTAATTCTCTTTCCCTTTGGGTCTTTATGTGGGTTAAATATGAAAATAACTGTGTCCTCCTAAAATACATGGGGCAATTTTTGCATCTTTTAATTTTGATGTTATTTGAGAAATATGAGAATTAATTGTTCTTTGAAATTCTGATAGGATATTGGATCAAAACCATCTGAACCTTGGCTTGTTTTGATTGGAATAGCTTATTTATTGCTTCTATTTTACTAGAGAACATAGGCCTGTTTAAATTCTTTATCTTTATTTATAAGTGCCATTTATCAGGAAAATTCTCCATTTCTTTTAGATGTTCCAATTTGGTGGAGAATAGTTATTTAAAGTATGCCTTTATGATTATCTAAAGTTCCTCTCTGTCTATTATGCCCCTGATTCCAACTCTAATTCTGATATTTTGGATCTTCTTTCTGTGACCTTAAATTAATTTGTCTATATGTTTGTCAATTTCATTGATATTTTCAAAGAACAAATTCTTTGTTTTATTAATTCTTTCTCTTGTTGTCTTTCTCTATTTGATTGTTTATTCTATTAAATTTTGCCTTGAGTTTGATTATTTCTTGCTATCTATTCCTTTTAGGTGTTATTTATATTTTTTTCAATAGCTTTCATGTGTGCTGTTAAGTTGCTAAAGGGGTGGGGGCTGGAGAGATGGCTCAGTGGTTAAGAGCACTGACTGCTCTTTCAGAGGTCCTGAGTTCAGTTCCCAGCAACCACAAGGTGGCTCACAACCATCTGTACTAGGATCTGATGCCCTCTTCTGGTGTGTCTGAAAGCAGCCACAGTGTACTAAATAAATGAATCCTTAAAATAAGTTATTAATATAAGATCTATATAAAACTACTTTTAATCAGGACAACAAACATATCAGTTCACTAAGTATAATTATATTACATATTCTGTCATTTTTTGTGGGATTTCTGCTTTGCCTCACCTAGACAGTATATGTCAAATATAATAGCTGTTCTTTTACTTCTCCTAAAGTCCTAAGTAGATAAAATCGCATTCTTTGCTACAGGGGATTTATATGGACTGTAAGGTAGTTGTGTGGGCCAGAATGTGAGTTGCAGTGTGGGATGTGTCCTCTCAGTTGGGACATAAAATGTTTAGCATACCATTTATATGAAGTTAATGTCATGCTTTTCCACTAGAATCTGTTGTAACCTGTCTTGGCAGAGATCATAAAGGGAAAATTAACAAGATATTTTAGAAGACAACACTTTATATTCTTAGTCTTAAATATAACTCTAATCTTGTCAGTGACATTCTGAAGGTAGTATAGCTTCTACTGAATGCAAAGAAAAAGTGGTTCATTAGTATTTGTTCTATAGGCTCAGGGCTTAAAAATGAGGTTGAATTAACTTCAAAGTCTGTTGAAGTAATTTCTCTGTGGAAGATGCTTCAATGAACCAGTGATGTAACTATACATTAATTGGTTTTATACAATAGATCTTGATGAATGTATTTTGTATTTTGATGAATGTATTAATTGATTCACTAGTGGTAATGATATATTGACCTTCAAAAATCTGGGTATTCATCCATATTCATTGTATGCACTCCTTTCATAAGTAGAGATAGATAACTATGTAAGAGTTGGAAGAATGCTTAGCTATAGTGGTATTACTGTTCCTTTTCAGTATGGTTACTATTGTGTTAATGATTTTTGACTCATAATTGGTCTATACTTGTAAAATAGATGAAATTATCACTAATTTGCACTGGGATGTTTTCTTCATTTAGAAATGCATCAATTTTTGGTTACATTTCTGTATTCTGTCATGCGTTAAAATTGCTTCCTATTGCCCCATCCATCAGGTCAGTGGACTAGGACTGGGGGACCACCTGAAAAAGAGAATGAGGGACAGGGGTATGCAAAGAACCACAGCTTGTCTAGAGTCTGATCAAACCATTATTTTAATTTTTTCGCACAGGGGTTATATACATATAGAGGCAGGATGTGGGGAGAGGGATGACACAGGGCAGAACAGGTCACTATGACTCTGTCTATGATTCATTTGTTCTTATCTAAGCTAGTAGTTTCCACCAAGGTTACCTATCTACAAGGTCTATAGCTATATGTTCTAGGATTAGTATTTTCCCACAGAGACCAAGACTTTGTGTTAGTTGGCGTGTATGACTGATTTAGGTCTATGGCTGACTTAGGCCATTAATGTATAAGCAAGATCGCTCCCAACATCCTACTTTCTAATTCAACTTTCCCATCTATTATAACAATTACACCTGTTTTGCCTCTAATATGCTAACATGCCTCTAAGCTCTTACCGAGCTAGTGATAAACCAGGTGCCATTGTGAACACTGTGGCAATAGAATGCAGCTATCATGCAGCCTCCCATATCTACTGCCTTATTAGGGCATTCCTATTTGATTTTATAAAGTAAATGTACTCTACAACTCTCTCATGAGGACAGTTATCTGGAATTTCTAATCATTTTCAAAGCCTAAACTATCACTGTCATTACACTTAGCTTCCTCATTCTTTTAAAATAAATTGAACATTGTAGCTACCGTATGCTAGATAGTATTTATTATGATCACAAAACTGAGAAATAATAGCTATCCCAAATTATATCACAATGTCTCCTTTATGACAAACTTTGTTCCTCCTCATTTTGAAGTTTTCTGAAAATGGGAACCTGAGACATACATGAATAGAAGGTAAATTCTTTAGGTGCTGGAGGCGAGAAGTAGAAAGAATAACTAGAGAGGAATTTCAAGCCTATGGTATATTATTTAGGCACTACTCTGAGTCCAGTGAAGTAATCTTCCTGAGGAGTGTTCAGAATCCTTCCCTGTAGTATTTGCCTACAGTGGGAAAACTGAAATATTTATTCATGACTCCATTTTCCTTTGTTGAAGCTTTACCTGGAGGAGGTGTTGGATGATTTTGCCTTCTGGTCTGCACTTTCATGTAGACTGAATCATCAAAAACATTCTGTGGGAGAAAAAGAAGTTACCTTGGCCTGGATTGTGGAGCAAATTTCTGAGTTCAAAAAGAAAGGGGCTGAGTTTGCAAGGAATTGTTCATGATACATAAGCTAAAGTTAAAAGTAAGTTAAGATGCAAGATAGTGGGGGTTCTTTTGAAAGAAGACTGAAGAAAGGAATTCAATACAGAATGCAGATAGTATTGCAAACTTACAAACCCTTCTTGACAAATATTATGGATGAATTCCATATCAGTACTGGGGAAATTTAACTTGAGAAACTATTAATGGGAAATAGGTAGTTAAGAGATATGTTACTAACATAAGAACATGAGAAGGAAGAATGTGAACGTTGAATATCTTTTTTAAAAGTAGCAAAGCCAAGTCACAGGTAGGAGTCTAAGAATGATATATAAATATACTCAGATATTTTCTGGGACCACAGTATGAGAATGGGGAACCAAGGACATTTTAGGAAACCAGGAAAGAAAAACTAAAAACCCTTGCACTACAGTAGGTAAAAATGAACTGAATAGGAAAAGCATCAAAGTAAAAAATGCTGTGTAATTCTGAACAAACACTTTCATTATACTCATTAATCTGACTGGAGTCTGCTTATACATCGAGGAAACATATTCCCAGGAAGATCAGTAAAGAAAAAATTCCAGAAACATAGTATTTGCTCAGACATTATTGAAATATGTTCAGATTAAGAGCAACTGATTCAATGGGCTTCTTCCTACCAAATGTGTGTAACCAGAAAATAATAAAAGATGTATTATGAAAGTAGAATTTAATATCTAAAAATATAATGCAGGTATCCATTGCAATAACCAAAGCAAGATTAAAGAAGTGCATGAGCAAATTAGGGCATCATTACAAAATTCAGAAATATTTAAAACATAATCTGTTGATTCTAAAACCATGAAATAAAATGCTTTAGAAGGTAGTCGGAATGGCATTGTCATATGCTTGAGTTATTGTTTACAAAATCAAAAACAGCCATTATGATTTTGGTAGACACTATCTCAACCAAGTGGCATAATCTATTGTCAGAAATGTGGGGAAGCTGTTATTGTGTGCTTGTGTCTCCTCTGGTATAAAAGAACATAAGTACTTAATCTAAGACATTGCCTTCAGTGTGTCTTTACCCAAAGATTAAACAAGAAGTTACTTATTGAAAAAAATAGTTGAATAAGATTTTAAGACTTCTAAAAAATAATTAAAGTGGTCTCCTTTCAAATATCAGAATGATCATCATGTTAGATGTCAAAATAATTAAACCAACTTTCCAAATAAAAATTTAAATACAAGGCAATAAAACCAAATGTCATGTATGAATATTGAGTCAATCTTGTATGCAAAACAGAGACATAAAGGATGTATTTAACAGAACCCAAGAAGTTTGATATTTTGATTGTATATTAGCCATTATTGTATCAATATTAAATTTAATATATGGAATATGGATTATTGTCAAGTGGGAAGGAATTTACTTTCTTATGGAATGTACATGAAAATCAAACAGTGAGATGTCATGGAGTTGGTGATTTTAAAGTTCTATAATGGATGTATGACATGTGGGTGTCAGTATATGAATAGAGATAGTAAAGAATACAGAGAACGCATATAAGTTAATCATTATAGAATCTAAGTAAAATATGAAGTGTTATTCCTTGTATTATGTTTTAAATTTTTCATAGCTGAGAAATTTTGAGATAACAGGGAAAATTCTATGTTGAGAACTACTTCGGTGAATAATTTGACACCAAATATAACATTGTTAATATCCACAAGATCTTAGTGTAGTCATCTTATGTGCTGAAATACACTTTTTCTGTGGTAGGATAGATAAAAAGTAGTTTGAAAACTGATAGTTTTCTGCTCATCAATGGTAACTTCTATTTGAAGGATAAAAACTAAACAAGAAATACAAATCATTGGGAAAACTGAAAGAGTTACCTGGTAATAGTACCAGAGCATCTTTGGGAGCCCGTACAGGATAATGAGCAACACTTCCGCTCAATTAGGCTTTCTGCTAGTATTAGGAAGGACTTTAATTGTTCTTAGCATGTGGCTGCTTCTATATTGTCAGAAGAAAGCACTGAGAGCCTTCCTGGTCTTGTGAAATACCCAGCCTCTTGCCAAATTAACAAAATACTTCCAACACCATGCAAATTTCTTTTTTTCTCCCCCTCCTCTTCCTCCTCCTCCTATTCTTTTTCCTTTCTTTCTTTCTTTTTTTTTTTTTTTTTTTTTTTTTTTTAACAAATTCCAGTCTTTTGCCCAGAATAACTAGTTCATAATATTATTTGGGGATTTTGAATGCTTTTCATACAATAATTATTTAATATATCCTATCTAAATCTAAATTTATATACACATACATGTACTTACTCTAGGTTTATGCGTGTGATATACATCATCATATTAAAGAGATGTGCTTATGTACATGCAGTTATTATAAGAGGATGAACCAAGTCAGAATTCAGCTCTTTAATTTATTATAAAAGTCAATAGTAAAAAATTGCCAGTGTAGTCAGCCTGGGTATATCAAGCTAACAGGGCAGGTTTCTTATTATTAGGAGTAGTTGGCCAATAGAAAATGGTTAAAGAAAATGGTGTACATAAATATAGCCCATTTTATTAAATGAGAAAAATATTAATTTCTGCTTATTGCTCAGTTTAAATGATTGAATTCATTTTGATTAAATTTTGTATGCTATATGCCATTATGTGTTTTTTTAAGTTTCTAATTTGGTGAAGTAGAAGTTTTGAAGATATACTTTCATGATTTTTTTCTTATTTGTGTTGGTAGCCATTGCAGGTGATTCCTTTTGATATCTAGTTTTGCTAATCTTGGTGTTTTTATGTATAATTTTGTTAATGCTTTGTAAATTTTGCTTATATTTTAACAAATTTTGTTTATATTTTAATAATAATTTATATTATTTGTTTAAATTTTGTTTATATAATAACAATACTGTTGCATTTGTCAACTTTTGTTTTTATTTCCATTTTATTAATATCTGCACTCATTTTGATTATTCACACCTACTTTCTTAGAATTTAGTTTGTTTCTTTTTTTTTTTCATGGTCTTAAAGAGAATTATTAACTTATTTAAGATTTCTCAAGTTTTTATATAAGCACTCAGGGCTATATTTGTTCTTAGGGTTGCTTTTATTGTCCCCAGATTTTGATTTGGTATGTTTTCATTTTTATTCAACCTTAGGACATTATATTTATTACTTTTCTTCAGTGACTCTATGAGTTTGTGTCACTTCTGTAATTTCTCTTTCTGTAGATAGTTTTATTCCTATAGTTCAGACATAGCTAGCTTTATTCTTATAGTTCTGACAAAATATAAGTGGTTATAAGTTTTCCTGTATTTTTGGAGGCTGGCTTTGCGTCCTCATGCATGATCAACTTAGGAGAAATTTTATGGGCTGCTGAGAACAGTGCATATTCATTATTATTCAGATGGATGCTCTGTAGATGTCCATTAGGTTCATTTGATTTATGATGCTATTTAACTCCAACGTTTTCTCTTTTTATCTTTCTCTTGCTGACATTCCTTCTGGTGAGAATGGGGTTTTGAGGTCATCCAATATCGTCATGTGGATATTAAAATGTATCACTTTGTTCTATAAGATGGGTCCATCTGTGTCTGTTATATGTATGTTAGTTTTATGTCAACTTAACACAAACTAGTGTCACTTGTGAAGAGAAAATGAACAAATGAGAAGACATCCTACTTAATTGGCCTGTAGGCAAGCCTGTGATGCATTTTCTTGATTGATGGTTGATTCAGGAGGTCCGTGTTCACTGTGGATGGTGGTCCTGGATACTGTTAGAAAGCAGGCTAAGCAAGCCCTGAGGGACAAGCTAGTTAGCAGTACTCCTCTTTGACCTCTGGGTCACAGTCTCTAGGCTTCTTCCTTGAGCACTTTCCATGACTTCCATGGATAGTACACCACAAGCTATAAAATGAAATAAACCTGTTACTTCCCAATCAGAATTTTCTCATGATTTTATCACAGCAATAGAAACCCTAGTTAAAACAATATGCATGTATCTAGAACTGAAAGACCCTCTTGATAGATGTTTTGTTGATTAGTAGGAAATTGACTTCATCTTGTCTACTTTTGGTTTGAAATCTATTTTCTCTAACATTACAATAGTATTGCCTGCTTATTTCTATATCCATTTGATGAAAAACATTTTTCCATCTTTCTACCCTAAAGTGATGTTTATCTTTGTAGTTAACTTACATTTCTTGGAGACAACAAAAGATGTATTCTATTATTCTTAATCTAGACTTTTAGTCTGTGTTTTTATTGTATAATTAAGACAATTAGTATTCAGCATTGAGATTCAAAGATTTGTATGAATTCACACAAGTTTTTGTCATGTTTTATCGGATGATAATAATTGGTTAATTGTGTTGGTGTTGGTTATTCATGTCCTCAACCCTCTTTGATGTCCTTATGCTTAATGATAATAAATCCCTGTAGTCAACTTTTATCATGGAAAGTATTTTTTCTTCAATTTTAATAGATAATTTTGTTGGACATACTGGTATGGATTGATGTTTGTGGTCTTTTAGACTTTGTAATCTATCTTTTCAGGATTATATCTTTAAATGTCTCCTTAGAATAGTCAGGTATTTGAATGATGGAGCTGAATTTGTAAGTGATTTCAGCCTTCTTTCTTAATACTTTCCATACTCTTCCTTTTCTGTGTTTTAGATTTTAACTATGTCATAGGTTATTTTATTTTTGTCCTTCTCTTTGGTGTTCTATAAGCCTTTGTGTGGCAGGCTATACATGGCTTCTTTCAGATTTGAGAATTTTTCTTAATTTCTTATTTTTTCTCAATACATTTACCATGCAACGTACATATGATTACTAACATAATTGAGTGAAAGAAACAAATTTTTCTCCCTCTCATTCTCCCTCTGCCCTCTCTCTCCCATCGCCTTTCTCTGTCCATCAGTTTAACTGTTACCTATATCTATTTAACTATTACCACCTATACCATCTATCTCTCTTAGTCAAGAGTTTACAGAGGAGCAGCATGCACATATAATTATTCCCAGTTTATTAGGCTGAGTTATACAACCAGAGCCTAGAAGTCTTCAAAATTTCTTTTGGAGGTCAGGTAATCCTAGAAACAAGTAGCTTCTCAAGCAAAGGAGCAGGAAGCACCAGAACAAGAAGACTGATGATGAATGACAAGTCTGAAGCAGAAGGCCTGGATTTTGTGGAAATATACTGTGTGAGGCTATGTGTGAAAGACTAAAAACTTGTAGTTTGTTTGCTCACTGGAGCAGCATCAAACAATACACTCACCTAAGAACTGTTCTAAGGAGCGTTTTTTGTGTAAGCTTCTTACTTTGGCTTTTGTGTCCATTTAGTTACAGTAATTAAAAATGACCATGTGCATTCAGACTAAGTTTTCTCCCTAAGGTCATTGACCCAAATGTTAACTATTCATGGAAAAGCATTACAAACACATCCAAAGTGTGATTTGTCAATTTTTGAGGCATCTTCATATACAGCAAAATTAATAAGATGATCCATCCATCCACTCACCCATCTATCCATCCATGTACTCACCCATCCATCCATTCATCCCTCTATCCATCAATTGATCCTTCCATTCATCTATCTATATATGTATGTATCTTTTCCTGTTTACATGTATATTTCAATCATGTAAAACAGCAAAAGGTAACTATGTATTGCTAAGTGTAAGCTTTAACCAGTTTTTCTTAAATACCATTTCCTATATCCACATGCCAATAATATTCAAACACTTTAAAAAATCCATTCATATCCTCTTCCAAGTATCCTGAGCTATAACAAAAGATTATTTGCTAAAAATTTTGTTTGCTAGATGTCTCAAATATATTGAAGTTTTTCTATAAATATTGCCACAGCTCCTAAAATTGTGAGAAAATACGTTGTTGTAAATATGTGAATTTTCCTGGATTTATAAGACATATGCCAAGTTAATTACTCCCCAGCACAATCTGCTTCTATGCGTAGGATTATCATTGTTCTAGTTATCACACATTTTGTTATTAGTGTACATTAACTGAAATGTTTACACACTATGGATTATTCTGAAGGTGCAGCACTGAATTTAACATGTTAAAATGAATAAAAATAAAATGTTTGTTTTGTTAGTTATTTTAAATCAGAAACAACAACAAAAAGATGATGTAAAGCTCATTTTCTATTAGTTTCAAATGCTCCAAATTTACTTTAAAACACGACTAACTTCTACTTTTGGAATTGAGCAACTATAGGAATCATTAAATCATTGAAAAGGTGTTCAGAAAAATGTCAATCTAACAAGGAGTATTTCAGTTTCACACTAAAGTGTGATATATTCAAATTAACCCTTTCGCCAACATATCTATGACTTTAAACTATAATGAACTAAAAAGCATAGCTTATTGAAATTATTTGCAAAATACAAATATATATATATATATATATATATATATATATATATATCTCAGATCATTTCTACAATGTAATATAGTAGCAATATATCTTATTTCTTATATTAGTCTTTTATATACAACATATAAAGTTTAAATTTCTTTATTTTGAACACTAAAAGTCATCCCAATTTCCCTCTTTGAATTTGAAATTACTGATCTTATATTAATGATGTGTTAATATTCTTGATATTTTAAATACTTATATATTTTCTTCTGGAGAAAATGGGGACTGGGATGATAAAAACATGAGTTTATGTCCCCAAAACCCATTAAAAAAAACTAGGAGCACACATTTGTAATCCCAGCACTAGGTGTATGAGAGTAGAAGTAGTCAAAGATTCAAGGACTTGCTGACCTACTAAACTAACAGAATGATTGAGCTCCAGGTTTGATTTGAGATGCTGTCTCGAACACCATGATGTGACAGAGAAAGACATACTATATCAAGTTTTGCCTTTGCATGCCTATGCACAGGTAAGCATGGGTATACACAATCACAGAGAGAGAGAGAGAGAGACAGAGAGAGACAGAGAGAGACAGAGAGAGACAGAGAGAGAGAGAGACAGAGAGACAGAGAGACAGAGAGATGACAGAGAGACAGAGACAGGGAAACATCAAACAGAGAGAGATTATACATTTAATAAATAATTCCAATCCTATTTCTGTTCCAAATTCTTGTTGAAACTTTAATTCCCATGTGAATTTGTTTGCAGGTTACTCTATCATAAGAATGAAACTCGTGTTACAGTTCTTAAGACTTTGAAGATACTAGTCATACAGAACTCAGAACTGGCATTGAAGATATCAATTCCAAGAAGAAAATCATATGAACAGGCTTAAAATTCAGATCAAATACTCATATACCATATACTAATGTTCCACTAATTGCCTTTCCATTTTACTTTCTTAAAAATTCTAAATATATAGAAAATGAATTAAACTTTTCTTGCTAAATGACATGGAATTTATCCCAGAGTAAATAACTTTAGTAATTTGCTCAGTGCACCTTAATGAAAAACCGTGTAGAGCCCACTACAGAGGATATATGAAAAATTACTTAATAAAAAAATTTAAAAATAATATAAATTTATGTATGATTGACTTATTTTTAGATATATGAAAGTAATTTATTTTTATAAATTTTAATCAAATATCTTATGAAGATTATTAGATAAGATTCAGCATTGACTTACATTTAAAATTATATATGTATATATACAATTTTGACTCATTAATTTTAATAAAGGGATGGCTAAGAAAAAAATTAGAAAATAGAATATTGCTCAGACTGTATTTTAAGGTAACTTTAAAAGAGCAATCCGGAAGCATAGCCTAAGGGCAATAACACTTATAGACAAATTGGAAAAGAATTCTTAACTATTGCTAATAAAAGGAAATGCAAAATTCACTGACTAATTGTTGCCAGCATGTCATTTGGCATACAAGAACTCAGAATAATTTTAGAAAAAAAATATTAACCTACTTTACCTCGATTGTTGATGAAAGATCTGGGCCACCATGAGACATGCCTCAGGACTTGCTTAACATACGAGTTATGAAAGTAACATATCTCTGTCTGCTAAGGACATCAATACACTCTCTTTTCTTCCAAGTTTTACAATTTAATAGAATACTATGGCATTAATTACTTTTTTTAAAACAATTAAAAAAAGGATTTTAAAAGTATACAGGATTCTGGGTATGCCTGCTTATATGTTCTTCCATTTATTGTTTTCTGTTAGCATTTACTTACCTTGAACGATAAGTAAAGAATGTTTTTATTGGTTTCTTTTTTTAAAAAAAATGTTAAAAAATATTTTATTTAATATTCATAAGTATCTATAGTGTGTATGGATTCAATCTACACAGGTTTCTTCCCTTCCAATTCTACCCCATGCCCATTTTGCCTCTTAACTTTAAGTATGTGCTCCCCCTCCAACTCTCCCTGAGTTTAATACACACGACGTCCACTGCCTGGATGTGTAGGGTGTAGAATCAGCTACTGAAGCGTGGAACACTGAGGGGCTTCACACTGAAGAAGAGTGACTCTTCCCCAGAACCCAATATTCCTTATAACTCTTCAGAATGGAGAATTTGTGAATCCTTCCCTAATTCTTGCTGAGTGTTTGTCTGGTTTTCTCTTGGACAGGTCTTATGCATTCATTCCTAGCTCACACAAACTTCAAGTGTCCATTGACATGTCCAGTAAATATTACTTAATTATAGACATCAATTCTTGCTGATATCATATTATGTTACATGTACATTAAACATTATGTATAAAATAATAGAACTAGAGGAATAATACAGACTGAAAATATTGAATTGAAAAAAACTAATTTTTTCCAAAATCTTAACTTTTAAAATTTTATATGGCTTCCCTACATGCCATTGAATTTTATGGCCTTCAATATTTTCTTGTGTATAAGAAAACTTTCAATGTCAGTAAATATAGTTGCTATTCCTAGTAAAAATATGGAAAGGATAGAAATGACATCATTATTTTGCTGAAGAGGGAACAATCAGCTTATAAAATATTATAGTTACAAAATTATGTAAGAATTATTAAACAACTGACACAGAGAGTTGCAGAGGTAACACTTGAATTCAGGTTCTTTGAATCCAGTTGGATCTGGTTCCACATGGCTTCTAACTGAATTGCTCTGCTTGGTCTTGTATTACCTTTGTTCTAGTCTTCTGGTTCTTTCTCATTCTCTGATTCATTCTGTTTTGTCTTTATCTACATCTAACTTTTCTCTCTGCCACCTGTCTCTGTCAAACTATTCAAGTAAAACTGCCATAGACACATACACCCCTGCCATTTCTGCTATTAAGTAGCACCTCTTTCCTGTGGTGTTCTCTTATGAGTTAGTCACATCCTATCTCACTCATTTTGTCAAATCCTTCTCTGATTTATCACTTTGTCTGCCCCTCAATAAGACCTTACTTACGAACATGGCTATTTCCTTCTACAAACTAAGCTTACCTTAATTGTAATGGATTAACGGTGTATATTAAGGGCATATCTGTATTCCAGACAGACCATACTATAATGCAGGTTGTGTGCATTCTAACTAAATCATATAGACCTAGAAATTCTTAGATGATCCCTTGCCAGAGCAGCCATATTTCTAGATTAAAATTCTGCTAAACATACCATATCCCTCTGTTGTAACTTTTGTTTCTCTTTATAGAAATACACATGATTGTGTACAACCACAGGAGAATTGTTTGCGTGTAAGAGTGACAATTCTATATAATTTTCTCTCTGTCTCTTTCTCCTCCACTACTTCTGTCTCCATCCGATTCATACACACACACACACACACACACACACACACACACACACACACACACACACATAAAGGGGGAAGTGGAAAAGAAGAAGGGGAAGAGAGAGAAAAAATGAAGGAGATTAGGGAGAGATTGGAGAATATGAGAATCAGAACAATGTATTAATTTTACTGGCCCAAATATTACCAATCACCAGTGTAAGAAGTAGGAATGCACCTAATTAGAATTCATTGACAATATATCCACACTTGAATAGTACGATTCTGAGGCAATATTTTGAGAAGTATTTGTGAAAGCTAGGATTTCTCTTACTTTCACAGATTTGAACCTAAGATGTGAGGCCTAGTTCATTACATCTGTTTGTTTTTGTTACAACCAGAAGCTAAGCTTCCAGGTATTCATTTTAAATATATTTTTATGCTTAATCATACATATACATATGTTTTTACATATATTTTTAATCTTCTCATATTAAAGTTAAAATTTTATTAGTCTCAAGTTTTATATTAGCATGCAAGTTATGTAAAGTTAAATAGTAACTCTAAAGAATAAGTATGAAAATAACATACTAGGGTAACAATATTCAAGCAGACTCTAAAAGTTTATTCTCTCTGTATATTTCCTCAAGTCCTTGAAGAAGGGCTGGAATTCTGTGGTAGGAGTTTTCACTGATAGTTCCAATAAGGTTAAAAAACCAAAACCAAAACCAAAACCTTTTTTTTTTTATATGCACACTCACATACATTTTGAAATTTAGATAGACACAAATAGGCACATATTTTAGCAACCGTATTTCTGTGTTAGAATAACACATATTCTCTGGTCAAAAATAATTGGTTTATTCAGAAAATCCAGTTCTAAAACTATTTTTCTTTTTTCTCGTGTCATGTTGTCTCTTCATTCTCCTGCCAATCTATGTTGTTGCTGTACTCTACAACTTGACGATTGTCACATTCTGATCATGAACACACTTAAACAGAGTGAGCAGAACTTCAAAATAGTTACGTTCTGATGTATAAGAAATTAAAGGACAATTTGAATTCACAAAAATACTGAGTAAAACTGAATGGAAAGGCTTTTAAGAGACCTTGTTGTCCCTGAATTTTGTCAGACTTTGCATGGAGCATTAAACTTACATCTTAAATGTTTAATCACTAACTATGTCATTAAAAAGAGTCAACAATTTTTGTGCTACTCTGTTTACATACAGCTTAAATATATAATATGTAATATAATAAGACATAATTAGATTCTTTTCTCATGTACTTTTCTATTGATGTGATGAGGCACCCTGACCAAAATAACTGATAGGAGAAAGAGTATATTAGGCAGTTTCAGAAAGTGACTGTATGACCTTGATTGCAAGAAGCATGACAGCAGAGGAACAGGCACGATGTTAAAGCAGTGGCTAAGAATCATATTCTTATCTGAAATAGAAGGCAGGGAAAAATTGAGAATGGTGTAGGCGTTTGAACCATCAAAGCCTACCCACAGTGACACAGTTCCTCTAACAAGCCACCCCTTTTCATGATTCCTGAACAGTTATACTAACTAGAAACCTAACATTGAAATATATGAGTCTATCGTGGCCACTCTCATTCAAACCAGAGTGTATTTATGTGAATTCTTATATAGAAACCCCAAATTTACTATGTTTTTTTATCAAGTTGTCATTAGAATATTAATTTAGGAAAGTTATATTTCATAATTAAAGTCCATGTAAGAATGTTATAACCAAAACAAAAATGATTAACTTATTAATCCATGAAAATATTGTGATAAAAGTAAATTGATATGAATTTTTTACATAAAAAGAAATGATTCTTTGAACCTGTTCATTAAAATAAGTAATGATGTCACAAATAATATGGTCTTGTGAAGTAAACTTCAAGAACCAGAATAATATTGTCATTGAAAATATTTGCCAAAATATATTGGATAAATTATAATTTTCAACAATATACAAGAGCTTTTTAAAATTTAGCAGTAGAAAATAACCCAATTAAAGTAATGAACCAACAACCTCAACAGATGCATCACCAAAGAGACTGCACAGATGGCATGCCAACATAAGAAAGGCCACAACTCCACAGCATATGTTATCAGAAAAATGCAAATTAAAACAATGAGATATCATTATGTACCTGTTAGAATGACCAGTTTCCAGATCACTGACAGCACAGAATGCTGGCAGAGATGTAAAACGTTGTCTGTTCTCAGTTGTTGCTATTAGGAATGTAAAAGTGATACCATTCTTTGGGGGACATCTGGTTAGGTTTCAGAAATTGTAATTTTAAACATAAAAGAAATAATTAAAAATTAAAAGCTAGAGAACCTTGGGTTTCAATGCATCCAGACTCTTCTTATTTAGAAAGTTCTTTACAAACCAATGAAACTTCAATAAAAATGAGTGGTAAAACAGACTGATGTTCTCATTAGAAGGAATGAATGAGGAGGAATTTGTATGTATAAAAGACAGTGATGCAATAGGAAAAATTACTGCTTAACATCTTGCTTATGAGTTCAACAAATTACCTGAAAGAAGGCAATTAATATAATGTAGCTAAGAACCAGCAGGCCTCTAAAAAGTTTTCAATTTATATAAACATTTTTAATTAACTTTGTGTATGTACAAATATATGTGTGCAAATGTGTGTATGGATACATGCCAGCATATGTGTGTGGAGATCAGAAGGAAACCACAAGAAGAAGTTAAAAGGTAGAGAGATCTGTGAACAACTACATGTAGAGGACAGAGGAAAACTTACAGTACTTGCTGCTCTCCTTCCACCAAGATGGTCCGAGGGATTGACCTGTTGTAATGCTTCTGAACAAGAGCTTTTACTTGATGGGGCATTTCACTAACCCCAGCCTCTCTGTTAATGAAACTGAACTTCAGAGTAAATTTTTTTTCTACCCACAAAATTTATAAACTTGATGACTGTGGTGGTAGAACAGGTTTGGCTCCCATAGATTTATGTGTTTGGATGACTAGCCCACAGGGAGAGACACTATTGGGAGGCAAGTTTTTGTTGGAATAGGTGTGGCATTGTTGGAGGAAGTGTGTCACAGTATGGGTGAACTTTGAGGTCCTACGCTCAAGTCTCACCCAGTGTGGAACAGGCTCTCCTGCTGGTTGCCTGCAGAAACCAGTCTTCTCCTGACTGCCATCAGATCAAGATGTAGAACTCTCAGCTCCTTTTCTCAACAGGATGATAATGTGCTGAATGTCTGAAATTGTGAGCTAGCCCAATTAAATGTTGTCATTTATAACAGTTGCCTTTATCATGGTATCTCTTCACAGCAATGAAACTCTAAGACAGTGACTTTAGTAACGAATAACAGAATTTATTTCGCTAAAATCTAAAAGCTAAATTCAGCACAACTTTTGAAAACTGTTAGCTCAATATATATCAGAGGTCTTCATTGATTTACACACAAAAATTACCAGTGGATATGTTGAAATTATTTAAACATTTTCTATGAGATCAAGGAAATGGAGGAGTATAAGGAGCAGAAAGAGAAAAAGTTAACTATGTTTATGCTTAACGGAAACATTAGTTTCTTCCCTGAAATTCAGGAACAAGACAAACCTAATTGCCATTACCACACTAGAAAGTTTATTTAATACACTAAATTACAGAAAAGCTTGGACAGGGTTCGAATTTACAGTAATCAGGACTCAGTGCTTAGAGGTAAATTATGTGTATATATGTGTGTGTGTGTGTGTGTGTGTGTGTGTGTGTGTGTGTGTGTGTGTATAGAGAAACCAAGGGAAAAGGCAAGCATAGGACTTGCAAAAGGAAAGACAGAATGTGAGTATGTCTAGTATCAATAATACATACAAGTTTTCACAAATGTATCACTAATTCCATAAGAAAATCTCAACTGTCTATGCTTCTGAAACACCATGTACATAAAAATTTAAGAAAGTTGAAAAAATAGGATCAATGATTCCAGCACAATCAAAGAGGTTAAGAATGAAAAGGACATGAGCTTTACCAAATGGAACTGGACAATTTAGACAGACTCTCCTACAGATAAGAATGATTAACTCAACGCAATGAATTGCCTAAGAAATTCTTACTGCTTGGAGTGAAGGACATGTAAAAGAAAGGCAAGAAAGTCAGTTGAAAATATTTCATTTGTTTTATAAAATTAGAAATATCTATTTAATTTCACTGCACTGCAAGACTATGCTTTGCATTGTGATTAAATTAAATGGATTTACTGGCATTAATATCTTGTTTCTTTAAATCCTAGGATATTTCAATGACCTTTTCAGATTAATGTTGCTTAGAACACTGGGTTTTCTTCTTTTCCTGGTTGTTTTTTGTTTAATATCACATGAGTCTGTAATATGTCACTGTTATTTATAGAGTTTGGCATATTATCTCATGTCCAGAAATTGTCCTTAAACTTTTAGAAGCCTTTCAAATTTAAAATAAGACCCAGTGTCAAAGACATACAAAGGTTAGATGAACTCATAAATTTTTGACACTAAATCAAGATAGCACAAAGTTGAATTTCAAAGAAAGAAATCACAACCATGTTATTAGAAAGACATTATAATCAATTTCCTTAATTATCAGGGAGATGCAAATCAAAATGACCCTGAGATTCCACCTTACACCAATCTGAATGGCTAAGTTCAAAAACACAAGCAACAGTAGATTAGATTCATTATTCTATAAATAGATTCATTATTCTATTTATACCCCAAGTGTTGCCTCCTCCCTGCCCCACCTTAAAGAGTTCTTTCCCCATCCCCCTACCCTTTGCCTCTGAGAGAGTGGCCCCTATATTCCACCTGCCCTGTCCTGGGACATCATATCTCTACAGGAATATGCACATCCTCCCCCACTGAGGCTATCTCATAATTATGTTGAGAAGTAAATGAACTTTTTGA
Source organism: Mastomys natalensis (assembly GCA_021653895.1). NCBI lineage: Eukaryota > Metazoa > Chordata > Mammalia > Rodentia > Muridae > Mastomys > Mastomys natalensis. The sequence goes on along the minus strand of JAJTUV010000791.1, from coordinate 248,247 downwards.
TATAAATATGCACTACCACCTTGGATAAATTTTAACTTATTTGCATAGGGACAGAAGAATCCAGAATAATAAAACACTGAATTTGAAATTTAGTTTCATGAAATATCTGTTTTAAAACTATTATATCATAATGTTTATTTCACTAAAATATTTAGTGGGAAATAGAAAACAGGTTTTAGACAATCACTATTAAAGTTAAAACAGATAGGAGAATGTTTATTATTCTGATAAGCTTCTCAAGTCATTATATTTAATACCTAATTTTAGTTAAAATTTTGTCACAAGAATTTTCTAGATGTCATTATCTCCAGCATTAGGTTATTTATTACAGTTGGACCTTACTAATTTCTTTGATTAATTTCCTAATTTCCATATAGGAAAGTACTCTGTAAGGTAATACAAGAGAAACATCAACAGAGCCACAAAACCCACCAAAACATTTGATCTACAGTCTGTCATGGCTGCCACATATGCTAGGAAAATACTGGCACAAAACTTGGAGTGACCAGTCAATACCTGAATTAACATAAAGAACTCATACTCGAATTTGCTTGTATAAGAACCAGAGACCAGATAACCTAGAGACCTAGGAGGAAATTACTACTAGTCTAAAGAAAGGTAACTCTTAATGGTCTACTGGTCTAAAATAGCTCTTAATGATATTCTCCTATATGTTGGAGTGATGTTTTATGCACTGTGTAAAGATTGTCTCTGTATTATACAAATGCTGATTTCTGAACTGGCAAAGATCTGATTATTTGCCTGACTTTGGTAATATTAAGCATGACTTATCTCCATGGTCTGTAAACACTTCCTCTCTCATGTTCTGATTTTATTAAAAATCTGATGGCCTATAAAGAAGGCAGAAAAGAGAATGTGGAACTTAAGGAAAGGACCGGAACTCTGGTGAAGAGTGAGAAGAAGTATAGGATTCTCCAGGGAGACACAGAGGAAGAAGCAGGCCGGGAGTAAGAAGGAAAGATAATTAATGAATCACATGGCAGAACACACAATAGAATAAAAGGGTTAGGAAGTTACAACCTAGTTGGGAACAAGCCTACCCATAAGGCCTAGGAACTCAAAATAAGTATAATAATTCTCCGTGTCCTTATTTGGGAACTGGCTCTTCCCTATGGGATGGGTTTCAAGTTGTGGCAGTCATTGTTTGGCCTTTCCCCCACTCTCTGCTTCATCTTAATCCCTGTACATCATAGGCGGGACAAATTTTGCACTGAAAGTTTTGTGGGTCAGTTGGTGTCTTGCTCCCTCCATTGGAAGTCCCACTTGGGTACAGGAGGTAGACACATCAAGCTTCATATTCCCTGATGCCAGAAGTCCTAGCTAGAGTCACGTCCATTGACTTCTGTGACCCTTCCCTGTCCCAGACCTCCAGCTAGTCCAGAGATATCCCACTACCATCAATTTCTGTTCTCTCTCACAGCCCCCTCCCTAACTCCTGCTCTCCCCACTCCTGACCTCTATCCCTGCTGTTCCCATCCCCATCCTTTCTCCCACCCAGTTCCCTCCATCCATCCACTTCTGATATCTATTTTAATTGCCTGTCTGAGTAAGATTCAAACATACTTTCTTGGGTCTTCCATGTTACTTAACTTCTTTGGGCCTATGGATTATAGCATATTTATTCTGTACTTTATGACTAATATCCACTTAAAAGTGAGCACATACATTCTACACATGTCTTTCTGGGTCTGAGTTGCCCCACTCAGGATAATATTTAAATCTAATAGAGAAGGTGGGGAATAACCTTCAGCTCATTTGTACAGGAGACAATATCCTGGACAGAACATTGGCTCATCCTCTAAGATAAACAAATGATAAATGGGACCTCATGAAACAGAAAATCTTCTGTAAGGCAAAGGACATCATCAATAGAACTAAAAAGCAGCCTACAGATTGAGATATATCTTCACGAACCCTATATCTGACAGAGACTAAACCTCCTAATAGTGTCACTCCCTGGACCAAGAATATTTAAACCACCACATTCAGTTCCCTGGCCCCTATAGGCTTGTTCAAACACATGAGTCTATAGGGGTCATATCTAGCCATAGCATAATGCAACATGCATTTAATCTATCTTCAAAAGTCCCATGGTCTGTAATAGTCTCAACAATGTGAAAAGTATGAAGTTCAAAGCCTCTGCTGAAATTTATCCAGTCATTTAACTGTCAAAAAGCAGATAATATAACTCCAAAATCACAGAATATACATTATCATTACAAAATATCATAGTGTGGAAATATTGGACTAAAGCAAGACCAAAAACCAGCAAGGCAAACTCCAAACTCCATGTCTACATGTCTGATGTCAAAGCCTCTTTAGATCTCCAACTCCTTTCATCCTTGTGAACTGCTGTTGTCAGATCCGGCATCCAACAGGAACAAATTTCATTCTCTTGGTCTGTTCCAACTCCCTGTTAGTAGCTTTCTTTGGCATGTATCCCATGGCTCAGAAATCTCTAACAACTTGGTATATCTAAGGCAACTCAACTTTACATATTCTTGTTCCAATGTCTGGGATTCACATAAGATCTTCTGGTGACTTTTCCATTTCTGCCCTCTGTACCATTCTAGGTTGTTTGACTTTACTCTACTGCTGCTACTGTTCCTGGTAATCATCCCATGGTAGTGTCATCTCCAATTAGTTGGAGTCTTCCACTGCAACTAGACTTCACAGTAGCCTCTCGTAAGCCCTCTTCCTATAAAAGCATCAATTCCTTTGTGTGACCCCTTCAGTCCTGGGCTATCAACTACAACTGAGGCTGCACCTTCACCAATGGCCTTCTATAGCCTCTCACAGTATTAAGCCTCAGCTACTCTCAATAGCTCCTTCATGCCTTCAAAACCAGTATCACCTGGGTGACTCTTACACATTAGCAAGTACAGCTGCAGCATGAGGTACAACCTTGACTATCTTTGGAACACGTATTCCTTATATCAGAAAAGACTTCCCCGAAGATTTCATCTCAGTGATGCTAGTCTCTTCTTAATCACTGCTAATTTCTTAGCTCTAGCTAACCAACACCAATTGTCCCAGTAGTCTTTTTCTTCTTGACTCTTAAAGCCAGAGCCACATGTCCAAAGCTACCGAGTTCTCCTGCTTGCTGGGACTGTAACAGACTTCCCCACACACACACACTTTGCTCAATTACATCATAACTAGATTTCTGTTTTCCAACTCCTTCACTGCTTAAGCTTGGCTGTCATGGAATGTGCTCTGTAGACTGACCTTGAACAAAGAGATCTGCTTGGCTGTCTCTTGAATATTGGAATTAAAGGCATGTATTGCCACACCTGGACCTAAGCTTTTCTTTCCCTGGAACTTCCTCTGTTCCAGTCTGGCCTTGAACTCAAAGATCTGCTTACCTCTGTCTCCTGGAATTAAAAGTGTGTACTACCATGCCTAGACCTAAACTTTTCATGGCCACTATTTCTCAAGATTCCGATCAAAATCCTGTCATCCCTTTCTGGACTGTAGTTCATTACAGATTAAAAATCCAAATGGAAACAGTAACCAAGTAATAATAATGCCTAACATGATATAACTATTCATGGTACAATGGCAAACACATAAATAGTAAGCTTAGCTGGGTTGCATCTGGCCCCAAATACACTATTCCCTCAATCTGTTTATCTTCTTCAGCACAAGATTTAGCTCCATTGCACTTCCTGGTAAGCTCTTATTACTTGAACCATACATTCAGTATTTTTACTGTCTAAGCTTGCTACCCTTGATCAAAACACTACTCATGAGTGTAAACCAGAGGACAAAGTTTATGCTAGGTGTTTCTGAGACTTCCTTTGTCAATTAACCAAAATATCTTCACCTTAGTCTCAGGCAGACTCTTGAGAAATGGCAAAAAGCAGCAGTATTCTTCATCCAAGCAACATAAGAACAATCTCCAGAGTTCAAATCACAGTTACCATGAATATCTTCCACATTTCTACCAAGATGACCCATTAAGCCCCACTTAGTGCATTGCACTACATTTCAAGTCCAAAGTCCCCAAATCCACATTCCTCCAAACAAAAACATAATCAGGCCCATACAGCATTACCCTGGTCCGGGCACCAATTTCTGTCTTTGTTAGATTTTCTATTGCTGTGAAGAGACACTATGACAAAGGCAACTATTATAAGAACATTCAATTGGGGCAAGCTTGCAGGTTTAGAGGTTCAGTCCATTATCATCAAGGTGTGAAGCATGGCAGTGTCCATGTGGGCATTTCGCTGGAGGAGGTGAGAGTTCTACATCTTGTTCTGAAGGGAAACAGAAGACGGAGATTCTCAGGCAGCTAGGAGGAAGCTCTCTCAATGCTTATTCCCACAGTGACACACTTCATCCAACAAAGCCACACCTCCTAATAGTGCCACTCCCTGAGCCGAGCATACTCAAACCACCACAACCAGTTTAGAAATCAATTTGGCAGTTTCCCAAAAAATTTGGAATATTTCTATCTCAAGACCCAGCTATAGCATTCCTAGGCATACACTCAAAGATGCTCTACCACACCATAACGGCATATGCTCAAATATACTCCTAGTTGCTTTATTTGTAATAGCCAGAAACTGGAAACAACCATGATGACCCTCAATGGAAGAATGAATGAAGAAATATGCTATATATAAACAATAGAGTATATATATATATAAACAAGAGACATCATGAAATTTGAACACAAATAGATGGAACAGTTTAATGTTTTTATGTCCAGAGTGTATGAACAAGTGAGTCTCTGATTTCTATGGTTTGAGCAAAGTTGATTTCTTCAAGAATTGCAGTGGGGCACAGGGTGGAGTGTGTGTGTTGAGGGCTGTGGGGTTCATAGTTCATAGATGTCTTCCTGGAGAAGGCCTTTCTTTTAGCCTGTCTGTACCTTCAGCACTCACTCAGAATTAAACTGGGCTCTGCCCTCCTCTTTTTGCCTAACATGTGGACTCTTTGAGGGAAGTACCATCCAGGGACCCCATTCCCAACCCCAGCCCTGTGCCAGCAGCACCTGGGTACACAGGGGACTGAGAACCTCAGTAATCACTCCAGATTCCGCTGTTTCCCAGCCAGAAAACACTTACTGAGGACTGCCTTTACAGACTTGAGTTCTGCACCCTAGCAGCAAGGCACAGTTTCTTGGTCAGAGATAAGCCTTTGTGTGTACCTTCCATTCTCACTGTTGAGATGCATCTGGCTTGAACCTTGTTCATGTTGTCACAGTCTCTGGAGTCATAGATGTATCATTCCAGTTGTGTCTTAAAGACATTGATCCCAGAAAGTCATTCATCACTGAGAGATGTAATCTTTGGAGCTAGTGAGGTAACATAGAAGAAGCTTTATAGGGCTCTTGGATATGGTAAAAAGCAAGAAAGCTAGGAAGAGAAAATCTTACAGGAAATCTGAAGAGTAACAAGAGATTCATGCAGAATGTGTGAAGCGAGTAAAGCATAAGCATAGAATTTACAGGAAAGATGGGGGCTATGAGAGGAAAATGAATACCAATCTATAAAATAATACCAATCAGTTATTCACTGAGCCACGTGCTGTACAAAAGCCAGGAATTAGAGATGACGTTTTCTTAAAACATAGTGTCTTATTTTTCATATTTCATCGGAAGTATGGAAATCTGTTAAAGTGGGAAAAGTAAAACAAGAAATTTTAAAAGAAAATCTGGAAAATTCACCATTTTCTTAATGTACTTTCCATGCATCCCATTCACCCGTTTCCTACCAGATCATTACAGTCCTCTGGGACCTATCAAATTCTGTGCCTAGAGCCTTGGAACAAGAAACAGTAAGACCTGGTTTCAATCAATTACAAATTGGATCTCCCAGTATTTTTCTGCTTGTTCTGAAGTAATACAAAGACACAATAGGCTGAAATCAGTACAGGAGTGCCTAGATTCTGTTACTAACTGATGGATAGCTGTCTGCAAGTAGCCTATATTGTTAGTGCTGTCATTCCATTATCTGTAAAATTGAGATGGACAGTGTAGTGACACATGTTGCTTCTTAAATAGCCCAGTTTTTGACATCTACATGTCTTCATTTTAGCTCTGATCCATGGCATACCTTGAAAATATTAATCCATGTAATTATAGCAATTGTACCTGAATATACTATGAAAAACATAAAGCAATACTTTAAAATGGGTTCATAAATCTTTCCTACCACCTGTCAACCATCATTGCAATTAACAAAAAGGAAGTGTGATTATCTTCTATTTGTAGTATTATCTTTAAGTAAAACGTCAAATTTACCTATTTCATCCTATGCCAAATTAAGATTTTTAAGTTTCCTGAAAGACATATTGTCTAATTATTGTTTTAATTAAATAATAGTTGGTTAATATTATCAAAGCTGTATACCAAGTAAATGTAGACATCCTAATAGTGTAGTCATTAAAACCCTTCAATAAACCTGATGCTCCATTTAGTAACAACACAGACAAGTATGCAAGACCACGACAACAGTAAAATCCCCCAAACAAAACCAATTGAAAGCCCTGTAAAGAACACAGGTGCACTGTGAATTTCCTTTATAACAGTAGCTGGCAACATGGATAATAAAAACAAGAACAATGAACTAATTCGGAAGAAAATTTTGTCCCTTTAGGGATGAAGTAGAGTCAGGTAAGCCTAGTGTGGTTGGTGTATACCACAAGTAAATATATCCTGTTTCCTACAGGAAAGCCAGCATTTCTATTGTGAGTAGCAGAAACCTGAGAGAGATGTGAACACCCCGGAGGATAAACAGGAGGGTGATCAATGACAGGAGGATGGCATCTCTGAAGGGCTCCAGGTGAAAACAAGACAATAGCTTGGTAGGCTTATTTAAGAAGCTTTACATAATAAATTTAATTTAGTTAAAAGTGTATAAAGTTTCATCTTGGGTACTTTTTATAAAGGATTAATATCTGAGTACTACTTATACACGACTGATATCTGATTTTCCTTGAGAAATGTTTTAAATAAGGTTACTTGCACATGTAAATAAGCCATAGATGGAGTCAGGTGTTTGGTGTGCAGCATAAAGTTTTATCATTGTTCTCAGGTTTATTTACAACTTATTTAAAAATTAATTATATATATATGTGTGTGTGTGTGTGTGTGGTGTATGTGTGTTTGTGTATGTATATGTGTGTATATATATGTATATATTGTGAAATATGTATTTGTGAAGATGTGCAATGTCCCACATGTAGGTATAAGAGATAACTCATAAAGTTGGTTTTTTTCTTTCACCAAGTAGTTCTATATTGAAATCATTTCAAATGGGATTACTATTGATTTTCTCTTAGGTTACTTTGTATAAAGAAATTTGTTGGTTGTTCAATACTCTCAAGCTTGAACTGTGAGTATTTTTTAACATGACCACCTATTCAGTGTCCAATGTTGTCTTGCATTATTTTATAAAATACTATGTTTAGGAGATAATAGATAATGCCAAAAATCTCGTATTGATTTCCCCAAATGATAATCTTTTGTGAATTTTTTTCTCTTTAAAGAGATAGAATATTCTTAGAAATTCATTGGGGAAAACTTCTAACCATGTTCTATCAATCCTGTGTAATTGACTTTTTCTAGCACTATGTCATCTAAGACTAATACTATTGGAATTAGATGTTTTCAGTGCATTTTTTTATGAGCTGGATTTCATACATGGCTGGCAGCTTTATAAAGGGTACAAGACATATAGCTTGTGATATTGTTGAGATGAGAATAGTGAACAAGTACTCATCATGCCAAACAGAGATTATCTCAATGTTCCAAAGACATGTCTCCAACAACCTGAAATTTATGCTTGATATTTTTTAATTTCCTAGTGGAATTATATCAATGGAATGCCTTAATATCTATGAGAACTTCATTTTACCTTTGTCTCTTCCTTTTTCCATTCCTCCCTCTCTCCTTCCTCTTTTTCCATCCTGCCATCCTTCATTCCTCTATAATTTCCTATCTTCCTCCCTGCCATCCTCCCTTCCTTTTTTACTTTCTTTCTTCTTCCTCTATGCTTCCTCTCCTTTTCTTCATTTAGTCTTTTGGAACTGGAAAGTTTGCATGTAGGGGCCACTGAGGTACTTCTGCTCAGATAATACTAAGGAAACCAGGAATGTTAAACATACAGAGTTGTCTCTTCAAATAAAGAGATGTATAACCTGTTTTCAACAAACAGTCTGGAAATAGCTGTGGTTAATAGTCTGGTGATCTCTGTGCTAACTGTTGCCAATGATTTAGAAAGTACCCTGTGACTTTCTGGTCTGTGCCAGTGCCTTGAGCTGACCTAGGGCACCAGCTCTGCACCCTATCACAGAACACCCATGTTCCTTATTTCAATTGCACCTCTAACCATACCCTTCACTCTGGTGAACAATGGCCTTTGGGATAAATTTTGTGTGTGTGAAAATGCAACTTTTGCTGCCCTTCCTCATGTTATAAATGTTTATGTGTGGTAAGCTGTATTACACCCATTTGTTTTTCAGTAAATTTTTGCAATTGAACAATAGAATTAAGCCCCCCGCCCCCACAAAATGTGATGATTTTTGCATTTATTGGGCTTTTAATGTCCTTTCTATTGCCAATCCTAAGATGGATTACTGGAATAAAAAGAAAGATCTCAAAGATGGACTGTATTGTTAATAAAATTACTAATATTTCACAAGCTATTAGCAGAAATTGATTAAGTGATGGGTGAATTGAGGAGCACATTTTTTCAAAGTAGATCTACTATAGATTATAACTCTCACAAGTATAATCTTGGTTGTCAACAATTTTCTGGCTTGTGTTGCTTTGATGTGTCAGACGTTTCTCATTCTATTGAAGGTAACTGGGTGATTTGTAAAGAGAGACTAAAGAAAATATTCTCTCAAGTGACCTTTGAATGGCCATCAGAGTTAACATTGCTTTCCTCTTTCTTTTGGTCCTCTGTTACCTATTGTTTTCATTCTCTTATGATTGTGCATATTGATTAGACTAGCCACACAGGTAATGCATTCAACATGGACCTCTATTACAGCTACAATTTTCCCTTTAAAATGTAAAAAAAGAGGAAGAAGAAAGAGACACAGAATTTCTTGTTTTCACAGATACCACTAGGGAAAACAGAAATGTTAAACACATAGGATTGTCTCTTCAAAGGAAAAGATGTATAACCTGGTTCAGCTCAGAAGGCCAGGGATGAATATGGTTAATAGCTTGGTCACCTTTGTGTACCCTGTTTGACTGAGACCTCACAGCATCCTCCCCCAGACTATTACAATGTCACATATATAGACATCTTAATCTATAGACACATTCCTTTTCAAAGATGTTATATGTTCCTTATGAAACCTTAAGATTACTGTGCACAAAGAATTGAGATAATTATTATCAGGAAATGTTTTTCCAACTTTTTTTGTATTTAATTATATGTAAAATAAACTTCCTGGTGTCAAGACTCTTACTGGCTTTGAGTTATGCAGTTTCCTCACCTTATATATATTTTAAGCCATGTTAGTAGTCTATAAGGATGTAATTTTATATCACTATACACTATACACTTCTGGCTAATATCAAGTGTAGTATCTTGCTTTCTGTATAATATTTGATATTTCTTCTATCTGATGACACTAAATAAAATGATTTTTGAAGTTGGGAGATGGAATAGGGCTTGCTCCTTCTATTTCATGAGTTGTCCTAGTGTTGCAGTACCTACTGGATCAAAAAATTCCCAATAATAAATAAAAGGAAAAAATAAGTAGATTCTGAAAAGCTTTGAATCATATTTTATAGCAGATGTATTTATGTTTATATATATTACATATATATATATATATACAATATATGTGTGTGTGTGTGTGTGTATGTGTTGTGTGTATATATATATATATATATGGTAGAAATCTGTGTATGTACATGTGCACGTGACGCCAGAAGAAGATGCATGCTGTCTTTAGTCATGCCCACATGGTTATTTTTGTGAGTGCTGGAAATTTGAACTAACATTTTCATGCTTCCAGATCAAATTCTCTTATATACCAAGCCATTTTCCCAGCCTTATATAAATCCCATTTTAAAGGATTATCCGTTCATTTATTATATTTTTGGAACAAAGAAGTCTGAGTCAGACGTAGAAAAAAAAAGGAACAACTGGGAGATAACTTAAAAGTTATGTTCCCACGTCTTAACATAGTTCTGTGAATTATTTATTTGCAACAATTTGCTTATATCATTTACTCTATTGACGTAGAGTTGTTGAGAAAATCAACTACTTAGGCAAGGAACACGTCATGCTCAGTTTGACAATTCATTAATTCAAACTTACAATTTGCATTGTATCTCTAAAACTTACAGAAAGTTTTAGGCTTTAATTATAGGAGCAGATCATTTTATCAAACTATTAATGCTTGATGTTTAAGTATCACATGTGTTTCTGACTTAACTACATTTGGTTTTAGTACAAACACTTAAGCAAAAAAAAAAAAAAAAAAAAAAAAAAAAAAAAAAATGTCTATAGACCAAAATGGAATTAACTTTAGAAAGAATCCTACAGTTGCAGAGATCCACAGCTAAACACTATGTGGAACTCAGGGAGTCTCACAGAAGAGTTAGGGGAAGGAATGAAGGAGCCTAGTGGTAAAGACACCATAAGAAGACCTGCAGAGCCAAGTAACCTGGTCCCATGGAAGTTCATACAGACTGAACCACCAATGTAGCAAATATGCAGCTTGTTCTTCATGTTGGTCACACAACAGTTGGAGCAAGGCCTGTCTCTGACTCTGTTGTTGGCCTTTGCATCTCATTTCCGTAGTTGGGTTCCCTTGTCTGAACTCAGTGGGAAAGGAGGTGCTTAGTCATGTTGTGAAGATATGCCATGGTAGGTGGGTACCCATGGGAGGGCCTCCCTTCCTCTTTAGAGAAGGGGAAGAAGAGAGGGAAGGGATTGTAAGGGTAGGAATAGGGGTAGAGTAGGAAGGAGGCTATGATCAGGTTGTGATCCTGTGAATAAATAAACAATGATAATAATAACATTACTAAAGTAACAAAAATGGAGGGAAAAAGAGTCCTAAAAAATATGTGTTTGATATTTTAATGTATCCAAAGAAATTCTGTGTGTGTGTGAGTGCGTGTGTGTTGAACACAAGACATCACACGCATTCCACAGTTCTGAAAAAGCAATGGCAGTAATTCATTTTTAAAGTAACCTGCTATTTATTGGGAGGAACTTAGAAACATTTAAATAAGAGAGCACATACTATTCCTCACCAAAGACATTAACCAGGAATAGCTGAACTGAACCACAGAGAAGACTATAGGAGAGAGCAGGAATCCACCTGAACTCTTCTGCTCCATAAATAAGCAAAAACAGGACATATCTGAAAAGCTAGGGCACACTTACCTATAGAAAATGGACTGGCTAAAGAAGAAATGGGATTTGTGATCTTCAGCACAAATATTCCCACCTAGGGTCTGTTTGCTGGTTCTTGATTTGATTCATAAAAGAATTTAAAAATAGTCTCAGAAGGAGACAGGGACTTTCTTTTTTTTCTTTTTTTCTTTTTTTTTGAGATTGAGAGAGAAAACAGCAGGACAGGCAGACAGATCGTGCAGCTGATAAGATGAAGGAGCTGGGGAACATAGGAAGAATTCAGGTAAGCTGTGCTTTCTGAGTTATTCGTCAACAGGGCGGGCTCAGCAATGGATGTCCACCAGTTTGCTCACAGAGTTGATGGGTTCTTCAGAGATATGGAGAATGCTCAGACTGATCAGGCAAGCAAGCATAGGCTTTCAGCTTGTCTGTAGAGAAAAGATGGAAAGGTTAGAGAAGAGGAGTTTCTAGTGTGAAATCAGGGAGGCTTAACAGTGGGCCTGTAAGCAAATGCATTTAGTCAAGGACTTTGGGGTCTCTAGATATACATGTAATTAAAGAGATTCTCTTATCATGCCTTCTGATATGTCAGATTTTTTTCCACTTACTGGCTTTAGTTTGGTCTTCAGGATATCTTGCAAGAATACTTCCTTAACAGAGGATTTCTTTGGCTTTGTCTGGAAAACACCTGCTGTGTGCATCAAAGACTATTATCAGTTCTTTAGCAAGCTATTTCAAATGTGGGAACTGACTACTTACCAAGATGTATTTGGTAGAGCCTGTCAACATGATGACATTCACATGTTTGCCACAGGTCATGGCTTTTGCGCCAAAGGAAGTAAGCTAGACATTTATGTCCCAAATGATGCCCGGAAGTCTGGCTACCATGTCTCCTTTTATCTCTCTTCTTTTTGACTATCAGCCCCATCAGCTCTTAATGCTAATCTTCCTCAGGTTCATTGAAATAATCTGGGATTCTGTAAAGAGGAATTAGGTGTGTTCAGGCATCTGGATTTTTTTCCACTGCTAAGATCATGACTTGACTCTGAATTGTATTTAAGCAATCTGAAGTGTAGTATAACTCCACAGTACAGAGCTATATCAAGTAGATAACTACAGATCCCACAGATCCATCTGTTAGAATCAAGGTGTTCATTTCTTTGAAGTGAAACTCATTTATAAATAAAACTGCTGTATGACTATATTAAAAGCCCACAATGGTTCAATTACTAATTACATTGAAGATATGTTTCTTTCTTAAACGTGTGTTTTATTTTTGTTGTGTGCAGTAATTTATACAATGTGCATGGATGTTTTTAAATGTATGCTCCTATGCACATGGAAGTGGAGGGCAGTAGATTTCAGATGTCTTCCTCTATTACTATCTTCTTTTCTACTTTGAGATGGGGACTCTCATTTAATGCAGAACTTGTTGGTTTTTTGCTAGGTAACCCCAGTGGGACTCCTCTATCCACACTGCCACACACAGCATGGGGTCCATGTACTCTTGTAGCCACACTGGATTATGCATGAATGGTAGGCAGTCAATTTCAAATCCCAGTTGCTTAAGCAGCAAATACTTACCCATGGAACCATCTCCATAGATAGTTTTGACAATGTGAAAAATTAAGTATTTGAATTATAAATAACAACATAGAATGAATTATTAAACAGGGATAGGAAGTTTCCTTAAAATGGTAAAGTATGAGAACAGTTCATCTCCATGAGTTTTAATGAAATATATATTGTGCTTTAAAAAGCTTTAACAATGCTAAAAGTAAATTTTTATAAGAGAGATGCGCATTGATTAAAGATTCCATTCTAGTAGCCTAGAACATTTTGTCAGCTAGCATATGTATGTATTTGTATATGTGTATGTGTATATGTATGCATGTATATGTGTGTATGTATGTGTATATGTATGTATGTATGTATGTATGTATGCATGCATGCCACATCTGTACAGCAGGCCATGGCTATGCATGTTCTTATAGAGGTTAGAATAAGACTCCAGGTAATCTTCTTGTTCATATGCTGTTGTCCTTTTCTGACATAAAGACTCACTGAACCTGAAGCTCCAGGTTAGCTAACAAGCAAGCTCATCTTATCTTCCTGTCTGTATTCCCACGGGGCCATTGGTACACACATAGTCATGTCTTCATCCCACCCCCTTTTTGAACATAGGTGCTGAGAATTTAAACTCAGATCCTCTTAATTTTACCCACCAAGTCTTCTAGTCACACCTTTAGCTATTATTGAGAGTCTCATATGGTCCCCTATTAGTATGATCACAGTTCTGGCCCCAGATCCATTGTTTTCCTGGTGTAAAATAGAGGCAGTGGTGATTATATACACAAAGGTACATGTTTAAACAGTGAATCAATTACAATTAAGAAAGTACTTTGATCTTTTGCAAAGTCATATAGGACAGGACTTTTCTTTTTTAGAAAACATGAGTTTTAATTTTCATAAGTGTTACTTCAAAGAATAGACATGGACCGTCATGTTAAGTGCAATGTGCTTATTATTTGTCTTGTTGTAGCAAGTAATATTCCATTATCCCTTTTCCTTCTTTAAAAGTACTTTTGAGTTTATTTTGAGAAAAAAATGTATCTGTTAATATTAATTATTATAAGTTCTCATCCAAGAGTCACCATTTTCTTATCCTGTAAAGATTCCATGGAGATTTTTTTTCAATTATCAAATGAGAGTTAAAGGCCAATGTCTTGGAATGTGCTCAGCCACACCGCATGTGCAGATCACAGCTACGCAGCGCCTCATGACAGAAAATTAATAGACCGTCTTAATGACCCTCTGATTTTTCCTGTTGCTCAAGCAGCTGACTCAATCCCCAACAGCTATAATTAAACAGAGCAATCTGTCAGAGACGATAGCTGTTCTTGTTAATTTGGTGAACCGCCATACTGGCTTTTCCTATTATGCATTGTGGCTGACAGTCTTGCAAGTTTTTCACCAGAGCACTCTGCCAAGCAAGAGAGCTCCAAGTGGGCAGCTTGTGGAGCATTCCTGAGAATACTGAGAAAACTCTGGTCTCACCTCTCTATTGTCAGTTTTGAAACTGAAAATATTCATGGGGTAAATGAAATACAACTATACTATTGTGCTTGTAAGGATGTGAAATAAAGAGAAGCTCAAACATCCTACCATTATGTTATTGATTTCTGCAATGGAAGATCACAATGCAACAGCTGGAGGCTACTCCTTCATAGTACTGGGGTACAGGCTGCAAGCAGATTGCTTCTTTGAATGCTGTTATCAGAAAAGCCAAATTCTTTCAGGTGTTCTCTTCCTTTCTTCCATTATAGATCAATTCCTTTAGCTAAAGTTCTTGCTCAGATAGACTTTCTAGGACTGAAATCAATTTATATGACACACAGACACATTTCAAACCAGATATAACATCTTTGTCGTTACAAAGAACAAAGCACTCTAAACAGCATAATTACTATGTAATATTTATGTGTTGTTTTTGATAAGTAAATATTAGTGCAAATGTAAGATCTCTAAAATCACTTCTAAGAATTTACAGATTGTATATGAATAAATTTTTCACTTTGAACTTACAGTTTCTTGGCATCTCTTTCTGACTGAAGTCTATGCACATAACATAAGAATTGCAAAAGCCACCTCTTTCTGTATGTACATTCTTTTAAACATACACAGTTATCATTCTAATTGAATTACAGGGGGGAATTATTGATCTCCACCTCATATATTTGTCCCATTTTTTGTGGTATTTAAATTCTTCAGTGATTGAAAGTGTGTCATCAGCTTCTTTATTAGCTGCTAGCATAGATGATATTCAAATGTGTTAGCTACAAGTTAAATTTCAAGAAAAAAAAAACAGGACAGTCACTGGGTATAGAAATAAATTCCGTAGTTCTTAAAATATTAAAAATCATAACCAGAAAATAAAAACAGTAGTCCCTGTCTGTGGGAAATATTTCTTTCTGACAGTGAAAGATCAGAATTGTCAGCATTTTCTATTTTAGAGACACCTTCTGTTTACCAGCCACATTATTAAAGATACTCCATTGTGGAAGCAGAAAATCAGCTATATAAATGAAATATATGTATTCAATGCATTTTTGGTATCAATGGAAAGAGGAGAAGACTAGATATCAATGAATATTTTCAAGCATTACTAGGTCATCTCGTCTGTACTTTGTGCTAGCATCAAGCCCGAACTCTGAGTGACGTCATATTCAGGTGACTACTCAGGTGACCTGCGACCTCTACCTCGTTACCAAGACAACCGCCAAACCTTCCCATAATTCACCTGACTACCTCACATGGTACCTGTGGACGAATGCGTCACAGGCGATATAAATATTCAGGGCGAGTGACAGCTCTCTCTCTCTCTCTCTCTCTCTCTCTCTCTCTCTCTCTCTCTCTCTCTCTCTCTCCTCTCTCCCTCTCTCTCCTCTCTCCTCTCTCTCTCTCCTCTGTCTCGGCATCTTTCTCCCCACTTCTTCTCCACCCTTTATCCTAATAAACCCACTTTCTCCAGATGTAAGATCTGGAAAAAAAAGTGTTGCCAGGTAAAAAAGAACACATAAGTTTACATTTTATAAATAATTTCAGATATTCTGCATAAACTTTCATTTTTAATAAAATAAAAAGCACCTGATACACTGACTGAGCAGACAATAGATCTGTAAAAGTAACAGGTATCTTTTTACTTCTACCACTGTGGATTTTAATGTTTCTTAAGCATCATGGATAAAAGCAAAAGTTTTATCATTTTTTTTTCTAGAAGAAGGATTTATTTGTAATAACTTGAAAACTATGTGTGTGTGGCATCCATTGGATGCCAAATCTGAAATTTAAACTGCATTCTATGTTTTTGTAACCAAACCTCAAAAGATAGAATTACTGTCAGAAACTAACCAAGATTCAAACCACACAGTATTTTCCTTTATCTCCAAAAATACTTCAGTCAGTTTCCATCACTTTTAGACAATTTTCTTTTTTGATCAAACTCATAGGCATGGCTCTTAATATTTAAAATATTATTTTTAAACTTAAAATTATACAAGTGAGATTTCTAAGATGTTTCAGAAAGCTGTGGGTTCAGTTGAGGAAGTTGTAGACCTGAGGTGGAATCAAATGTTAAGACTTGAGACTATCCGGGCGCTGGTGGCGCACGCCTTTAATCCCAGCACTTGGGAGGCAGAGGCAGGTGGATTTCTGAGTTCGAGGCCAGCCTGGTCTACAGAATGAGTTCCAGGACAGCCAGGGCTACACAGAGAAACCCTGTCTCGAAAAACCAAAACAAAAAACAAACAAACAAAAAAAAAAAGAGAAGAGAAAAGACAGTATCTGGATTGTTTTTTTTTTAAAAATATCATGTATTGATTTCTGATTCAAATACTCTTTTCTTTCAATAGCACTGGTAGGTATGAGCCGGGAGATCAGCTGGTACCGGGGCAGTAGGATCGCCATTGGAATCCAGCAAGCTCTGTGTGTTCTTATTTCCTAAAATCATCTTGAGAAAAGGAGGTAGAGCCAAAGAGAAGAGTGGAGTGGTACAAATACGGTGCATTCACAATGTAGTCCTCGCTGAGATATGAAGCTACAGCATTGCTTTGGCTTTGTAATCCAGTGTCTGTTTAGTAATTTTGCTGCATGTCTCTTCCATTATATGAAGATACTAATTTAATTAATTTTCTTGTTTTCTCACATATTAGGAAAAGCAAATGGAGCTTGTCAACATTCATATTTTTCCATTTTACTTAATTAGTTTTTATGTGTTGGGTGTGTGCCTTTCCATGTGTGTGCAGGTAGGTATACATATTGGTGTGTGGAGATGATCATATTTGCAAATGCTAGATGTCAACCTTATATATTGTTCCCCTGATGCTAACTGTCTTGTTACATAAGAAAAGTTTCTTATTGGCATGGCTTTTCCAGAGTAAGTAGTTGGCTGGCCAGTGAACCCAGAAGTTCACTGAATGAACTTTCATGTTCCAAGCTCCTTTCATGTGAGTTCCAAGGCTTTTTGAGAACCTTGATCTTAAAGGATATCTATTCTCTATGGAAGTTTCACTGTGAAATAAAACCTATTGGCTTATCGCTGAGGCAGGAAATAGAAGGTGGTAGTTCTGGTCGGAAAAAAAGGATGCTGAGATAGAGAGAAACAGGGGAGGATTTTCCCTGAGAAACTACAGGAAGATATACGTACAGGACCTGAGCAGATGTTTACTACATGTAACTGAAACTTAAGTTACTTGCGCTTTTCCTGATTGTAGTGCCTCTGACCCCAGTTCTTTATGTATCCTGTGCTGTGTAATCGTTATAAATATGCACATATGGCCTGGAGATGGAGATTTCCATAGTCGTCGCTGGCGATGACCAGTCTGAGAACTAGTAATAAGTTTACCTCTTATTATTTGTGTGTAGTTAAAATCACTATCTGATTTATAGTCTCGTGATTGAACACCTCTATTTGTGAAACACATAAACAATCATTCCTCCTCTTATGTTAGACTTATATGCTGATTCATAGCCGCTCCTAATAAACCTGAAAGATAATCTTAAATATTATAATACTAAATGCTGTAATCATAGTAGGTAAAAATTCCTATACTATAAACTTCAAAAAATTCTACTCTCAGGTAAATTAAAATGACAAATATTAAAATCATAAAACCCATAATTTCTAATTAAATAAAATAAAAAAAAACAGAGACCTCAATGGAAGAATGTTGAATTGGAGGAATGAATGAATATCCTTGGATTATAGGCAGAATGGATGCTACCATGTTAGATGGGAGCAACACCTAGAATCCTACCCTAGCATTCTGTTAGCTGTGTCTGTGAGGATGTTCCCAGAGATGCCCAGTGGGAGTGGAGGTGGACTATATAGAGAAGATTTACACTCAGTATGAGGAATCCAGTGGGCTTGAGGCCTAAAGAGAATTAAAGAGAGAGAGAGAGAGAGAGCTCAGTAGTTAAAATCACTTACTTCTCTTCCAAAGGACTAAACTCAGTTCCTAGAACCCATTGCAGGAGGCTTATCACCCCGTGTAAGCCCAGTTCCAATGGATATAACTCCTTCCATCTTCTGTAGGCATGCCGCTCACCTGACCACATCCCCTACACACAAACATAAGGATAATAAAAAGAAATATTTTAAACTCCTGTAAATTAGTACTGTATATCACACATTTTAACAATGGGTATGAATCTCCATATTTCAATATCTTTAAATAGGTCTTGTATCCTTAATTAGAAAGATAGATTGAATTTGGGATGTTTACTACATGTAACTGAAACTTAAGTTACTTGCGCTTTTCCTGATTGTAGTGCCTGCTAGAACACCCAGGTTCTTTAGGACCTAAGAGGGAAAGGCAGTTAGGACAGGTTAACAACCCCAAGCTCCTTTCATGTGAGTTCCAAGGCATTTTTGACTGTGATCTGTAGAAGGGATATCCTATGTCTCTATGGAAGTTTCACCTGTGAAATAAAACCTATTGGCTTATCGCTGAGGCAGGAAATAGAAGGTGGTAGTTCTGGTCGGAAAAAAAGGATGCTGAGATAGAGAGAAACAGGGGAGGATTTTCCCTGAGAAACTACAGGAAGATATACGTACAGGACCTGAGCAGATGTAACCAGTCACCTGGCAGAACTTAGATTAGAATAAGCAGGTTATTAACTTATGAGCTAGCTGGGGAACATGCCTCTCTATATGGCCTAGGTGTTTGTAAAAATATATTGAAGTCTCAGAGTTGTTTTGGAAAACATAGGGACCAGGTATGATTACAGGACACAGTGATCACACAAAGATCATTCCCTTTCTAATGTCTCTGACTTTAGCCTTGATCTGTGTATGTACTGTGGTACAAGATATGCATCAGCCAAGACAGATTGCTCCAAGTACAAAGATCACCATTTATTTGTCTTAGAAACCCCTAAGCGTACAGAGACCCTGTGTCTGGTGCGTCCGAGGTTCTCTTCTTTCAGACACCCACTGTATGTGGCTGAGGTTAGAACATTTTGTCTGAAATAGATAGTACATCCATCTTTGAATCTATCATTGTCATAATCTCCTCCTCCTCTCCTCCCTTCTTCTTCACCTCCTACTCTTCTCCTCATTCTATACCTCTTTTTTCTCTTATTCTTCCATTTCTTCTTTCTCTTGTTTTACTCCTAAACTCTAATACCATTCTGAGCACCAGAAATCCAGGCTCAGCAAATATCACTGAACCAGCATCTCAGAGCCCACAAAAGCTTGTGACCTGTTTTTATATTTCTCCGATAAACATATAAAAATGTAAATACATTCTATAATTAAATTATTATCCCAGAATATTCTTTTCAGAATTTGTATTCTTTAGGATATTAGACATTGGGAATTTCCATTTTTTCCAGAATCTCAACCTTCACATCATTATTTCAACCGTGTCTTTTGGGATTATGATCCAGGTCTCTCAATATGCAATATATCTGTACGGAAACAGAGCCAATTTTTATAAGTTCTTTTCCTAGAATATTTAAATAAAGTGATTTACATTGGAGAGGTAGAAAACCAACAGAGCAAAGCAAAGACTCCATGCTGGCTGAGCTGGAGGCACCTGTAAGTTAATTGGTGTAACTTACAGGAGGAACAGAAGGACCTCAAATGCAAATACACTGCTGAGATTTCCCCACAAATACTTATAATGACCCACATTACTGAAAAGTCCCAGTGAATCTTTTACCTTCCAAGCACACCTGGTGATTTCCATTGTTGCTGCAGCCCTGGCCACCGCTGTCTCACTCTGCTTATTTCAGTCCTTTCTCTGTGAGTCAAGCAAGGTCTTCTGATCACCTCTGCGGCTCTACTATCTGACGTTCTCATGTTAAGGCCTTGAGGAAATAACCCCACTACAACACAGAAGAAGGAAAAGTAGGACCAGTTAACATGTAAGTGCTTAAGTCTATGGAGAAATTAAAAAGAAACAAGAGTAGGATGTAGTTGAGCCTCATGAATAGTTAGCACTGAGTAGGAGGGAGTTGCATTGTTCAGACAACTTGCCTGCCACTGGTTCGAATCTTCACATATGCTGAAAGTTGTACAAGACTGGTAGATTGATTAGACGTGTTTAATTATTATCTAAGTGGATTGTAGCTGTTCTGTAGCTAAAATTATTATGGACTGATGCAGGAGAGATTTAGAAAGCCACTGCACCATCTGGCTCTGCTAGCTATCTGGGCCGCCTGCCATGTTTCCACACTAGAAGTGGCCAGAGGTCAAGAGCACCCCACAAGATATACTTTGACGGCTGGTTCCACTGATCAGCTCCATGGAGACCATGTCCCAAAGCATGGATCTTGGGCCAACCTGTTGTCACTTTCATGGTTCTCTGCTAAGCCCTAGACAATATCTGCCATGTTCGTGGTTCCTGGTAGAATGAAGACTCTTAATGCTTAAAGATTATCCAATAGATTTATATATTTGGAAATGCTCAACACACAAGCGACCCAAACAATTAAAATTGTTACCCAAGGTCTAACCTTTTGATAGAAATTGTTACCCTGGACTGATAAAGATCCATAGTTCTTCCTCCATGTTGCTTGCTCTCTCCTCTCTTTTCTTCTCCCCCTCCTTTTCCTCCCAACTCCTCACCCTGCCTACCTCTTCTACTGCCCAGTCATCGAGCTCCACTGCAAACACAATGTAGCAGAAAAATATTCTGCTACAGTGGACAGTGGTGCCAACTCTTAATGCCCTGTATATGGGCCTGGGAGGTAGTTGATTTGGTCAACACCCACATCATAAGGGTAAACTCCATTGGACTGCTTCAGCTTGCTCACCCAAGTGCAGCAGCTGGCAAGGAGCAAGGTCAGGTCTCTTGCTCTCATGCCCTTTCAGCTGACTCACTCAAACCAACATCATCAGGGCCAGGTCTACTGTGCTGCCCAGTTGAGATGCAGGGCTCTGCTCTTCCAGGTGCTGCAGCCATCAAGGAGCAGGACCAGAACTCCAGCTCTCTTAAACCCTGGGCCCGGTCTCCCACCTACCACAGGTTGTGAGGAGCTAGATGAGGAGGTCATCCCCCCGCACACACACCACCTCACAGCAGACAAGTGATGGGCTGGATCTCTTGTGCCCACAAACTCAGGTCCAGTTTACCCATGCTCCCACCACCAGGGTCAACTCAACTGTGCTGCCTTGGTGAGGAGCAGAGTCAGCTCTCCCAAGTGCTGCAGCCTTTGAGGGACATGGCAAGTATTACACATGTCCCTCAGATACCAACATGGTCCCAGGTAGCAGCCCAGACCAGGGAAGTCAATATGGTCTTTAGTGGTAATATGACACAGACTGCTATATGTCCATGGACCCAGACAGTGGCAGCAGGGCCTGGGACTTCACCATGTCCTCAAGTGGCAAGGGAGGTACTCTCAACAGGCTATTTTTCTCCATCCTTGCATCTCCAGTTCCACCTGTCTTCATAGTGCTCAAATCATTTTGGTTCTCTTTTCCTTCCATCTCCTCAGTACATATGTGCATTGCTTAGTGGCTTCTACTGTGGGTAGATCACTCTACTGTCAGGCAATGGATATCTTCTGCCCTGCCTGCCTGCACTGCAAGGTAGGGCCAAATATTGATTTTTTTTTATGTTTATGCTATTATAATGTTTTGTTATTGTGTATATGTAGTACATACATGTGTACATACATGTGAATGTGTCCATCTGTAAATATGCATGCACATGTGGATGCCAGAGGTTGATTTTGAGAGTTATTAATTGCTCTCCACCCGTTTCTTTCTTTCTTTCTTTCTTTCTTTCTTTCTTTCTTTCTTTCTTTCTCTTTCTTTCTTTCTTCTTTCTTTTCTTTTCTTTTTCTTTTTTTTTTTTTTGAGATACTGTTTTCCACTAAACCTCTTGCCTTAGCTAGCCTAGCTGGCCAGTAAGATCCGAAAGCCAATTACCTCTGATGTGCCCATCACTGAGATTCAGACAGCCAACACTAGGCCCAGCATTTTGTATGGGTGATAGAAATCTGAACTCAGGTTCTTATAGACTTTGCCCTATGAACTGTGTTTCCCTTTCCCCTGTTGCTTGATACCTGAAGAATCTACAGGAGTAGTAAAGATCTATTCCCTAACATGAGACACCCTTTTCCTTTTACCATTAGTTTAGATATGTGTTAATTCTATAATTGTTTGTATTTAACTGGATATTTTGTCCTTGGTTTGCTAGAAGTTGGGGATTGAGAACACTGATTTAGCTCTTGCTTCTTTTCTAACAGTGACGTTAGACGTTAGTGCTATGATTTTCCCTCTTGGTACTGCTGTAGTTGAAACTTTGAAATTAAAATGTTTAAATTTACTTTTTAAGGACTAAATACTTCTTAATATGAATTTAAAATTTTGTTTGATCCATCACTTTTGATGTGTTCATGAGATGACTTGTCCTGGTCTCATAGTGCGCGGACACTTTCTGCTCACATTCATCCTTTCTTTCAAGGTCTCTCATTGTGCATTCATTAGCCTGCCTGCCATCAGCTGACAGTGCATGAACACGCTTTCCCTTTCACATTCTGTTTTCTTAGCATTTTGTTTTGAATAGAGTCTTTTTAAATGTGTATATCAGTTCATTAATTTTTGCTATTTAATATCTCACCACAGTCCAAAATCTAATAAATGCTATCATTATACTCTCAAATAGTGTTTTCAACCAAATGTTAGATTTAAGTTTCAATTATTTCCTTCTCTAATGTGTTTAGTATTGTATTTCTAGCTTCTTAAACATGGTCTATGTTCATATCACAACTTGTATAGTAAATCTCTATATGCCATTACCTACTCAATTTATCATTGGGAGACTTCTGATACTAGTACTTTGCCTAATTAGTTATCCCTATATTGTTTTTAAATGATGAGTTGGTATAAAAATTATAGTGCTTTCTTCAGTAAGCATGAGTTCAAATTTGCAATTATTTGAATAATAGGTAATGTACTAATGTGGTATGTCTTTTAGTTTTGACAAAGAAGGCTTAAACTAAGCATTTTATATTTAAGCTTTAAAATAAAGGTGAAATTATAATTTATTTGGGACTAGTTTCCTCACAGAACAAGTAATAAGTCATCTCATTTAGTGTATTATCAAACATCACAATGTAAAATTATTTATATCATCATTTGATGTGAGAAAATTATCAATTTATAATATAAGCTTCAAAAATTTTGTAGTAAATAAGAATACTAACAAATAAATTGTAATAAGGAATTTCTTTCAATAAATATATTTAAAAGTGGTTCTTTTAGAATGTAATTTACATTTTAATTCTTATAAATTATTTTTAACAATTTGTATCAATCACCATATTAGAAAAACAAGCAAACTCAATATCATTAATTTGACAGATACATTTAATTTGAACATTTGTTACAGATAATTGTGGTTTAGGTTACTTGTTATTTCTATTAATTTGGAAAAATATTAATATAACTATAAGTGAATTGTTATAAATACCTAGGTAAAATTGTCTTATAGGACACATTATCTATCAGGTAAATTATTGCATATATTTTATACTTATGACTCAAAAGGAAAACATTAAAGCCATATATTCATGGATACATTTCTTGAAATGAGAAAAAAAAAGATTGTGATATCCACTATAACCCCAGATATCACTACATATCGTCGTGTAAAAGGCCTTCTTATCTTCCAGAGCCCAGAGCAATGGCATTGCCATTCTTTGGAGGCAAATATATTTGATAAATACTTCTATTAATTGATTCCACAAATTAACCACTAATCTGGTGCTTTTGATTATGAGCACTGCTAATCAATTTATTTGATAGCAGGCTTTCAGCAGTTAATGAATTAAAATTTGCCTACACTTTCCTGGGCTGGAATAATTAACAGATTTATCCTGGTTCTGAAAAGGCAGAACCTTCACTATTCATTTGCTCTTGACCTGCTTTCTCTCTCCGCAGGGTCTCCTTTAGAGATTCCTCAGAAGGAGAAAATTAAAATGCTGTCAACAGATTAAAGCACTGTTTAACCCAGAGCATCCTTTTCTCAGACCTGTGCATTATGTAGAGTCATTTTAATATGACTTTCTTGTGAAGAATCCTCCAGATAGCCAGCTTGTACTTCACAGTACAGCTGTGGCTGAAGCTCTCGCTGAACCAATCAAAATGCTGAAGTCATTAGTCTTCTTTCCTGCGAAGGGGAATCCTTTTCCTGTTTACTGAGATTATTAGCAAAACTCGATTGTTTAAAATTAGAGGGCCGTCTTACAAATTGTGTAGGGAAGACCTCTGGCAGTTTTTTTTTTTTCCTACCTTCCTCACTTCCTCCCTTATTGTCTTCCTTCTTTCCTTTTTGTTTTTGAGACAATTTCAAGGTGCTGAAAGGGCTGAAAGGGCTGTTCTTTGAGGGAATTCATACAGGAGAGTCATCAATTCAAGGATCCACAGACCAGCATTTTCCTCAGTGTTAACATCTCCTCACTCACTGTGCAGAATAAAATCAATACGGATCAGGATGTGCCAACTTTTACAGAGGCTAAGGAAGCAAGATATGCCGCTGGAAGTTTAAGACTTGGGGAAGGAGTTAAGCCACAGAAGAGTCTCATGGAGTGTCACCTAGCAGAATTATGTAGGACACACTGGCAGATAAAACACATTGTTAAGAAGAGAGTTGCCACTGCTGCAGCTTCAGAAATCAATGTTGCCATTATCCATAAACAAGATCATAAAATGTAGCAGAGCTGGAGTGAGATGAGCAGTTGTTTTATGTGGAGTGACAGCTATCCACCCAGCAGGCATTTGACTAGAAGCTACATTTTAACATCTGAGATAGACAAACCAGAATATGAGAATCTCCTTTCTTCTGAACATCTCCTAGACAGAAGTGTCAAACTGTGGTCTCTAAGGAAGCAAGCCACGTATCTTTTGTGAAAGATCAAATATGTGTACGAATCTTTTAATGCAAAAGGATAGCTCTAGTGGATGAAGACATCAGGTTATGTCACATACACGTGACCTTCCAGTTAACTATGATAAACATATTAGAATATCACTTTCATATAAAATTGTATAAGACTATGAATTTAGAAAAATATTAGAAAAATGGCTTCAACAGACATCGTCTTTACATAAAATGTCTAAAATTTGTTAGTATAAAAACACAGACAACAACAACAATAACAACAGCAAAAACTCCACTAAAACTGGTTTATTAGTTTTTTGTATGAGTATAAATATAAAAGCATCAAAACATTAATATTAAAATTTAACTTCATTAATAGATGTTTATGTGTATTTCTAATCATATTGCATGACAGAGGCAAAAGTAATTTTCTATTTTGCATAATAATGGCCTAGGATGTTTCCCTAAGAGCATAGAACTTTACCTGTTTTTCAGTTGACATAAAATTGGATGATAGGAAACGTCATATATACCTATTTATTTATATAATGATTTGTCTAAAAATAATCTTCAGGAATTCTATCTATCCATACTAATAATGTAATGTACAATAAATATAGTAGGCTATATTATTATAAGCATAATATACAAATGGAATATTTGTATTACTATTAAAATATTATTTTTAATAATCCTCAAAATATTTATTAAGACCAAGCTATATTTTAAATGTCTTGCTTAGTTTTCTTGACTTTTCTTATCAAATTAAAGTAGATAATTTTCCATGTACCCAGTCATCAGATTCTGAGACCAATATATAGAAATTTTTTTCTGTTGAGAGTGGTATGAAAAATGAAAGATATGTAAGAGAAATAGTGAAGTAAACAGAATAATTATTTCTACATTACAACGTGGTAGGCTATTTTATCTCAGTTCCTTTTAATCAAATTATATGATTATATATATATGTCAAATATATATGACAGTAAAATTATATTTCACACTTAAAATATTTCCTCCTGAAACTCAATACTTCCTCAAGGCTTGAATATCATCTTGGAATTAGCATTACATTTCACTTTATTTCATTTTAATTTCGGTAAACCTATCTTTTAAAATAATGTTAAAACTCAATTTTGACCTTAAAATAATCTTATGGAAGAAAAGTTCTTTCATTTATCTTTAACTTCATTGTTAATAAGATTTAGAATTTACAAGAATTAGTTGTAAGACTATTAATGGATTTCTCTTAAATTTTGTTTCAGTTGAATAGTCAGGTTCATTTATTTGGTAACATTTATTCACTAACCACTGCAGAACAGAGCAACAGCATGTTTGCATTAAGCTAAGATATAATATGCAGCACACAAAAAAACCCCACATCATTCCTCTCTGCGTGTGCAATCAGTAGAACAGCAGCAAGAGTGTTACATACACGGTGAGAATGGAATCGCTGCAGGTGTTAGCAGTGATTGTGGGTGAGCAATAAGGGCACGGATGGTGCATGTTTGGATGACACAGGGATAGGACCTTTGGAGTGAGTGTTATGGAAAGCATTTTCCTGAAGAAAGAAAATATCCTGCACACTGAGTAAATTAACCAAACACACAAACACACGCAAACACAACGCATGCGCACAGACAACTGGGTTGGAAATGGGTTCTTACTGGCCTAGCATGGAAAAATCTCTGTAGTTCTAAAAAAAGAAGGAGGAGGAGGAGGAGGAGGAGGAGGAGGAGGAGGAGGAGGAGGAGGAGGAGGAGGAGGAAGAGGAAGAAGAAGAAGAAGAGAGAAGAAGAAAGAAGAAGAAGAAGAAGAAGAAGAAGAAGAAGAAGAAGAGAAGAAGAAATAAGGAATAAAGAAAGAAGGGAAGAAAGGGGAGGAAGGAAGAAAATAGTTAAGAGAGCTAGAAGTGCACACTCAAAATTTGTTTGTTTGTCATATAAATTCACAATGGTACTGTGAAAAATGTTTTTAAAGTGTGTGAATCATTTTATTTGTCATACAATGTATATTTATCACATTATGTTTTTCCTCTACAACTCCTTCCAGGACCTCACTACCTCCCTGCCCACTCAACGCTTCTGCTTCATTGTCATGCCTGCCTGCCTGACGCCATCTTGATGAGCATAGAAACGAACACTTGGAAATATGAGCCCCCAAACTGAATGCTTCCTTCTATGTTGTCTGGGCCTTGCTGATTTGCCAGAGCAAAATGAGTTAACTATGACATATGAAAATTAAACAAAATGTTCACAGTCTTATGAGTCTTGTATATTTTTTAATACATCTGTATTAAAGATATCCGTGTAGTAAATAAGACTGAAGAGTCCACTAAATATATTTGGAAAGCATCTATGTTTGACACTATACCACCGAGGCTGCACCTCACTAGATATATTTTGAATGAAAAACAAAAGCTGTCCTTGACTTAAGCTCATTGATTTTCCCCAGATTTTCTGAAAATAAAGTACTACTGGAGAAGTTCTTGAGAAGTCCATAGTTCAGGTGAATGCCCTGTGCTAAGTGAGCTGTGTCTTAGATGGGAAGTGACCCGAGACAAAGGAGCAGCTGAACAAGCTGTGCAGAGCTGTGCATACAGATGGGAAGTGACCCAAGATATCTCAGTGTTCTGGAGGATGGTTCAGGGATTTGACCAGTTATGATCATGGAATAAAAGTTAATGAAAAACAAAGGCCAGAGAGGCAAATATTAAACTATAATGATAGTACCAGAGAAAGGTCTAAAACTGGAGACACATTATCTAATCATCAGCTGTTAACTTTTAAGTTAACGAATTACTTATTTTATTGGATATTTTATTTATTTACATTTCAAATGTTATCCCCTTTCCTGGTTTCCCCTCCTCAAACCCCCTATCCCATCTCCTCCTTCCCACCCCTAACCCCGCTTCTTTGCCGGTGTTCCCCCCACCTACTCACCAATTTGTTAGACTTCTTTTTTTTCCCTCTCATAAGTAATAGAGTGGAAAAGTAAAGTTTCCATTCAAAGTCCACATATTGTCTGGCCTAAAGTCTATTGATTTTAATGTCCCCAAATCCCATGCATACAAAGAGGCTGCTATAGGAACTGAAGCTTTAAAGATTAAAGATCAAATACAAAAAAAGAACATAATGACTGTTAAATATAGAGAGGAGCAGACTACAGTTTAAAGATGCTGTTGGCTATGTTATGGGCAGTTTATGACTTAAAGCATTTCATATTCAATTCTAAAAACCATACAATACATAAACCACTTATAAAATTTCTGGTTTTTAGAACATGAAAGTTTTGCAAGCTGTATCATAGTTTAACTAGACGTATGTATTTTAATGCATTTATTTGAAAATACTTTGGTGGTTTGATTTTTAGAATTGTGTCTAAAGTGCTCAACTTGTAGACATTTCCTCATAGCTAACTGATATACTGTGACTATATAAAGGTCATTTTCCATTATCTCTTAAGAAATTATTTTTAGTAACATGAAACCACTGAGTTTTCTGATGAAGTATTCTTGGTAAAAGCTAATGTGTCAAGAAATATAAATTAAAATTGGTCACTTTGTCGATATTATTTTTATCTTATCAGATTTTCACTATCATTTGATGAAAATTAAAAATTCGTTTTTCAGAGTATACATACATACATATATAATTTGTATGTTATGTATACAATAGAAATACATATATGTATGTGTATATACATATATGATATTTATAATATATTATACATATATACATATGTGTATACCTATGTATACATGCACATATATAATAATTATATATATATTTATATATATAAAATGTCCATTCATACAGATACCACACACTGAATATTTAAATAATTACATATCTCCTATAAGCATCTACACATATAATGTAAATTGGGCAGACTTTCTAATTGTATATTCTAAGGCATATTATACATTTTGCCTTCTTAAATTACTTCAACTAATTTTCTCTGAAAAATGTAGATGGAATATTTGCTAACTGAAGACTTAATTATATTCAGAGTTTTTGAAGTAATAAGTATCCAGTAGAGTGCTGGACCCAAAAACCATCCAATAAATAGACCTATGCATAAAATATATACTTACAGGTTTCAAATTCTACCTAATGATTATCTATTTATATTAAAATATCCAAATGTGTATATTCATCCATCTTAAATACATGAATTTTGAGTACTTGCTTAAAAGATTATTTTATAGTTTTGTAGGTTTATTTATGAACAATTCCCCCATCAATTTTAATTATGCATATTTGAAGAATTTCCTTGTATCTGTCACTGTCTATGTGATTTTGTTTGAGACTGTCATATTATTGACTGGGATTATAGGATATGCTGAAAGCTATTTCAGTTTTTAAAATTCAATATTTTTGTCCCTCATATCTAGCTCCTGGCTGTAAAACAATTTTTATTTTTTTACTCTTTCTTCATGAATACATATCTGTCTCTTTAATCATATAAATTGGTCTGTTTGAATACTTGCTCCAACTCTCTGCATCCTTTTGCCTACTGGTCTGTTTGACACTGGCTGCAGGGTTGTACAGCTGCTTGTTTATTTCTGAGAAAGAAAGCTCAGAAATAAGGAAAACTAAAAGCAGCATAAAATAAATCTTTTGATGGAAAAAATCAGTATTAACTTGACTATGGTCTTGTGTTCTTTCTCAGCCTATGATATTTAATATTAACCTCAGCTTTTTCATGCATTTTCTTCTGTTGGTTACTTTTTCATTAATGTTATCTATGTTGTTAGAATTTAATTCACTCCCAAGATATTAAATAATTTTTAAATCTATCATTTTGAAAATTTTGTTTCTAAAACAAATATGTCATATGTTATCTTTATTATCTATGTACCACTTATGTTTTGATTCACAGAAATCAAACCTTATCTGTCTTACCTTAGAATGCAGTACACTTAGGCTGTTTACTACAGGGAATAATTGGTTTGGTCAATACAAACTAGTAATGTGAATTCTAGCATAATATAAAATTACTATGATAAAAATAAAATTATGAAGATCAACTACCTATTTGAAAGTGTCAATTGCTACTAAATTAATATTGATGTACATATTAAACATGAAGATTAAAGTAAGGCCTAAGGGACAGTAATAAAATATAAATCTAAGAGTTAGATATGTCCAGACAAACTCCAAGGAACTCTTCATTAGACTGTGGTCAAAGCTTTTGCTAGCATACTGCAGAGCTTTTGCCTCAGGAAGACTCTGTTCAAATCTATTCAGAAGTCTTCACATGCAGTGCATGGAAGAGCAATATCTTGAAATAAAATATCTTGGTGATTTCTAACCTTAGATTGGTCAGAGATTTCAATAGTAATACTTTATTATAAAATAATTCATCATTCAAATACTTGAATTTAACATTATATAACAAACGTCTACAGTGAGAAAACATTAAGTGTTATCTTTATCTACAAAGGTGTTTTTAACTCAATGAGACTGTAGACACATATTTTATTTACAGAAAAATGATTCAAATTCTACAGTGAGAAGTTCTCAGAATATATTACCTAGAATGGAATCTACAAGTTCCAACTCTCCCTTTTCGCACTAAATGTGGAAATTTTTTGTAGAGTTAATATATACAAATCATCCATGTTTCCAACAAATGAAAAACAGATGCGATTTCAAAGTCATCAAATACATTTAAGAGAATTATAGAAGGCAGTTGCAATACTGCCTTCTGGATAAAAGACAGGAAGTTCATGAACATATCAAAGAATGTGATATTTTGATCTGTCATCAGGTAATAGTCTGACTAAACACCAAAGTCACAGTAAAAGTAAATCTTTCAGGAAACTCTGTACCAGATATAATCAAGTCCCCCATGTGATTTCAAAGGAGCTCATGAAGAAAAAGAAAGCTGCATTTGTTTCTTATTAAAAATTCTATTTCTTTTATTGCTTTTATTATATATATATATATATATATATATATATATATATATATTATTTTTTTTTTACAGTCCATGCATTATCCCCCATCCAGGGTTTCCTTCTGCCTTCCACATTTCATCATCCCATTCCTTCTCCCACCTGTTTTGAAGGGGATGTCCTTATACATCCCTGCCCAGTCAGGTTCTCCCACTTTCTGGAGTCTCAAGTCTCCCTAGTTTTAGGTACAACTTCTCTCACTAAGTCCAGGCTAGCCAATCTCTGCTTGAGGTCAGGCAAGGCATCAGGGCTTCAGACTAGCTAGTGTATGCTGCCTGGTTGGTGGCTCAGTGAAAGAGAGACCTCAGTGGTCTGGGTTTGTTGAGTTGCTATTCTTCCTATGGAGTTGCCCTCCTCCTCAACTTCCCAGCCTTTCCCTAATTAAACCACAGTGGTCCCTGACTTCAGTCTATTGGTTGGGTGTAAGTATCTGAGTCTGTCTCAGTCAGCTGCTTGTTGGGCCTCTCAGAGGACAGCCATGCTAGGCTCCTGTCTGTAAGCATGCCATAGCATCAGTAATAGTGTCAGGCCTTGGATCCTTCCCTTGAGATGGATTCCAAGTTGGACAGGTCACTGGACCTCTTTTCCCTCAGTCTCTTCTCCATTTTTGTTCCTGCAGTTCTTTTAAACAGGAATAATTCTGGGTCAGAGTCTTTGACTGTGGGAAGGCAACCCCATCCCTCCATTTGATGCCCTGTCTTTTTAAAGGAGGTGGACTCTACAAGTTCCCTCTCCCCACTGTTGGGCATTTCATTTAAGGTCTCTCCCTTTGGGTCTTGAGAGTCTCTTACCTCCAGGTCTCTTGTACTTTCTTGAGGGTCCTGTCACCTCCCACCCCCTGAAGTTGCATATTTCCGTTCATTCTACTGGCCATCAGGACTTCTCACCTGTCCCCCCACAATACCTGATCATGTTCTCCTTTTGCCCTCTCCCAAGCAGTTCCCTCCCTCCCTCTTCCTCCTGTGATTCCTTTCTTTTCCCTCCCAAGATGAATTGAAGCATCCTCACTTGGGCCCTTCTGCTTGTTAACCTTTTTGGGTTCTGTGGTCTTTATCCTAGGTATTCTTATATTTTTAGCTAATATTCATGCGTTAGTAAGTATATACCATGCATGTCTTTTGGAGTCTGAGTTAACGTCATTCAGGATGATAGTTTCTAGCTCTGTCTATTTGCCTTCAAAAAACATGATATCCGCCTTCTTAATTGCTGAATAATATTCCATTGTGTAAAATTATACTGCTCAAGGATTTCTGGCAATCTTTCTTGTCTTAGAAATGGTATCATATTCTAGGTATTTGGGTAACTGGCTAAAATATATTTCAAAATTAACAATTAATGCTAAACTTACTTTCCAATCTCTCTAGGCCTATATCCCACCCCCTAAATATAATATCATAATATTCACAACAAATTTGAAATTCTATTTAGCACATTTCAAACTAAAGCTTTGTTACCAACTCTGTTTTCATATTTTAAAATCATGTCTTATGATGTGATTCTTCAGAAAATTTACTTGACTCTCCTTTTTTAAAAGTAAAATATGTTCAATAAATTCTCACCATTAGTGGTCTATCTTGTGTTAATATTAATATGTCTCTTATTACAGAAATCTAGTCTCTGTACGTAGAACTTCATTCACCTCCCTCCACAGTCAATGTGTATATAATACATACACTTATGTTATATAATTCTGATGTTTATATCAGCTTTATCTCATTATTTTTATTAGTATAGTACCAATTGATATTTGATAGAAAAAAACAGAGACTAAATAGATGATCTACGGATAGTATGTGATCTAATTGAACAGTATACTGGCTTAACAGTAAATTTTAACTGCTACTCAGTTTGCTTTGAACAAAAGGAGGAGGAACAATGTAATCAAAAGGAATGTTAGATTCTTTTTTAAAGTTAAATCTGTAAAAAACTATAGTCTGACTGATGGATGAAGTTGCAATATTTCCCCCCCAAACGTGAGGATTATAGGAGGTATTGGTGGAACAGTGAGCAAAATGTTTTGTCCAATCAACCTATACTCAAGCCTTGCAAGTATGTGAGGTAGTTGAGGTGAGGCTGGGATGTGGACAAGTGATTCATTTGAGACCACAATGAACAGAGGTCCCATTTTCAGTCTAGAAAATAATTGAAGAATTAACTATAGTATATAACATTTATTCTAAACATCGTTAAACATTTATTTTCCTTCCTTCCCTTCCCTTCCCTTCCCTCCTTCCCTTCCCTTCCTTCCCTTCCCTTCCCTTCCCTTCCCTTCCCTTCCCTTCCCTTCCCTTCCCTTCCCTTCCCTTCCCTTCCCTTCCTTTCCTTTCCTTTCCTTTTCTTTTGTTTTTGGCTTGAGGAAAGTTTACTAAGGGGCTATTCAGAGCTAGGTGGTTTCCACTTAAAATGGATAAGGAAAATATATGTTAGTAAAAAGCTATTCTTGTATTAAGAATTTTGAGACAGTTGTAATTTGCACAATCAAAAACAGTCATCAAGGATGCTCCAGTGGCTCAATCCGGTTAGGGCGCGGTACTTATAGAGCAAAAACAGTCATCAAAATGAGATACAATATTAGCATCATATTTACAAAGTACAAGTGAAAAATAAAAGAGCAATTGATTAGTAAATTCAGGGCTTTAAGTCTACTATGACAGAGAGCAG
This sequence comes from Mastomys natalensis, assembly GCA_021653895.1. Classification (NCBI taxonomy): domain Eukaryota; kingdom Metazoa; phylum Chordata; class Mammalia; order Rodentia; family Muridae; genus Mastomys; species Mastomys natalensis. The sequence goes on along the minus strand of JAJTUV010000791.1, from coordinate 214,372 downwards.
ACTTCTAATAAAAGTTATCAGAAGAGTACCACACAACAATGGAAGTGAAACATGGGAAAGGGGGGGAATTGGGGACATATTTGGCAAAATTTGCCAAGCTTGTGTCACACTGAAATAAGTGAGACAGTTGGTTTCTTCTAGAGCTTTGACTTATGTATGGAATCATTTGGAATCCAATTTGCCTAATGTACTTTATTCTCAGGTTATTTGCAATAACAATCTGGTGGCCCTAAGAAAGATACAGCAAGAGTCAGAATAAATGGCTTCTTCACACTCTTCACAAGATGAATCTAGAGTAACTCATGTCCTTTACAATTTCTGACATTTGACATCTTAGATAGGGGAAAGTCAACATGTTAGTGATGATCAGGTAAAAGTAGACTTGATATATATTTCTACTGAAGTGTAATAAGCTAGTTTGTTTTTTTTACAAGCTTCTAGCCCTGAAGTAGTATATTCTACCATATCTGAAATCATTGATGCTTCTTAGGGTCAGTAGCTAGTTTGATATTTCTACCTATTTTGCTATGTCTTACCTCCAGTGCCTGCCACTACAATGTCGTTAGACATGCTATATACTATTAAGTTTTAAGTGTCAACAAACTTATGAACGTGTATTTGGAAGCTCAGTTATCTTGGAATAATGAAACCAATTTAAATTTCTTTTTTTATTTAGAAAAAAAATTGTTTAATAGTGTTTACAAGTGATAGTCCATTTTTTATGATTTTATTTATTGGCATTCCAGCTGTTGTCTCACCATCTCCTTTCACAATTTCTCTTCTCATTCCTCATCCCCCTTTCCACTGTGACGATGAACTCCATCCCCACACTAGACATCCCTTTTTCTTGGGGTCTCAAGTTACTCAAGAATTAGGCACATTTTCTCCCAGTGAGGCCAGACCAACCAGTTCTCTGCCAGATGTGTCAGAGGCCTCAAACCAGCCTGATTTATGACTCAGTCTCTGGGAGCTCCCTGGGGTGCAGGTTAACTGAGACTGCTGGTTTTCCTATGTGGTTGCCCTCCCCTTCAGATTCTTCATTCTCTTCCTAATTCAACCATAGGTAGGCATCCCCAATGGTTGGGTATATGTATCTGCATCTGTCTCAGTCAGCTGCTGGTAGGGTCTTTCAGAAGAAATCCATGCTAGGCTCCTGTCTGTAAGCACATCATAACATCAATAATAGTGTCAGATCTTGGTGCCCCATCCCCCATGAGTTGGATCCTAAGATGGGCCTGTCATTGAACTGCCTTTCCTTCAGTCTCTTCTCCAATTTTGTCCCTGTAGTTCTTTTAGACAGGAACAATTCTGGGCCATAAATTTTGACTGTGGGTAATAACCCTGTCCTTTGAGGCCCTGTCTATCTACTGAGGTGAACTCTTCTTAGAGTTCCCTCTTCCCATTGTTAGGCATTTTGGCTAAGGTCACCTCCATTGAGTAGTGAGAGTTTCTCACCTCCCAGATCTCTGGTACTTTCTAGAAGGTCCCCAAACCTCCCACCCTCTGAGGCTGCATATTTTCATTCATTCCCCTGGCTCTCTGTGCTTCTCTCCTGTACTCCCCCCCCCAAATACCTGTACCCCTTTTGTCCTTCCCTCCCCTCTCCCACCCAGATCCCTCCCTCCGTCTGCCTCCCATGATTATTTTCTAAGTGAGACTGAATATCCTCACTTGGGCCTTTCTGTTTGTTACACTTCTTATGGTCTGTAGGTTGTATCCTAGGTATTCTGTAATTTTTGGCTAATATCCACTTATTAGTGAGTAGATACCATGCATGTCCTTTGGATATGAGTTACCTCACTCAGGATGATATTTTCTAGTTGCATCTATTTGCATGCAAATTTCCTGATGTCCTTGTTTTTAATAGCTGAATGGTATTCCACTGTATAAATGAACGATATTTTTTATATCCATTCTTCAATTGAGGGACATCTGGGTTGTTTCCAACTTCTGGTTATTACAAATAAGGCTTCTATGAACATAGTGTAGCACATGTCCTTGTAGTATGATGGGGCATCTTTTGAGTATATGCCTAATTGTGATATAGGTGGGTCTTCAGGTAGAACTATTTCCAATATTCTGAGGAAACACCAGGTTGATTTCCAGACTGGGTGTACCACTTTGCAATCCCACCAACAATGGAGGAGTGTTCCTCTTTCTCCACATCCTTTCCAGTATGTGCTGTCACTTGCGTTTTTGATCTTAGCCATTCTGACTGGTACAAAGTAGAATCTCAGTGTTGTTTTGATTTGCATTTATTTCCCTGATAACTAAAGTCTTTGAACATTTTTTTAAGTGCTTCTCGGACATTCAAGTTTCTTCTATTGTGAATCCTCTGTTTAACGCTGTACCACATTTCTTAATTGGGTTATTTGTTTTTTTAGAGGTTAACGTCTTCAGTTCTTTATATTTTGGATATTAGCCCTCTATGGTATGTGAAGATATTTTTCCCTATCTGTAGGTTGCTGATTTGTCCCATTGACAGTGTCTATTGCCTTACAGAAGCTTGGATTTCTTAAGAGTCCTTAAAACTGTACTATTCCAAATCCCTAGTTATCATGTTGGGCTGATGATAGGCAGTGTTTTTTTGTGTGTTTGTATCTATATGTCATGTGTATATTGATTACTGTTGAGGGCAGGATCGTCATCAGATTACCTGAAGCTGGATTTTTACATATGTCTGTGAATTGCCCAATGGGTTGCTGGTAACCTAACTAGGATCCTATTCAAGAGTAGTGACTTTGATTCCCTCTGAGCCTTCTTTCTTGCATCAATAGGCATATTTTGAACTGACTGTCTTGAAAAAGTAATAATTTCTGCTATGAAAGACCCAGGAAAGTTTGCTTACCTGTAATTTGCAAGTATCTCTCTAATTATACATATACAGAATTCTAGGCACTTGATAATTTAAGAAACCACCAAAAATCAGTATGGCTTAGGAACTATCTATTTTATCATATGTGGTTTGTTAACTAATTTATTTGTGGTTATTGGTTAACTAACTAACTGATTATATTTACTTACACCACATGAAATCACAAGTATAATAGAATTATTATCACTGCATAATTTTATAAAGTTTCAAAACAGTGTTTTAAATACTCACTCATGGAAAAATAATGTATGGTTTCTATCTTCCTATGGACATTAGTTTTGAGTTTTTATGAATGAATAATGAGGTCTCAAGATCTAAGAAGAATTATATTTCTAGGCCTAGAATAATTATCTTAATGTTACAATGAATAATTGATTCTTAGCTAAAAAAATAATTAATAGGAATTAGGACAAGAGTTAAAAACATTCATATTCTAATTAATAAGCTTTTTCTTTCATATTTTTCTTAAAATATTGAAAAAATGACTTGAGATAGGTTCCATGGTTTTATTAGGTGTATGGGCTTTGAAATATTTCACTCGTAAACAACACAAGCATTGCCTTATATAGATGTTCCTCAATATTGCAGTAAGGTTATGCTTTATGAAAACATTCTAATTTGACATACCCTACCTCTAAATGTATTGATGACACCTGACATGCAGACATCACAGATCACAACACAGATCATGAGAATACTGGCTCTTTACCCATGTTGAGTTTACCAAGGAGCTTTTGCTCTGTGCCCAACTCTCAGAGGAAGATATGACATACTGCCTACCCAAGCAAAGATCAAAATAGTATAATTTAAGTTTGATCACTACTGAATTCAGATTCCTTTACCACCACGTAAAGACAAAGAATTGCCATCAGAACCACCAGGTATCGTCCATATTCATACCCCAAGGTGTTTGCTCCTCTTACTTCTCAGAGGCTCATCTTTGTTTTTCAAGGCCCTTGATAATTAATTTAGGCCTCCCTCTGCATTCCATCTCTCTATGCCATACTGCTTTGTGATGTACTTAAAAACTTGAATCTCTCATGCCTCTTAATGTGTGCTTTATACAACAAACACATTCTCTCAATCCTCCCACTTCCCCTCCCCCAAATAAAGGACTAGAAGCTGTTGTTAACAGTGCATTGTTGGCAATTTTGTCTCTATATGAAGATACTAAAGCAAACACTAAAATGTTTGCTACATAAAGGGTATACAATTCACATAAAATATAGGTACTTCTCTTTCTTTCTCTAGTCTCCTAAATGCAACATATTTCAAAATGTAATACGTTTTTTGTGCATATGTTGAGAACAATGCAAGGAAAGTACCTATGCCTTCTATTCTCTGCTTCCCTAGCATTGACTTTACAGAAGATCAAGTTAAGATTCCAAAAGAAAACTTTCTATAGGATCACAAGGACCATAGTTGCCAATTTAGCAAACATACAATACATTTTGAAATTTTGAGGCAGCAAAATATTTGAACTTTGGTAGAAAGTCTGCTTATGACCCTATATGTTGAAATCAAAACCTCTGAGTATATGGTTTCGTAGAGACCTCCAGTCTGTAGAAAATGACTGATTTGCTTGATGAGAAGACCCAATACTAAAACCTATAATAGTGAATGACTTCCTGTGAACAACTTAGAGCCTCATCTGGGAGCCATACACAGGCTCTGAGACACAGAGAAAAATGTTTATATCAGTATAAAATATCTGTGTAATTTGAGGTAAATAAATAACATATGATTGTACACATATTTTATAAATATGTTGTTGCCATATATTTTGCATACTGTGAGATTTTTCTTTTAAATAGTTTAAGGACAGCCTGGGTACATTACATTTATTTTAAGAAAAGTAAAACAGGATTATTCCTGTTGTGTAATTTTATGATACTCAACTGTTTCTCATGAAATATCAAAAATAATGAAGACAAAATATTATGAAATGTTTCTGTATTTATTAATGAATCTTTCCTTGACTATATTAGTCATGCTGAAATATGACAACCTGCCATTATTATACTGTTAGGAAAAGAGTGCTAACTCTCATGAACTTTAAACTCAAAGGTGAATCTCTTTCCCATAGTGTTTGTCTGCTGTAGATAATCAAGGGTAATGGTAGCTGATGTCTAGAGAAAACAGAGTTCTCAGAGGAAGGTAAGAGCACATTAGCAAAGCACATTTGCACCTTTAAATTTTCTGTTGAAATGTAGCACACTGCTTCTGCTCATGCTACATGAGATAAGACCTTGTTTTCCTACACCTGAGCTACACTGTGAAGAGGGTAGATTGGTCTTTAATGTGTTGCATTGCACGAATGAATGCTAAATTTGGCCTCTTTGATATTGACCTTGCCTTACTCCCTCACATTAAAGAACTACTTCTGGCATCACGTGTTAAATAGGTTTTCCCCCAACAATTTGGTGCTTTGTTTTCACTAAGTGATAGAAAACCAACAGGAGTAAAACACATACAGAGAGAGAGAGCGGGGGTGTGGGGGGAGACAGAGGGAGACAGAAAGAGACAGACAGACAGACAGACATGCATGCATGTATGCATCAGAGGTCCCACACCTCCATTTGGTCTTATTATATGAATTCATGTCTTAAGTAAATATTTGTACACAATATGTTTACCATATAAATATGAACACTTCTTATTAATTTATAGTTCATTACTTAATTATAAATTTATTTGATTTATCTCCATTGACATTTTGTGATTATTTTAATATTGTCTATTTTTCCCTCAAAATGACCATTGCTGTGCAGCAAAAGGCAACTCCATTTGCTCTTACTGAATTCAGTGTGCATTGAGAGCATATCTAACACTCTTAGGTATATCTTCTAGAGTGTACAAATATGATGAAGGCCAGAGATATGTTTATCCTACTTAAAGACTACTCAAAGTGTATATATATCCCAGGAAACTTTCGTATTTCCGCATTACTCCTTCATGGTAATTTTTATTGCTTTTGATTTGTTACAAAAGTTGCAATTTTTGAAATGTAATGTCCCAAATTTTCAAATAGTCATTTTAGAATTCATCTTGATTCTGACCAAGCTTAGAGGCATGAACCAGTCTCTGAATTATTGCATAGCTGCAAGGATGTGGAAGATCAGCATAGACAAAGAGCAGATAGTTACCAACAAAGAGAAATGTAAATCTCTAAGCTAGACAGTTTTATATGCTTTTAATAAATTCAGTTCATCTTGGCAGGTTAAAATTTCTATTTATTAATACTTTAATTGAGTTTTTGAAATTTAAGACACTAAAGGCTTTTAGTGAAATTAAAATTAGAGCAAGTGCTAACTTACATTTTCTCCTACAAAAATCAAGTAATTGACATAGCATAGGAATCTGCTATAACACCTAGGGACACACAAACACAGGGATATGTATTTAGAAACACTGGAAACATTGATCTGATAATACATGTAATCTAGAATAGAAAAACTGAACTGCAAAACAGGCCTACAAAAGCATAAGACATCACAATAAAAAAAGAATTAGGATTAATTTGCCAACATTTTTTGGGAAAGTTGTAATCAGAGATCACATAGCCATGGTAGCAAAAGCAGAGACAAGAATCCAGGGAAACAGCATTTTTGCATCCTTTGGATACGGATGTTCCAACTGCTTTTCATGCTATACTCCCCCAGGGATGTTTCACAGGCTGTTTCATACATGTATAAATTAACACCAGTGACAAAATCTCCCCCAAGGAAGCTCCAGGATGAATACAATGGTGTTAAGGCTGATATTTCAGGATAGAATGCCTAGGATTACATAGCTGATATTGCAGGTTGGAATGCATTTACTTTCCCAGAGTATTTCAAGTCCTTAAATAGATATGATTCCAAGATGAGTACTATAATTCCTAATGTGTTCTTAAAATAACAAAAATTAAGTTAAATCCATGCAAATGTCTGTTCATTTGATCATGTTCCCCAATCCTAAAAATGAAGCATTTTTAATGATGGTCAAAAAGCCTATAAGAAAACAGCAAGCCAGGCCAGTGTTCTTTGGTAATTGCTCATTGCAGTGAGGCATAAGACTTATTTTTAGTGAACTGAAGCCTGAAAAGCATTTGTTAGGAGAGACTAATGTGGAACAGAATATTAATGTGTCAAAAAGAGGTAGTATACATGATGCATGTCTTTAAAAATAGGAATACAGACAAGTAATGAAGCAGAAATTTTATAGTTCAGGAAAAGAGTGTCAAGCAGTTGCTGAATTTAACATTGATCTTGCAAGCATTCATCAAGTGTCCATTATTTTTCCAGGCACTCCACTAAATACTGAAGATTCAGCAGTAAACAAAAGAGTTGGAGACCATGGTCACGTGGTATCGCACTTAATACAAACATTAGCATTGTAGAGAAGGAAGGAGGAGCTGGAGCACCAGCTTGCTACTAACTGGGGGTTGTCAACTTCATCTCATGGATCAGGAAACATTACACCTGCAGAGTATCATATGAGAAATGAGTTATTTGAGTTATTTGACATTAAAGGACAATGAAAGAAATGAAGATGATGGGGGAATATAGAAAAAGAAAATTACTATTCCAGAACAATACTCCATGGACACCAAAGTGGATAAATAAATGGAGTAGCTCTGTAATCTACAGCTTTGGGAAGGACATGAGGATCATAATTGAAAACTATCATAGTTGTGAGTAAACATTTGAATTATTTGAGATGCGTTGATGTTATTAGCTCTTCTTTAAAGATCTGGCAGTACTTAGCAGTGAATCTCTTTAGTTGTGGGCATTTTTTTTTTTTTTATCTAAAAGACTATTGCTGCTTCAACTTCTCAATATAGATATGTTTAATTGCTGACAGACTTTTTAGACTTATTGAATTATATTTCTATAAATTGAGAATGAAATATATCATTTACAGGAATCTTTGAGCAAATTATGCCAAGCTCATATATTATGAGTTTATGTGAGAAACATATTATTCTCTCTCTCTCTCTCTCTCTCTCTCTCTCCCCTCTCTCTCTCTCTCTCTCTTTCTCTCTCTCTCCCTCTTTCTCTCTTTTTCTTTGTGTGTGTGTGTGTGTGTGTGTATGCATGTGTGTCATTCATATATGAATGAGTAGGCTGATATTTTTCAAATTCTATTTTAATAAGTGTTCTCAAACGTTCCAACCTCCCTTAGAGCCCACTGACCAAAGGAAGGAGAGGAAATAGCTAATAGGACAAGGGGAATCATGGACCTATTTAGAAGTAGTCTTTTGGGGTGATTCCAATTAGTTGTCAGCAGTCCAGTCCACTAGAAAAACACTGAACAGGAATCATGGGCAGTGGCTCAATCCAAAAGAAATTACTAGACTCTGCTGATTGGCATGTGTTCTCTGAAGCTACAAGAAGCAGCTGGAACACCAGTGTGATTCTCTCTACAAAAATCATGGTATATGAAGATCAGTAAAGAATGCAAGGCAACCTTGTTGATGTTTTGTCTTTTACTGTCTATTGTAATGCTAAGTGCAGGTCCCAAGACCTGGAGTCTGCAAGTAGCCTCTGGGTCCCTGACCTCAAGTTAATTCTGATTGGTGAATATACATGCTATTAGCCAACATCTGGGCAGAAGAGACAGGGATTGATGTTTAGCATGGGAGAGAAGACCATGAGGATGGAGGACAGGGAAGGAAGCAAACTTGGAAGAAGAAGAATGTCTAGGAGGAGAAGGAGAGCCACCATGGGATAAGGGCTAAAAGGGCTGCCCAACTGGGCTAAGAACAACCCAGATAGAACATAGTAAATGGTAAGTGATAACTTAGGATTATCAAAAGTAGATTCTAAAAGAATGGAAGGTAGGCAGCTGCCCAGCTATTATGCTGGTTAAGGCATATTTAAAAATATGAAATATGTGTATGACTTTCATCCAGAAACATAAATGATTTAAGGCAGGGTAGAAGGCCCACACTTGGATTTTAAAATATTTTTTACTACACAAACCCATACAACAGAATTGTCAGCAAATACCAGTGTCAGTGAAGCCCAATGAAGACTATGAAGGTGAACCAATACCAGAGCCTCATCCATTGTCTGTTGGGTTAGACTTACAGCCTTTCTAAACATCATAGTCCTCTTAAGCGTCTGTTCCAGCAAAACATTATACACCCTCCCATCAGGCAGCATCCAGAAAAACATCATGTATCTGTTCTTAGCAAAGCATCCTCTCATAAGACAATTTCTAGATAAATATCACATGACATGACTGGCTCTCCAATGAAACCAGAAACTTCTACTTCATGTATGACATGAAGATTGAAGAGAAGCATCTGGAGAAGATAGATAGGGAGCATGTGAAAGGGACAGAGAAACAATAAAGAAGGGACATCTATGAGGTAAAGTTAATGATATATGTATTAAGATGTCATAATGAATCTCATTATTTTGAAAAAAAAGTAAAAATTTAAAAACCTCAGCTACTAACATAAAATAATAAATAATGAAAATAAATTATATAACATTTTGATAAAAATCACATATTACATTTTATAAGTCTAATTTACTGATTAAAATATAGACTTTTTTTTGGAATCCCCTTTTATAGATATCTAAAGATCTACTGAAATCACAATGTGTATAAATAACTATGTGATATATAATCAAATTTAATGTTAGAGTCATCTTTTAAATATCTTAAGTATGTTTAAAAATATATATTTTGTTATATTATTTTATGTGTATCTACATAGGCATGAGCATTTATTTCTGTACCACATATATTTAAATATTAGTGAAGGCCAAAAGGGAGGTCAGATACACTGGAGCTAGAGTTATAGGTTGTTATGCACCAACCAGTATGGATACTGGGAAATGAACCTAGATCCTCACCCAGAGTAGGTATTCTTAACCTCTGAGCAATCTCTCCATGCTTATGTAATACTTAAATAACTATTTGAATGAGGGACTTCAGATACAGTTTAATATAATTCAAACAAATAAGAATCAATAGTTCTTTTACAATCAATAACATTAAAAAGTTTAATGAGCAGTGATAGGAAGTCTTCAAGGAATTGTTCTGATGTCCTTTAACAGCAAGGAGTGAGATTAAGAAGAGACAGCTCCATCAGAGCAGTGGAACACACAGTACTATTTCTTGACTGAACTCCCACTTTTATTCTATTTCTCTAAGACATTTCAACTATAAACAGACCTATGTAGTAAAATACCAAAAGTCTATCAGAATCTACAAAGCCCTGAAAATGCTTATTCACGGTCCTCTCCATAGATAATAGACATTATTTTTTCTGAATTTGAGCCTAGTATCTGTATTATAATAAAAAGTTCTTTTTGCATCTCAGGTTAGAAATCACTATTATAAATCCAAAATGTTTCAGAAATCATTGAAGAAATCCTGCATATAGTTACCTAGTATACATTATTTTAGTATAACACATACCAGGCACAATTTTAAGCATATAAGGGATAAATCATATATTGTCTTTAAATAAATTGGCTATTGCCTTTCAGGTCAGAATCTTACTGACCTATATTCCATCAAAGTTGTAATGTTTCCTACTGTCTAAAGGTTACTAAACATAATCTACTTTAAATGTATTTTAGAACTTTTTTCACAATATATCACTCCAGAAAGGGAGAATTAAAATTGACCAAAATTAAAATTTCTGTGTCATTTTTCAACTTCATCATTATGATTTTCTTTTTTAACCCATTTATTGATCTTTTGTGAATTTCACATCATGTATCCTAATCTCACTCATCTCTCCTTTCTTTGTATCTATCCTATGTCCTACCCAAAAGAAATAAAAATATAAACATTATTCTAAATGCTCTTTGTAATCACTATTATCCCATTATATATGAACTTATTTTACAAACGGATGCAGAGAGAAATGTTGACTGATGTGTGTGTGTAGGGGGGAGGGGTAGTAAGTGAAAGACTAACACAGGCTTCTACTTCTATGCATTTCAGTGAGTTAACCTTAAATCATGGCCAAGGGAAGCTAGATGAAGGGGTAGAAAAGATTTCAGGCCTTACAGAAGGTTCAAGGGAAGTGGAAAGATCTGGAGGAACAAGCAAATGACTATCTAGATATAAAGTTCCTTCATAGAATGGCATATATGTGTCTCTGAAGCAGATAAGTCAGGGGATAAGAAAGAAACCATCTCTAAAAGAACCATAATGCTTAAGAGGCCAGGCCAGGCTCTGAGAATAGGTCCAGGGTAAGTCTGTGGGAAGAATTATAAGTTACACCCAGAATTATTGATTTTATTTTATGAGCTTCCTGCCTCTATTTCTATTAGAACATTAGAGAAAACGACCAGCAGAGAACTTATTAAAACTTACTGAGATCCAGAATTAATATTAAAACTCTCGTGGCTAGAAATGTGAATGACGTTAGCATAAGTTTGTCTATCTTGATTCAACAATAGCACAGGCAGCTAGAAAGAAAAGAGCTTAGAACCTTTAAATTGATAAGCAAAAGTTCTACACATGGCCTAGTTTATCTACAACTTATGTTTGTTTATCAAGTACTACATTAAAATATTTATGTTCCTCTAAAAAGGATGATTTCACTATATATATATATGATAATTTGTCAAAATCTGTACCCAAATCAACAACTCACTTTTTTTTTTTACCCCAGCAACACCTAAATGGCTAAAATCAGATATTATGTCTAGAAAAAATGGAGTATAGTTTTGTCTACAGAGAATATGTTTGAATACTCAACTTCCTTAATGCGCTAGTCCCTGTGTAAAAACATAGTGTTTCCATGAGACTAAGTATATCCTTTGGTACATTCATTCCATCTCAGGAATTTTCCTCATATTTTTGTAAACTCTATGTGCATTGTTGTCCATTATAGTGTTGGATTTTACAGTCTCACAGGACATCCAAAAGCAATGGGTTAGGTTTGTAATTGCAGTTTCAAAATGCATCAACCATCTTGGTCTTGGACAGAGAAAGAGAAAGACACAGAGAAAGAGAGAAGCAGAGACAGACACAGAGACAGAGGAGCAGGTATGGAAGGGAAAGATTAAGATCTTATTATGATTACACATGATGCTTATTACATACTTGCAGGATTTAGTCATCAAGTCAAGGAACTTGCTTTTTGTTAATTAAATTGTTTCATACTACAAAATATTAAAATTTTCATATATATGATATATATGTGGTTATATATTTTTGGTCATTCTACTATCAGTTTTCTATTTACCTAGAATTTATTTTGCAATTCAACTCCTCCCAGATATCCCTGATTGAATAAGTTGGATCTATTGCATCTTTAACTTTTTATTTATGTGTATTTGTGTATAAATATGATGCACCTACAATTGTGTATATATGTGTGCCTGCTTGGAGACAAGAGGAAAGTCTTTGGTATTCCTTTTCAAGAAATGTCCATATTTTTTTAAGAGAGGGTTCTGAGTAGGGTCTTGGCTTGCCATTCAATACTTATTATATTTTTAAATGCATAGAAAAACTAAACAGTATAAAAGCATATGAATGTAAAATGGCTCAGTTGTTCAATATATGATTACACCCATAAATGTTTTTATACAACATACATGGAAGTATTCAACTTAATAATAAGAATTGAAAATTCGGTACTATGATTAACATTATATATATGTTATACAAGTGCAGGGAACACAGTGGTAAAACAGTACAATAAGATGTACTGTAAATAAAACCAAATCTTTCTGATACATTCTAATTCATTTGTTGATTTTTGAAAATTATAATACAAACATAATTGTTTCCCCTGTTTAATGTGGCTGCTACTAACTAAATATTCTTTCTTGAACCCCATTAAACTTATATTCACTGTATTATTTGAAGCTTTAGTACTATTTTCTCTTAACATCATTAATGATCTAATGTCAAAGCTACTGAATTAAAAACAAAATGATAAATTAGTGGTATCTGACATCTCTGAAATTGAGTTGTTAGTTTCCTAGAGATGCCATAACAGAATACCAATAGTTGGGCAGTGGAAAATATACATTTCTTTTATCAGTTTTCTGAGGCTTGATATCTGAAATGAAGGGTTAGCAATCATCCGTGTTTGGAAACTGAATTGGCCTTGCTTCTCCCCAGCTTCTGGAATTTACTGGCAGTCCTGTGTTTCTGGCATTACAGAGCACTCACTACCCTTGTCATTCCTGATTTCTCACAGATTCAGCATCTTCAAACAGCCCTATCTTGAGGATGCTGGTCACATGGCATCTACTCTACTACAGAAATGTCCTATCTTAACTGAGTGTGTCTGTGATAGAACGCCTAAGTGGGAGGGTAGGCCAACAACAAATCTCAACTCTAAGATCAACAACTTAGCTCAGTTAAAGTGTTTATGTAAACTATGTATGCCTGGTTGTGCAGCTAGCAGAGATGCATGGTGTCACAAGGCACTGTGCTACAGTTCAGCCACTCTTTTGCAGACTTCCGGCTTCTTTTCCATTCAAGCATTCTAATAGACGGTACTTTCTCTTTAATTGTGTTTTTTCTCTCGTTTGCTCATTCTAGATACTCTTAGAGGTTTTTGCTTTGTATCCTACATTTCTGAATGTCCACGATTTGATTCTAGAGGTCAAATTCTTAGTTTTGTCTGATGCTCACTGGGTGTCATGAGTCTATGACAGTGTAATAATCCGAACAAATTCTTTGCTTATAGATTTCTGGAATTCCTGTTGAGCATGCCATAATCTCCAGGTTCTCTCTACATCACGTCTCTGCAGGGCTCTTTTTGTGTCTTTGTATTGTTTACTGGATAATTTATTTTCATCAGTCACGTAGTTGCATAATTTTATGTGCAGAATTTTCTGACTTACATTTGACAAAAATTTAAAAATTTAATGTACTATCTTTTTATATATTTCTAGAAATTTGGTTTGTTTTTCTTTAAAAATCCCATCTATTCAGTGCTTCTAATATTCCACAAGTGTACACAAAAATGCAATTCATTCTCCTGTGGGCAACGTAGTAATTGATCTTCATGTTTGACCATCATTTAATAATCATTAAATTATCTAAACCTGCTGCTTGTTTTTCTGTATTTATATTTGTCTGTTACTCTATGTCTGCTGTCGGGGAAGATCTTACCCATCATGTTTTATAAATAATATTTTTAGTGTAATAATCTTGTCTTGCTTGTAGTAATATTTGTGGAGGCTTAGTTAAGTGTAATAAAATTGCATCTCCACATAGAACAATACAATGACTTGTAGGAAAAAGATGATATAAAATTTGTGGCTGATATTTTGTTATGCCCAGGCCATAGTTAATAGGGTTCCTGCTGGCTGCTCAGAGACCTCTTACTCCTTAGATTTTCCTGCAGCAGGGCAATGTTTCCTCCATTCACCAGCACAATTATATACATAGCTTTCGTTTCAGTTCATCACAGTCCCAAGGAGCCAGCTTTCCCTATTCCCTGTGTTAGAATTTTTAGATTGCAGTTTAACAATGGTGCTTTGGGTGGTCAGAACTGGGTTGGGTTGGGGAAGCATCTTAGTAGCAGATGTTTGCCTGGCATGTCCCAGGCCTGAGGTTTGATCCCAAGCAGTACTGAGAATGAAAAAGAACCTAGTAAGTTCTAGTTTCTTATACTGGGGTCAGGTTAAAGGATGTAATTTCTTCCTTATTTCTAGATTCTTGTCTTAACTTAGGTAAGATACAATTAGTCTAAGCAATGCTTAGACTTAGACTTAGCATGGCTTTTTTGCCTGATTTCAAAAGAAAAATTTCCCCAAGATCCTTTTCAGTTTTTTAACTAAGCATATAATTTTTGGTTACATCATTTTAGATGACTAATCAGTTCCAAAAAAAAAAAATTACATGTACGCACACTAAGGAAAATAGCTTTGCCAGAATATATGTGACTTGTCGTCTGTCAGTTAGCTTTAAATCATACAAAATGACATAAAAAATTATACATAGTTTGACCATCTATTTTGCTTCCATAATTTTGCAATAAGTATTTTGCATACAAAATACAGAAATGAGTTTTTAAGATCTATAGAATTAACATAACCAAATATAACAAAACAAAATATAAAATGTCCCAGACCTTCATTTATATATCTTTTCTTAATAGCATACTCTAAAGAATATTTTAGGTACATTTGTAATTTGTTAAACTTTGAGGACTACTCGTATCTGTATACATTTAAAGGTATTTATGTGTGACAAAACTAGGCTATGAAAGAACTAATGAGCATACTTAAGGCATTTGAAAGCAAGGAAGATATTAAAAGTGCAGCACTGACACTCAACTGTAGGTGAGAAGGTCCCATAGGTAGAAGTAACACCAAAAATCACTGAGTTTGATCAGCAGGGCCCTCATGGTAGAAGGAAAGAAGTGATTTCCACAAGGTGTCTTCTGAATTCTACATATGTGTGGTGACACATGTGCACGTGCATGCACAAACACACACACACACACACACACACACACACACACACACAGACACACCACAGAATAAATAAAAATATTATAAATAATTGTTGAAAATTCATTTGTAAAAGTTTTTATGAATTAGGGCATCTTATTATACACATTAATGGCTTTGTTATTTCACAGCAATTACGAAGCTGTTTTGGTTTTGGCAGGCTGTTTCCTCTCAGTAGCCCTTGTCTGTTCTGTGTTTATGTCCACTTTAGGTTCTTTTGTTCTTCTGTGTTCTTTTATCACAAGGGCACTCAGTGGTCACTCTCAGCTAATGTGTCCCATTAGGGTATTTCAGGAATTTTATAAGGCCTTCATTAATGTTCCCCAAAATTGTATGGAGCCAAGACAATGGATAAAGGTAGGTATTAAGTAGAAATTTGCCAAGACCTGCCAGACACATAAGTTTCTAGAAAGCAGGCCTCCCTTTATTCTGAAGGAAGTAAGCTACTCAAAAGCAAATTAAAATAGAGATAAGACCTGAAGAATCCATCAACAGACATAAAAGTACTCAAAAACTGCCTCAAACCATTGCTTGATTTTTCAAACGCAAGCAAAACGTAGTTTCATCATTAATGATAAATACTTACATTAGAAAGAAAGACCTTAATTCCATACAGTTACTATTGTCCAATGAGGATTGTGAACGGAGCTTTTTCACCAATGTGCCTGAAAAAAGAAGTTTTGACATCACAAGCTAATAAAATAATGTCCTAATTGTGCTACTTCATTTTACAAATAAATATCTGTCTCATATCTGGACATTTGGAAACTTCAACCTTCCTGGTCTGGAGACCTTAAATTCTTAAATTGTTTCTTATTTATAATAGCCAGGAGTTGGAAAGAACCCAGATGTCCCTCAACAGAGGAATGAATATAGAAATTTTGGTACATTTACACAATGGAGTACTCTACTTGGCTATTAAAAACAATGATTTCATGAAATTCGCAGGCAAATGGATGGAACTAGAAAACATCATCCTGAGTTAGGTAACCCCGACACAAAAGAGACACATAATATGCACTCACTGATAAGTGGGCATTACCCAAAAAGCTCAGAATAGCTACAATACAACTCACAGACCATATTAAGCTCAAGAAGAAGGAAGGCCAAATAGTAGATGCTTCAGTCCTACTTAAAGGGGGAACAAAATAATCATGGGATGTAGAAGGAGGGAGTGACCTGAGAGGGAGTGAGGAGGGGTAGAGTAAAAGGGGGACAGGATCAAGTATGGGACAAGATGAGGGAGAAATACATAGGACCATGAAATTGAATGGAGGAGTATAGCAGTGGGGAATGGGGAACCGGGAGTAGCCACTAGAAAGTCCCAGATGCCAGGGCAGCAAGGGGTTCCCAGGACCCAATGAAGATGACATTAGCCAAAATGCTCAACAAAGAGGAGAGAGAACCTATAGAGACCATATCCAGTGGTTAGGCACTACACAGCACCAGGTTGAGGGATGAGGACACCCACTCTTCTCAAAAACATTCACACAGAATTGCTCCTGTCTAAAGGAAATGCAGGGACAACGTGTGGAGCACAGACTGAAGGAAAGGCCATCCAGAGACTGCCCCACCTGGGATCCATCCCATCTGCAGACACCAAACCCTAACGTTATTGCTGATGTCAAGAAGCATTGCCCTCAAGAGCCTGGTAAAGCTGTTCCCTGAGAAGCACTGACAAAGCCTGACCAATACAGATGTGGATGCAGGCAGCCAACCATCTGACTGAGCTCGGGGACCAAAATGGAGGAGTTAGGGGAAGGAATGAAGCATCTGAAGAGGATTCCAACCACATAGGAAGAATATCAACTTACTGGACCCCGCCCCCAGAGCACCCTGGGACTAAACCACCAACCAAAGAGTACACATAGAGGGACACATGGCTCCAGTTGCATATGTAGCAAAGGATTTGGCATCAACGAGAAGGGAGGGCCCTGATCCTGTGGACAGTCTATGCCCCAATGTAGGGGGATGCTAGGGCAGTGAGTTGGAGTGGTTGGGTGGGTAGGGGAGTACCCTCATAGGGGTTGGGGGATGGGATAGTGGGTTTGTGGAGGGGAAACTGGGGAGGGAGACAACATTTGAAATGTAAATAAATAAAATAACCAATAAAAAAAGAAAAAACTCTTACCATTAAATAAATGAACATGGCATATAGTAAACCAAATTTGTTGGGAAAATAGATCTGTAGTCATTCTAAGGGCAATGAACTCTACGTATTAACTAAATTATATCTCAATTTGTAGTCAGTCCTTTGCGAACATTGCATAGGTATGTCAATGTTTGGGTTTTTGCCACTCGCCATTCTCTCATTCTCCTCTCTGTCTCTGTCTTTTCTCTGTCTCTGTCTCTCTTTGTTTCTCTGTCTCTTTGTCTCTCTGTCCTTCTCTCTCTCTCTCTCCCCTCTCTCTCTCTCTCTCTCTCTCTCTCTCTCTCTCTGTGTGTGTGTGTGTGTGTGTGTGTATGTGTGGGTAGGTGGGTGTAGGTATGTATAGGTGTGTGTGTGTGTACTATCGTACAGCATACCTATAGAGGTCAGCTACAACTTGGGTGGGGTTAGTTCTCTCTTCTACCTTGTAAGTTCCAGGGGTCAAACATCCATAAATCCATCTTACTGACCTTGTGCATCATATTAAAGAGAATTAAAATGTGACTGATATACATCTAGTATCTGCCTATAAGTCTCTTTCTCTACATATTCACAGAAGCCTGCATTACATTTCTGTCATAGACTGAAGCCCCATCCAGTAACAGTTTACTTTTAAAGCAACCCCTTCTGGTCACCACAGTGTAGAAAGCTCATAGGCAATACAAAATAATTCAAAAGGAAATACTTCTTCACTTAAGACTTCTAAAAACATAGCTTAGAGCCCAAGCTTTACACTCTGTGGGTTTCATGGACAGATTTGGAATCATTGCATTGAGATGTGAGAGATGCCTTCTCCTCTAGGAAGTAAAAGAAGCTTGGAATACACACACACACACACACACACACACACACACACACTATTGTAAGCGTGTAAGCATAAATTATAGTTTTAAATCTTCAAAGTAAAAGTATAAGGGGAAAATAAGCTTGAAGTGTTTGCAGACAGTTTGTCTTATTTAAAAAAGAATTTAGGTATATGAATATGGAAATAGCCTATATTGCCATTACTCCTGTTTCAGAACAGTGACTGTAGCAACTGGAGATATGCTTTAAGGCATGTGTGTGTGTATTCTATAATGTGTAAAATACATATATAATACATATATCTATATATATTCTATAATGTGTAAAATTTCCTACTACTTCCATTTAATTATCAGAAATTAAAAATGTGTGTACTCATGCACTAGTTAATGAAAGGAACAGGTTCTTTCTGAGAAATGCTTCTTTAGGCAATTTCTTTTTTATTCAGACATCTAAAAGTGTATATACACAAACTAAGATGGATTACAACATCACTAGTTTATATAATCATATAAGGCCATGGATATATATCAGTTTCTTGTGAACAATATGTTTTATTCAGATCACAAATGTATCTCAAGTTTCAACCTATTGCTGTGAAGGAAATCTTGTAATAGGTTTCTTCATTCAAAGTTCATGTTTTATATTTGCATTTTCACAGTATTGATACCTGCTACGATTTGTTTTTACATGGAAAGGGGCCCTTAACACCTGGTGTCTTCTTCAGGCATTGCTTCTGTTGGATACAGCCCTGGAGAATAAGTTAGGGTCTCAACCACAAGTCTCCTTCACAAGGGAAAAGAGGCTGAGACCAGGAGGAGTCTGCTGAGAGTAGGGGAGGGATTCAGGCTCTGATTCACATGAGACTTCTTGAAAAAAAAATAAAAACCACTTCTCCAATTGTATGCTATGCACATGAGACGATTTGAAGACTCTTGACATAGAGGTTTGAATTATGATTTTCACAATATAAATGGTAGTTTTGCCGAAGTAGAATTCTAACAGTTTCCTCACTCTGCTTTTCCTGATTTCACAGGCATGTTTAAATTAATCTCCTGACTCCCACGTCTCCATTTAGCCATATCCATGTAACACATTATACAAAAGGTATAGGAATGACTATTTGTCACAGGATAAGTTAGGCCCAGTTGTGCTTAGCCTCCTGGATAGTAAAACCTTTAAATGTGAAACAATGAATGAGACACAGCCTAAGATGTCTTCATTTTGTTCTGAATATGAAACAAAGTACCAATTTTTTAAATGTAGAAACAAACCTTCAGAAGCGCCACATGAGACATTTGGGGTGGGATTTGTGTACTCATATAGGAGTGGAGCTAAAAAGACTTTCACTCAGATACATAATATAGAATTCAAACTCAATAAGAGCATATCCATAAAATAATAAAAAGAACAGAAAGAGTTTTAATACATTTTATTTGATGTAATCACAACTAGGACAAATCATGTATTTACCTCTTATATTTGGGAGGTAAAAGTATTATAGAGTGACCTAAAGAGAGAGTTATTATTTGTGAGCTCAAAAGATTTGTAGTTATTACAGCAAGGAAAATATTTTTTGTAGAGCCTAATAAATGTCACACCTTACATTATGGCTACCACATATCTTCTGGTTTCTTCATGACAAGTTTTGCCAAAAAGAGAGCTGGCAGCAGATGAAATGTTTAAAGAGGAAATATGGGGAGGCTATGCAACCACGCAAGTTGTGTATCATTAGTCACATGACTTTAAGCAGAGCTGCTGAGTATCATCTAGGAAGACTGTGTTTGACTAAGAAGCCTCTGAACAGTGGACCATTCACAAGGTCTAATGAAAAGTAAGATCAAAGGTGGTGGTTTAGCCACCTTCTTACACTCATGAGACTTCTCTCCAGAATACATGGTCCATTTTCGAAGTGGAAAAATTGTTCTGTCCTCTGTAGTTTTGTCTAATTTATAAGGATGGACATTCCTGTGACATATTCCTTTCCAAGTTTCATTTTCTGATGAACTTAGTCCTCCTGTCATTTGAATTTTCCAATCTTTGATACATTGCTAATCAATAAATAGACAAGATTGTATATAGATGACGTGTTGTTTCTACACTTGGAAATTGTAGGACATGGCTAAAGTTTAACAAGAAGACAACCTATCATGATATGTCTTATATGGCGTTGTTGAATGGACCTCAAAGGCAAAGGTAATTTATTATTTTTGAAAGCTTCACCTTGAAAAAGAAATCAAGATCTTCAATATACTGAGGCTATAACATTATCAAATCCTTCATCTGCCCTATGTCCCCAACCATAGCTTGTTGATAGAGAAACCATCCTCACAGTAATTAAAACCAGACAAAAGATAAAATTTTAAGTCTACAACCACTTAAGAAAACATTAAAATGTAGGGGCAGATGGATGGCTCAGTGGGTAAAGAGAGCTGTTTTCAAACACAGTGACCTAGTTTCCTACCTGGGTGTAACAATTTTGAAATAGAACACTAATGTCTATGATCATTGCTTCATGAGCTCTAAAAGCATGTCATGGCACATGTGTGCCTGCACATATATACATAGGTATACACAAACAAATGCATACGGAATTAAAAGAAAATTAAACAGAAATAAAAATATCCTCAAGATTTTACCAGCAACTACATTTATACAACTTGAGATAAATGAAACATAAAAACTATGAGGTCATATATGCGTTTATTAACCACATTCATGCTGGACGCATACTCTTTTCCACATTTGTATGTTTATGGGCTTTTCTTTCACCCTCACATCATGGAAGAGAACGGATAATTTGCATGCAATCTCCAAATCATTCTGGATAATCTTCTTCATTTCACAAGTCTCCAAATCATTCTGGATAATCTTCCTCATTTCACAAGTCTCCAAATCATTCTGGATAATCTTCCTCATTTCACAAGTCTCCAAGTCATTCTGGATAATCTTCCTCATTTCACAAGTCTCCAAGTCATTCTGGATAATCTTCCTCATTTCACAAGTCTCCAAATCATTCTGGATAATCTTCCTCATTTCACAAGTCTCCAAGTCATTCTGGATAATCTTCCTCATTTCACAAGTCTCCAAATCATTCTGGATAATCTTCCTCATTTCACAAGTCTCCAAATCATTCTGGATAATCTTCCTCATTTCACAAGTCTCCAAGTCATTCTGGATAATCTTCCTCATTTCACAAGTCTCCAAGTCATTCTGGATAATCTTCCTCATTTCACAAGTCTCCAAATCATTCTGGATATCATCTTCCTCATTTCACAAGTCTCCAATTCATTTCTGGATAATCTTCCTCATTTCACAAGTCTCCAAATCATTCTGGATAATCTTCCTCATTTCACAAGTCTCCAAATCATTCTGGATAATCTTCCTCATTTCACAAGTCTCCAAGTCATTCTGGATAATCTTCCTCATTTCACAAGTCTCCAAGTCATTCTGGATAATCTTCTCATTTCACAAGTCTCCAAGTCATTCTGGATAATCTTCCTCATTTCACAAGTCTCCAAGTCATTCTGGATAATCTTCCTCATTTCACAAGTCTCCAATCATTCTGGATAATCTTCCTCATTTCACAAGTCTCCAAGTCATTCTGGATAATCTTCCTCATTTCACAAGTCTCCAAAGTCATTCTGGATAATCTTCCTCATTTCACAAGTCTCCAAATCATTCTGGATAAATCTCCTCATTTCAACAAGTCTCCAAGTCATTCTGGATAATCTTCCTCATTTCACAAGTCTCCAATATTTGATATCTTCATTCTGGACAATCTCCTCATTTCTAATCTTCATCATTCTGAAAGTCTCCTCATTTCACATTCGATCATTCTGATAATCTTCCTCATTTGCAATCTTCCAATATCTGTAATCTTCTATCTTCCTCTTTTCACAAGTCTCCAACATTCTGGATAATTTCCTCATTTCACAAGTTCCAAATCTTCTGGATAATCTTTCCATTTCAAGTCTCCAATCTGGATAATCTTCCTCATTTCACAATCTCCAAGTCATTCTGGAAATCTTCTCATTTCACAATTCCAAGTCTTCGATATCTGTAATTTCACAAGTTCCAATCATTCTGAATCTCCTCATTTCACAATCTCCAATTTCCGATAATCTTCTGATTCACATATCTCCAATTTCATTCAGTCAATTTCTGAATTTCCATTTCACAAGTCATTCTGGATAATCTTCCTCTTTCACAAGTCTCCAAGTCATTCTGGTAAATCTTCCTCATTTCACATCTCCAAGTCATTCTGGATAATCTTCCTCATTTCACAAGTCTCCAATCATTTGGATAATCTTCCTCATTTCACAAGTCTCCAATCATTCTGGATAATCTTCCTCATTTCACAAGTCTCCAAGTCATTCTGGATAATCTTCCTCATTTCACAATCTCCAAATCATTCTGGATAATCTTCCTCATTTCACAATTCCAATCATTCTGGATAATCTTCCTCATTTCACAAGTCTCCAAGTCATTCTGGATAATCTTCCTCATTTCATAATCTCTCAAATCATTCTGGATAATCTTCCTCATTTCACAAGTCTCCAAGTCATTCGGATAATCTTCCATTTCACAAGTCTCCAAGTCTTTTCTGGATAACTTCCTCATTTCACAAATCTCCAAATCATTCTGGATAATTTTCCTCATTTCACAAGTCTCCAAGTCATTCTGGATAATCTTCCTCATTTCACAAGTCTCCAAATCTTTGGATAATCTTCCTCATTTCACAAGTCTCCAAGTCTATTCTGGATAATCTTCCTCATTTCACAAGTCTCCAAGTCATTCTGGATAATCTTCCTCATTTCACAATCTCCAAGTCATTCTGGATAATCTTCCTCATTTCACAAGTCTCCAATCATTCTGGATAATCTTCCTCATTTCACAACTCCAAATCATTCTGGATAATCTTCCTCATTTCACAAGTCTCCAAGTCATTCTGGATAATCTTCCTCATTTCACAAGTCTCCAATCATTCTGGATAATCTTCTCATTCACAATCTCCAAGTCATTCTGGATAATCTTCCTCATTTCACAAGTCTCCAAGTCATTTGGATAATCTTCCTCATTTCACAAGTCTCCAATATTGGATATCTTCCTCAAAGTCATTCTGGTACTCTCTTCACAGCCATCATTGATTCTCCATCTCTCCAATATCTGGATAATTCTCTTCAAGTCCAGCATTGGTAATCTCTATTTCATTCCATCTTGGATATTCTTTCATCACAGTCCCATCAATCATTTTTTTTTTTTTTTTTTTTTTTTTTTTTTTTTTTTTTTTTTTTTTTTTTTTTTTTTTTTTTTTTTTTTTTTTTTTTTTTTTTTTTTTTTTTTTTTTTTTTTTTTTTTTTTTTTTTTTTTTTTTTTTTTTTTTTTTTTTTTTTTTTTTTTTTTTTTTTTTTTTTTTTTTTTTTTTTTTTTTTTTTTTTTTTTTTTTTTTTTTTTTTTTTTTTTTTTTTTTTTTTTTTTTTTTTTTTTTTTTTTTTTTTTTTTTTTTTTTTTTTTTTTTTTTTTTTTTTTTTTTTTTTTTTTTTTTTTTTTTTTTTTTTTTTTTTTGGAATTTCTTTTCAATCTCAATCTTTGATAATCTTCCATTCATCATGATAATCTTCATAATTCCTCATTTGAAATCTCTCATTTCATCTCAAATCTATATCTTCCATTCACAATCTTAATCTTCCTCATTTCACAATCTCCAAGTCATTCTGGATACTTCTCTTTCAAAGTTCCATCATCGAATCTCATTCTGTAATCTCCTCATTCAAAGTCTCCTCATTCCGTCAATCATTCGATATCTCTTAAATTCCTCTAATAATCTTCCTCATTTCCAATCTCCAAATCATTCTGGATAATTTCCTCATCTCCAAGTCATTTGGATATCTCCTATTTCCAATCTCAATCATTCTGGATAATCTTCTGTTCAAAGTCTCCACATTCTGGATAATCTTCTCATTTGACAATTCCAAATTCATGGTAATTCCATTTCACAATATCCAATCATTCTGGATAATCTTCCTATTTCAAATCTCAAGTCATTCTAATCTTCCTCTTTCAATCTCCAATCATTCTGGATAATCTTCCTCATTTCACAAGTCTCCAATCATTCTGGATAATCTTCCTCATTTCACAAGTCTCCAATCATTCTGGATAATCTTCCTCATTTCACAAGTCTCCAAGTCATTCTGGATAATCTTCCTCATTTCACAAGTCTCCAAGTCATTCTGGATAATCTTCCTCATTTCACAAGTCTCCAAGTCATTCTGGATAATCTTCCTCATTTCACAAGTCTCCAATCATTCTGGATAATCTTCCTCATTTCACAAGTCTCCAATCATTCTGGATAATCTTCCTCATTTCACAAGTCTCCAAGTCATTCTGGATAATCTTCCTCATTTCACAAGTCTCCAAGTCATTCTGGATAATCTTCCTCATTTCACAAGTCTCCAAGTCATTCTGGATAATCTTCCTCATTTCACAAGTCTCCAAGTCATTCTGGATAATCTTCCTCATTTCACAAGTCTCCAAGTCATTCTGGATAATCTTCCTCATTTCACAAGTCTCCAATCATTCTGGATAATCTTCCTCATTTCACAAGTCTCCAAGTCATTCTGGATAATCTTCCTCATTTCACAAGTCTCCAAGTCATTCTGGATAATCTTCCTCATTTCACAAGTCTCCAAGTCATTCTGGATAATCTTCCTCATTTCACAAGTCTCCAAGTCATTCTGGATAATCTTCCTCATTTCACAAGTCTCCAAGTCATTCTGGATAAATCTTCCTCATTTCACAAGTCTCCAAGTCATCTGGATAATCTTCCTCATTTCACAAGTCTCCAATCATTCTGGATAATCTTCCTCATTTCACAAGTTCCAAGTCATTCTGGATAATCTTCCTCATTTCACAATCTCAATCATTCTGGATAATCTTCCTCATTTCACAAGTCTCCAATCATTCGGATAATCCTCATTTCACAAGTCTCCAAATCATTCTGGATAATCTTCCTCATTTCACAAGTCTCCAAATCATTCTGGATAATCTTCCTCATTTCACAAGTCTCCAATCATTCTGGATAATCTTCCTCATTTCACAAGTCTCCAATCATTCTGGATAATCTCTCATTTCACAAGTCTCCAAGTCATTCTGGATAATCTTCCTCATTTCACAAGTCTCCAAGTCATTCTGGATAATCTTCCTCATTTCACAAGTCTCCAAGTCATTCTGGATAATCTTCCTCATTTCACAAGTTCCAAGTCATTCTGGATAATCTTCCTCATTTCACAATCTCCAAGTCATTCTGGATAATCTTCCTCATTTCACAAGTCTCCAAGTCATTCTGGATAATCTTCCTCATTTCACAAGTCTCCAATCATTCTGGATAATCTTCCTCATTTCACAAGTCTCCAAGTCATTCTGGATAATCTTCCTCATTTCACAAGTCTCCAAATCATTCTGGATAATCTTCCTCATTTCACAAGTCTCCAAGTCATTCTGGATAATCTTCCTCATTTCACAAGTCTCCAAATCATTCTGGATAATCTTCCTCATTTCACAAGTCTCCAAATCATTCTGGATAATCTTCCTCATTTCACAAGTCTCCAAGTCATTCTGGATAATCTTCCTCATTCACAATCTCCAAGTCATTCTGGATAATCTTCCTCATTTCACAAGTCTCCAAGTCATTCTGGATAATCTTCCTCATTTCACAAGTCTCCAAGTCATTCTGGATAATCTTCCTCATTTCACAAGTCTCCAAATCATTCTGGATAATCTTCCTCATTTCACAAGTCTCCAAGTCATTCTGGATAATCTTCCTCATTTCACAAGTCTCCAAGTCATTCTGGATAATCTTCCTCATTTCACAAATCTCCAAATCATTCTGGATAATCTTCCTCATTTCACAAGTCTCCAAATCATTCTGGATAATCTTCCTCATTTCACAAGTCTCCAAGTCATTCTGGATAATCTTCCTCATTTCACAATTGGTTTTAAAAACTCACTCTCTTATCTAGAAGAATGCTATTTCTTTAAAAGAAAAAAAAGAAATAATGAAGTTTTATAACCAGTTATCCATTTTATTTTAACTTTTAAAAGTTTTCTAGGCAATTTACTTCAGTACCCTCACCAACTCTTCTAACTTCATTCTCCTTAACTCTTGTTTTACAAAAAGCCATAACAGCAACAATAATAGAGTAAAAGCAAACAACCCCCCCAAAAAAAATCACCCCCCAAAAAACTAAAACAGACAGACAGACTAAAACCATGGAGTCTTTATTGTTTATAGCTTCTTGGAGAGGGAGGGTACTTTGTGCACTTCCAATTCCCTTGGTAGGATTTGTCTGATGGTCAGGCTTGATAGGCAAGTAACATTACCTGCTGAGCCACCTTGCTGTCCCCAATAGAACCAGACAGTACATAGTACAGAGATCCAGAAACTAAACACTAATGGGATAAAAAAAAATCAATAAAATGACTCCTAATGATATTCTGCTATACTTACAGATCAGTGCCTTATCTAGTCATCATCAGAGAGGCTTTCTCCAGTAGCATCTAGGAGGAGATGTAGAGACCCATAACATCATGCAAATAGAGAGAGCACAAGAGAATATAAATTGAAGGTTTCCATAAAATTCCTCCCCTCAAAGCTTAGGAATATCCCAAGGAATATGAGGTGGAAAGATTGTAAGAGCCAGAGAAGATAGAGGACAGCAGGAGAGCAAGGTTCTCTGAATGAAAGAGACTGAATCACTAAGCAAAGTGCCTAAATGGGTCTGCACCACATCCTCTGTGCATATGTCATATCTAGTAAGTTAGTATTTTATGGAACTCCTGACTGTGGGGTTCTGACTCTTGTGCCTGCTCATGCGACTGTTTTTCTCTTGTTGGCTTGCTATGTCCAACTCTGATCTCATGATAGTTTTTACTTCATTTTATTATATTTTATTTTGTCAAAAATATTTTCAATGTAGAGCTTTACATTCACAAAGTAAAGTAGAAGATATTTAAAAACTTAATTGAGAATATATAGTCTTTTTCCAAAAATAGATTATTAGTAATTTAATACCTATGTAAACAATGAGCATTAATACTAATTGCTTGCGTTACACATACAGAGAGAGAGAGAGAGAGAGAGAGAGAGAGAGAGAGAGAGAGGCAAGAGACAGAGAGAGATAGCAAAGTCAAAGTTCATTAAGCAGCTAAATATAAAATGTAAAATTATATAATCCCCTGAAAATTAATAGGAACTTGCATTAGGTGATCACTCTCAAGTTTACAAATCAAAATCTCAGTATAGCAAGTGAAACATTGATAGATTACACTCTATTAAAATTTAAAGCTTCCATTCTTCAGGAGAAAATCTTTGGAGAAGGACCATGTATGCCACTGACTGGATTTCAAGGCATGTGTTTGAATAAACAACTCACTGTCCTATAAATCAGTTCGATGAGTAACCCAGACTTCCTAAGTAATCAAAGAACAGAAATCTTATGTAGTCATTATCTTAGAAGTTTCATGAGAAATAAAGCGCAAGTGGCCTGTACCCATGAAAGAGTGTTCAACCACATAGTCATTAAATATTGTTAAGTACATCAACGACTACGATTAGCTGCTGAGCAGTATGAAAAACATCAAGAAGAATCCCAAACAAGAAACAAACGAAAATCCAAACAACAAATCCCCAAAATGCTGAGGAGTGAAAGGACGGCAAGTCATCCCTGCTTTTTCATGCTCCTCTCTTTCTTTTTTGGTGTGAATAAAAAGAGACACAACAACTTTGGTAGAATGTGGCAGTTCCTCCTGAACTAAACTTAGATATGGCAAAACGAAAGACAGAAGGAAAGAAAGAAACAAAGAAAGAAAAGCTTTAAATCTTGAGTTCTTGAAAAAAGATTGCAAAGTTTATGTCCACATGGAAAAATCACAAGAGACACAAATTGTTTATTACACCTTTATTTGAAATTTCCAAACTTGGAGGCAGCCCAAGATATCTTTCAATATGTTAAAGAATAATGACATTAGATTGCATCCAGAAAGTTAATATTATATTATGAAATATAATAACAATATTATAAAAGCAATTGCCTCTCCAGTTACAAAATATAGAGAGGGACCTCAAATACATATTGTCAATTAAAACAAAAGGTAAATTTGTAAATAACTAGTTATTAAATTATTAATGAATAATGAATTGATGTTCATAATAGTCTGAATAAGATCTTCAAAGAATCAAAGATAAACATATACATGGTCCTGTGATGGTAGATAGGTGACAACATTCTTCACATTAATATAATGTTCACTATAATGGGTGAACCATAATAGAAACTGTAAAATTGGTCAACACTATTGACTTGTGAATTGTAACAAATTCATGAAGACAATAATAATAGATCAAGATGTTGGATTTTGGGAGTGGTTGAAAGCTACTGGGAAAATGTAGCCTCAACTCATTATTTTATCATTAAACATAAAGATAGTAAAATCTATTATCATTATCATGATCATGATTGAGGTCATCAGTAGTCAAAAACTTTCTGATATCTTCTGCTCCAGAATAAATTTAGAACGATTCACTCTCTTCAGTGTTCAACAGAATTTGTTTTAAATAGCCTTTTTAATCTCTTTTGATCACATTTCCTACTTTTAAATTCTTTGCATATTAGCAAATATAAGTTATTTCTAAAGCAGCCTTTTCACAACTGCTTTCCCTTGGCACTATTCTTACCAGAAATCACCAAGCCTTCTTTCATAGGTGTCCTCAATGAAACTTTTGAAAATCACTGCATACATATTAATCTTTACATAGCACTTATCAGGAGATGACATAGGCTCTTCTAATTTTATTGTCTTCTATCATAGAATAAATTTTATGTGAGCAGATACCTCCTCTATCCTGTTGTCAGTTCTTACTTACAATAATTTAAGTCTAGAATAATAATTAATAATTGCTAGTCACAGAGTTTGATATTTATTGAATAAAGAATAGCATTCAATATACAAAGAAAATTAGTACCTCTTGAATTAATTAATAATTGACATTTACAATGAAAATGTTAAGCTGATAGATTGGTGATCTGGTCACTTTTGGAAGTCTAAAAAAATGTCATCTTAATTTCTGATATTTCTTTGATCAATGAACATTATAATAACATTTGGGAAAAAAGAACAGAAGAACCCCAAGCCATTTTGAGTCTAGGGAACTAGAAATCAATTTTCCCCCAAGACTGTCACTCAATCTCTCTTAACATACATACAATGAAAACAAATAATTTACATCCATGATGATATTCAATGACATATATTATGTTGAATGAATGACTTTTTTTAAAAGATAATTTTAAACAGGGCCTTGTATTCTGATTTTCAGTTTGTATACTTTACGAATCACCTTAATGTTTATATCATTACTCCTCATAATTTTCAGGTCACCTCATCCATTGTAATTTGCTGTGAAAGGTATTTCCTTATCAGATAAAGGTTGTCTGAAGACAAGTTTCACTGTAAGGCACAGAAATGCGTTGTGTGTGTGTGTGTGTGTGTGTGTGTGTGTGTATAGATATACTTATCTGGCCCAGAAGTTTATTCTTTTTTACAGGATCTGTTATGATAGGTACAAAAATAAAGATAGAAATATTGGAAGCAGGAGGATTTTTCATAAGCAGAAGCCTGTGCCAAGAAAGGTTATTCAGAAGTACAGCATTACTTCTTAATGGAAATAGAGGGGAAAATAGGATAGACTCAGTAATGTTAGGAGGGAGCTAATCAAGCAATGTTACATACATGCACACACGCACACAACGCACACACTCATGCACACATGCACACACACATGCACATCACACACACACATGCACACACATACACACACACACAAATTACAGGATATCTTAAATTTATCACAGACTGTGCACAGAATGACCTTGGATCTAATAACCATAACCCTTTGTGGAGAGGAGTTGGGTCTTGTAGGATCTGAATTTCAGCTTCCCAAGGCCCTGGGCCCAAGTTACTACTGAATTTGCCGAACATGTACTTGGTTTCAGACAAATACAACTTTATAACGTTCTTTTTCCACACATCAGGGCCTTGGGGAAAACCTTGGATGTCCCTGACTCCCATGTCAAATCCTTTGTGTATATGTAGCTTGTAGAATTTTTCTAGTTCTTCTTTTAGCTTTTTGACCATCCTCCACACTGGTTTCATAATGGCTCTCCAATTTGAAACTGTCTTTAACAGTGAATAAGAGTTCTCATTTCCATCTAGCTTTACAACTTACATGGCCAGTAGTTTTTTGATTTTATCAAATTTGGGGTCACATTTATTTATATTATATAAAATATATTATATATAAATATATAATATATACAATTTATATTATATATGAACGGGAGCACATTTAGGAACAGAACAATTGTAAGTGCTCTGTAAAACGTAAGTGAAGATGAAGATTTTGTAATTTTAAGTAACAAACTAAACAAACTATGCAATGGAAAGTATATTAATGAGCTATAACTAGATTAAAAATTAAAGTTTGATATACTCTCTATGTCTCAAAACATGGAAACTGAATATATAGGATAGAGTTCAAGGCCATCCTGGGCTGTATACCAAAACTTTATCAAATAATAAAAGTTTAAAACACACAGAAGCAGAGGCTCACTGCAGGAGAATATTTGCTGTACAAGCACCCGTGAGAAAATGAGCATGGACAGCACTGGCCTGTGACTCCAGCAGTGGGAGTCCAGATGCACAGGAAGATCAATGTGGATTGTCGATTTGAGTCTAGCTACAGATTCACTGAGAGACCCCGTCTCAAAAGAAAAAGTGGAGAGTGTTAAATGGAATTGTGCATATATTGAAATTCAGATGTCTATGTAAAGTATGACTTCCAAGAAGGACACCTTAACGTGATATTAATGCGTATCAGAATGCTGATCTAACATTTTATTTCCAATTCTCGAAAAAGACAAAAATGGTTATTAAGCATTTTTTAGTTCTGTGCTACCTCTTGATCTGTAGTCCCTTCCTTTCCTCTAACTCTAGAATTCTAGGAATTTTGCAGGCTTCTTGGAGTAGCAGGTTGCCAGAGTTGAAAATTCAAGTCCTGTGGAATGCTTTTATTGGGTGGATATCCATCTGTTCATGACTTCACACTACACAGAGCAGTACAGCATTCCCCAGAAATGATTACTCAGTAAGTCCTGGGTGGATATGACTGATATGTTAATGCTATAGGAGAGTGGATATCCATTTTCAGTTAATCCTTGGA
Organism: Mastomys natalensis; assembly: GCA_021653895.1. NCBI lineage: Eukaryota > Metazoa > Chordata > Mammalia > Rodentia > Muridae > Mastomys > Mastomys natalensis. The sequence continues at coordinate 182,828 of JAJTUV010000791.1, read as the reverse complement.
TGTGGTAAAGAAGGTAGCCAACTTCACTGTTTGTGCTTGTAGCTATGCAGTTGTTCTATCAGCACTCAGTTAAAGGACTAGTCGTCTATGTGTTGGATCGATTGTCATCTTTGTCAGTGTGTGTTGGCTGTAACTGCAAGCTTCACTGAAGGCTTTCCAGAGTGGCATGTATGTTATAGAGAGATTACCAGGAAAGGTTGTTTCAAATATCTTATTTCTGAAGTTATACCCATGTGTCCTGACAAAAATCATAGATAATTTTTATTGAAATATCCTTTTAAGAAGCTTTTAAGAGTATCTTTTCTTCACTTCTTCTAAAAAAATATATTATGTATTTTTATATAAGGAAGAGACAGGCAGGCAAAGAGACAGACAGACAGAGATGGGGAGAGGGAGGAGACAGAGACGGAGAAAGAGAGGAAGAGGGAGAGGGTGAGATTTAATCTATTATGAGTTCTTTTATGTAATCAAACTCAAGTTATTCTGGGCACAGCTTCCTGTGTTCTGGGGATTATAACTACAGATGTTATACTACACGTATAGAAGTAAAAGTAGAAGAGGCAGTGTTTTTCATGTAGTGTAGTTTGATGGTTAGGTAGGGTGCTAAATAAAAAGGAGCCTACAAAGCACACTCATGTAGTGAATATTTTGTCATAGCAAAGGATTTGATTTTAAAGAGTTCAATGCTGACATGGCATGACCACACTTGCAGATATGAAAAAGACCCAGTGTGACAAAACAAGGCAATAATGAGAAGACATAGTAAATACTGGAGTTATAAGAGAGAATAAAAGGTGGCTTCAACATTGTATATTAGTTAAGACAATATTTCATTTAGAATATATGAGTCAAATAACATAACCAATTCATTACGGACACAGTGCAAGGTAATTTAGTATCCAGTAAAAGTTTAGTAAAAGAGAATAAATATATTAAGTTTTCCTGGAAAATTCATATAGCCTCATTATGTTAAACCACAACATCAGTTCTTTAAACGGATTTTATTTTTTATTATATATTTAGTATTTATTTTGCATAGTCTTAAATCTATTGTTTTTACTGAAGATTTGTGATAATTGTTTTACCTTAAGTAATTGCAGCACACAACAATTAACTGTCATTTCTCAAGGATTAAATTAAATTCTGCTTAAAAAGCGCAGAGAATGGAACTAGTTTCTAATAAGGTGTTTTATTTGATTGTTATAAATATTGTCTTAATAAATGGTAAGAAGAGGTACTGGACCATGTAATTTACAAGGAACATAAGGAAAGGGCTGCCAAGGTCATCAGTGGGTAAAAGTGCTTGCTGCACAATCCTGACAACTGGATTTTGATCCTCAAGAAACAGATGATGGAAAAGAGGGAACAAACTTCTTCAAGTGTTCCTCTGACCTCCACGCATTTGCAATATCAGTTCAGGATTCCCCTGTGCCTAACTGTCAGAAAGTAAGCTGAAATCCTGTCGGCAGAGAGTCAGGGAAATACATATTCAAAAATTTTCTCATGACATATAGGTGTGAGTGCAGAAATTGATATAAATTATGCCAATTTGACAATTCAGTTTGTCATAAAGATATAGTAAATGCTATAGATACAAATACAGAAAAAAAACTAAGTGATGATACATGTATTTAAAAATTATTTATTTGAAAGATCTGTAGAGCTAAAATGGAATTTTCTCATTTCATCCTATAAGAAGGATTCCAAAGCTCCACAAATATCTGTTATATTTTCAGCATACATGTTAGTAAACATCCCAACAAATGAACAGAATAGGAATTTAAAATCACAAGAAACTGTCAGTCTGAGGAGATGACTGAGACTGGTTTTTCTTTTCTGTTTACTTAAAAAGAATAACAAAAGTAGCAATTAAAAATCTTACAACTACAAAAAAAAAAAAAAAAAAAAAAAAAAAAAAAAAAAAAAAGCAAGCCCAGGGCCAGATTAAATCAGAGCAGAATTCTACCAGATTGTCAAAAAGAGCTAACTGCAAATTTCCTCCAAATATTCCACAAAATAGAAATGGAAGGAACAACTCCAAATTCTTTCACAAAGCCAATACTACCAAATGCAAGGCGCAACTGGTAAAAATGAAAAGAGCAGCTGACTGTGGAATGTTTATCCTCGGTTGTTATATCTACAACACAAATCCATAAGGAAGACTTAAGGAACAATGTGGAAAAGGGGATGAAAAGATTTTTAAGAGCCAGAGAACCAGGATGTTGGTTTTCAGAAAGTGTCATATATTATTTATTTATTTATTTATTTATTTATTTATTTATTTATTTATTTTTATTATTAATTTATTATTTATTTATTTTTCTTCTTTTTTACACTCCCGATTTTATTCCTCTCCAGGTCCACCCTCTGACTGTTCCAAATCCCATACCTCTTTCCCGCCCCCCTGTCTCCATGAGGATGTCCACACAGTCGCCACCCCACCAGACTTCTAAACTTCCTGGGCCTCCTAACTCTTGAGAGTTAGGTGCATCTTTTATGACTGAACCCAGACTAGGCATTCCTCTGCTGTATATGTGTTGGGGGCCTCATATCAGCTGGTGTATGCTGCCTGGTTGGTCATTCAGCATCTGAGAGATCTTGGGGATCCAGGTTAATTGAGACTGCTGGTCCTCCTACAGGGTCACCCTCCTCCTCAGCTTCTTCCAGCTTTTCCCTAATTCAACCACGAGGGTCACCAGCTTCTGTCAATTGATTGATTGGGTGCGAATATCTGCATCTGACTCTTTCAGCTGCTTGTTGAGTCTTCCGGAGGGCAGTCATGATAGGTCGCTTTTGGTGAGTGCTTCATAGCCTGAGTGATAGTGTCAGGCCTTGGGACCTCCCCTTGAGCTGGATCCCACTTTGGGCCTTTCACTGGACCTTCTTTTCCTCAAGCTCTTTTTCCATCCCCCTTCCCAGTTACCCCAATTCCATCTGCTCTCTCCCTCTCCCGGCTCCCTCAACAGGGTGCTTTCCCCACCCACCGGGGAGGAGAGAACCAGTCTTCACTACTTCACTAGGGATCAAACTAAACATATATAGACAGGAACAACACTAAATGAATGCTTTTATTTATCCTTTCATTCTCTCCCTCCCCCTCCTCCTCCCTCCTCCCTCTCCCCCTCTCCTTCCCTCTCCCCTCCCCCTCAGCCTCTACCTCTCTCCCCCTCCCTTCCTCCCCCCTCTGTGTATAAATAGTAATTCAAATATATAGAGAATAGAGAGATATAAGGGACACATCTTAATATACAACAAACCCTCAGAAAAACAGCCAATGTTCTAAATGGAGAAATATCACAAAGTAGTTTAATTTAAATCAGGAACAAGACAAGAAAAAGATTTTTCACTGTCTCTCTTCTGTTCAGCATATATGGGAAATTTTAGCTAGCACAAGTCAAGTAGAACAGATGAAGCAGATACAAACGGGAAAGGAAGAAGTCAAAGTACCTTGATTTCCATGTGATTATACTCTATACATAAAAGACCCTAATGACTCTACCAGATATCTCCTGAAGCTGAGAAACATAACTAGCAAATTAACATGAACAAAATTAGCATGCAAATGTTAGTAGCCTTCCAGTGTACAAGTGACAAATATAATGAGAGAGAAATCAGGGGAAAATGTCCTTCACAAATCCTCCAGAATAGCTTGGAAATAAATGCAACCAAGGAGATAAAAGTCCTGCACTTGGCAAATTTTACAAAACTGAAGAAAGTGAAGTCTTTCCATACACTTGGGTAGGCTGCACCAATAGTGTAACAGTAGGCATTCTACTAAATATAACTCTACTAAATACAATACAATGGGACTACAATTCCCATCAAATTTCTAACTAAATACTTCACAGATACTGAGAAATAAATTTTGAGTTTTATATGGAAACACATAAGAGCAAAACTCAAAATATCCAAAGTAATCCTAAATTTAATGGTTGGAGGTATCAATATCTCAAATTTCAAGTTATGCTACAAAGACATAGTAATAAAAAATATATCATGATACTAACATAGAAGTGTTGACTTCGATCATTGGAATAAATTGAGGACCCAGATATAATTCCTTACTCCTAGTCTTACAGATTTTTACAAAAAGGTGAATGATACACAATGGAAAAATTACAGCAACTTCAATAAATGCTGCTGGTCAAACTGTAAATGTAGAAGAATGAAACAAACTGAATTCTTATCTCTCACCTACTCCAAAAGTCAACTCCAAACAGATAAGACATAGCAAACCAAAGACCTGCATAATTCTCTCAATCTCATAGAAGTGAAAACAGGGATTTCATTTAAACTCAGTGGCAAAGGAAAGAACTTTCTGAACATGAAGGATAGGTATCAAGACCAACAATTAATACATGATATTTTTATACTTTTGTACTGGAAAGGACATAGTGATTAAAGTAAAGAAGCATCCTACAGAAAAAGAAAAAATATCTACCTAAAAATTATATATCTATCTAAACAAAGGGTTCTCTAAAGATTAACTACAAATGAATGATATATTGGGTACTAGTTATCTGGGATTTTTGGGGTTTTGTTTTTTGGGTTTTATTTTTGGTTTTGTTTTTAGCTTTTTATTTATTTACATTTCATATGTTATCCTGCTTTGTGGTTTCCCCTCCACAAACTCCCTATGCAATATCTCCTGCCCCCTGCTTGCATGATGGTGCTCACCCACCCACCCACTTACCCACTCCCGTCTCACCACCTTAGCATTCCCCTACACTGGGGCATCAAGCTTCCACGGGACCAAGGGCCTCCCTTCCCATTGATGTCAGAGAAGGCAATCTTCTGCTACATAAACAGCTGGAGTCTTAAGTCCCTCCATGTGTACTCTGTGGTTGGTGGTTTAGTCCTTGGGAGCTCAGGGCGGGGGTGGGGTGTCTCATTGGCAGATTTTGTTGTTCTTCCTAAGGGTTTGCAAACCCTTTCAGTTCCTTCAGTTCTTTCCGTAACTCCTCCATTGGGATCCCCGAGCTCAGTCAGATGGTTGCCTGCCTGCATCCACATCTGTATTAGTCAGGCTCTGGCAGAGTCTCTCAGGGGACAGCTTTAGATTAATCAAATCTATAGGATCCTGTCAGCAAGTACTTTCTGTCATCAGCAATAATGCCTGTATTTGGTGTCTGCAGATGGGATGGATCCTAAGTAGGGCGGTCTCTGGATAGCTTTTCTTTCAGTCTCTGCTCCACTCCTTGTACCTCCCTGCATTTCCTTTAGACAGGAGCAATTCTAGATTAATATTTTTGAAATGGGCGTGTGGCCCCATCCCTCATTCAGGGTCTGTGCCTATCTACTAGATGTGGTTTCTACAGGTTCTATCTCGCCTTGTTGGGTAGTTATCCCCGTTAGGTCCTGGGAACCTCTTGCTTCCCTGTCATCTGGAGTTTCTAGTGGCTACCCCCAGTTCCCCATCCTCCATTGCTACACTCCTCTGTTCAACTTCTTGGCCTTATGTACTTCTCTCTCACCTGATCCTGCCCTGTTCTCTCTCCCCCCTCCTCTCTGCCTCACAGGTATCTTCCTCCTTGTACTTCCCAGGATTATTTTGTTCCTCCTAAGTAGGACTGAAACATCCACTATTTGGTCTTCCTTCTTGAGCTTAATATGGTCTCTGAGTTGTATCATGGGTATTCTGAGTTTTTTGGCTAATGTCCACTTCTCAGTGAGTGCATACCATGTGTGTTCTTTTGTGACTGGGTTACCTTACTCAAAATGATATTTTCTAGTTCCATCCATTTGCATCTGAATTTCATGAAGTCATTGTTTTTAATACCTGAGTAGTAATCCATTGTGTAAATGTACCACATTTTCTGTACCCATTCCTCTGTTAGGGGACATCTGGGTTGTTTCCAGCTTCTGACTATTACAAATAAGGCTGCTGTGAACATAATGAAACATGTGTTCTTGTTATATGTTAGAGCATCTTTTGGGTATATGTCCAGGAGTGTCATAACTGGGTCCTTAGGTGTCACTATGTCAATTTTCTGAGAAATCACCATACTGATTTCCAGAATGTTTGTAACAGCTTGCAATCCCACCAGCAATGGAGGAGTGTTCCTCTTTCTCCACATTCTCGCTAGCATCTACTATCACCTGAGAGTTTGATCTTAGCAATTCTGACTGGTGTGAGGAGGAATCTCAGGGTTGTTTTGATTTGCATTTTCCTGATGACTAAGGATGTGGGGTATATCTTTAGATGTTTCTAGTCTATTTGAAATTCTTCAGTTGAGAATTCTTTGTTTAGCTCTGTACCCCATTTTTAATAGGGTTATTTGGTATTCTGCAGTCTAACTTCTTGAGTTCCTTGTATATATTGGATATCAGCCCTTTATTGGATATAGGGTTGGTAAAGATCTTTTCCCAATCTGTAGGTTGCCATTTTGTCCTATTGACAGTGTCCTTTGCCTTACAGAAGCTTTCTTTCTTTCTTTCTTTCTTTCTTTCTTTCTTTCTTTCTTTCTTTCTTTCTTTCTTTCTTTCTTTCTTTCTGTTTTTTTTTTTTCTTGTGTGTGTGTGTGTGTGTGTGTGTTTGTGTGTGTGTGAAATTGACACAGGAATCTCAGTCAAGAAAATGTCTCCATCAGATTAATCAAATCTATAGTGGTATTTTCTTGAGTATTATAGACCCTGCATACTTTGTACAGAGCCAATGCTGGATAGGTGGTGTTGAGAGAAATAAGAAAGGTAACTGAGCATGTGCCTAGTATTCAAGCCAATAATCTATGTTCCTCTATGACCTGTGTTTTAGTTGCTGTCTCCAGGTTTCTGTCTGAGTTTCTATCAATTTCCCTTCAGGATGAGCTATAAACGTTAAACTAAAATAAACCCTTTGAATTGTTCATGGTGTTTTATAATAGCAATAGAAAAATAGCAAAAAGAAATTATTGGAAAATATTTTCTAACTTCTTAAACATCTCCAGAAATTAGGGAAATTAAAGTTAATACTACTTATATCACCCATGTAAGGGGAAAAATACAACAAGAGTTTGCATTGATACCATCAAAGTGGGACATTTACTCATGGTAGGTGTACGTGCAATCTGATCCATTGCTAAGAAATCAGTGGAGAAGCGCCTGAAAATGTGATCTTGTTTCATCACTCTTGAATACATAATCCAAGGTTACTATACCCTACTTCAAAGACACCTGCTTATCTAGTTTCATTGGTGCTCTATTTTCAATTCCCAGGAATAGAAGTATCCTATATGTTCATCAAATGGTGAATAAATAATAAAAACATTATAATTATATATTTACACAACGCAATATTATTCAACTGTTAAAAATGAAACCATAGAATTTTTATATAAATGGATGAAGCTCCAAACAGTAGTTCTTAGTGAGGAAATTGAGATTCCGAAAGACTAAAAATCATATATCTTCTCTAATTAATAAACATTAACTTTGAATCTTTAGGTATGTGCGTTTTATTTGGAATACCCTTAGAGGAAGGAAATCAGTAAGGTTCTATGAGGGTGGGCTTTCAAGGGAAGAGAAGATAGAACTCAGTGTTATCAATGGTTAATCAGGAATCATAAAACAGAAAGCTTTAAATTAGGGTTAAGATGAGAAGGCATTTATAGGGAAGGAAATACAGGAAAAGATGGATAAATTACATTAACAATCTTTTGGAAAGGTCATATAAAACTTAGTACTACTTTTAAGTTTCTAAAATATGTATTTACACATATGAAAAAGTAGTTAAGATGGAGTTACACTATAACAGAGTGACAATGACAATAGATATTCTAGTGTGACAAAATGTCAAATGATAGAAACAAGTTACCTCATTCGATCTTGTTGGTTAGTGGAAGCTCATATACTCCTGAATGCTATGGGCTACTAACAATGTAACCAGTTACCTTCTAGAACTTGACAGTAATATCCTAATGCTATAGACACCAATATTTAAGTTAACAAACACAGAAAAATCAGGCTGTTTATGGCCTAGAAGTTTTGTCTTTACTGACTAACATTCATCATACTGGTGGATTCTGTGAAAGCTACCAGAAGAGAAAAGCAATCACCAATTTTACCCAGCTGTAAACTCTGAGATCTACAATAAAAACCTTCTTTGAAATGTTGTAGGAATGTTATGGGACTAACCAACCACTTTCTGATTTGTTTTAAATTTCATTCTACAAGATAAAACACATACCTGACATTATTACTGAGGCCGCAAACCTGAGGCTAAAGCATAGGACTTAGGAGAGAACGCACCACCATTATTCTGCTAAATGGACTGAGTATTAAACGCCTGATGACTTATTATTATACATACAGATTAATGCATCTTCCAGTCATCAATGGAGCTTATCTTTGTAATAAGTGATGGTTGTTACATAGACCCAAAACTGATCAAGATGCAGGGAATGATATGCAGAATTCTCAGCACGAAGTGGATTATCTGTGTCACATTACTTCCTTCCAAGGCTCGGGGGTCATTTTGAACAAAGAGATGGAAGAAGCCATGTGAGCGCCTATGTGACAGTATGCCTAAAACCAGGGCAAATGTAATCCAGAGAAAAATCCCAGTATCAAAAGCAGAGGTAAGCACACATTCTTAGAGGGGTTATTGGCAATTGACAGATACTCAATTGGGATCAGAGTGTGGCTCCTGCTAGACAATCTATAATCTATAATCCATAACCTATAATCTATAATCCTGGGAAAGGCCATTTGTGCAAGAATATCTAGAACTCAGTTGATTGAAATAAAAGAGGACACAAAGGTAAGTGGAAGGAAAGAGGAGTACGTATTCCTTCTGTGAAGGGTTTACAGAAACAAAACATGTTGTACTATACCCTCAAATAAATAATAAAAATATGTCTATGGATGAGCTAACATTGCTTAAAGGATACAAGTGACCCACAGTAAATAAACGGGAACATAACCAATGAGTAGAGGAATTCCTGCTACATCCACAATGATGTGTCATCTACCTAGAATGGCTAAGGAAAAATGACAAATAATGGAGTCATTCTTGAAGACATGGGAAAGAGGAACACTTATTTATAATCTGCTGGTGAAAATGCCAGTAAATATGAGCATTATGGGAAATAGTAAGAAAGTTCCTTCAAAAAGTAGTGAATGGATATAATGGAGCAATGCAAAGAAATTAAAAGTAAATTGACATCTGAGTTCCCATGTTTACTTCATGATTTTTCATAAAATGCCAGCTAGGGGATTAAGCTAGGCTTCCATCGGTGCATAAATAAATAAAATACAGTGGACACACATACAAAGGAATGTTATCAGAGAATGTTCTGTGGTCGGAAAAATTATTATTGCTTGTAGTAACATGGTTTCATCTGGAGGACATTATATGAAGCAGAATGAGTAAAGAGCAGAAACCATCATATGTTCTTACACACAAATAGAAGCTAAAGCTGTTAGCAAAGAAAGAGCTTACAGAGGAGAGGTTGGCAGATCCTGGGACTGATGGTGAGGAGGGATGAAAAAGAAGATGATGGCTAGTTAGTTGAGGACTGCAGCTGCACAAAAGCAAAATCATCTTGTGTTGTTTTTTTGCTTTCGTTTGTTAGCTTGCTTGTTGTTTGGGTAGTTTTGGTTTTGTTGATAATTTTATGCTAAATAATCCTGGCTGTCTGCAAACCGATTATCTGTATGCCTCAGGTTTTATGCCAGGATTATAAGCATGTACCACTATGTCCGGCTAGAAATAATAACTAATCTCGATAGCATGAAAGGAGAGATAGGGTTTATAACAACTACATCATTATCTCAAATTACTAGTAGAGAGCATTTTAAATACTTCTACCAAATGCTAACTGCCCTGATCCACTCATTATGCATATGTATAGTAGAGTCATACCATAATCTTTACATACATGGAAACATTATGTGTTGATAATATAAATACATATTTAAAACAACAGCACATTTGGTTAATTATGTTGGTTAATTAGCATATTACACGTTTACATTATACATGAGTATTTTGTGTCTTCCTTTGTTTTGACTTTCTAGTTTATCTTTCATAAGTTACTTAGTTGAAATGATTTCACCAGGTTTAGTAAATGTGACGTCATGTTTACTTCACACATTCTCTTAAAATTATCATTATGACAGCAATAGATATAATTAAATTATAAAAAAAAATCAGTTTTTTTATGCTAATGGTTAACATTTAATTTTAGACTCTTTTGACCCAGGTGCCAAGTTAGCGAAATGTTTTTAGCTATTTAGATTGGTGTGTTGCTAAAAATTCACAGGAAATATAAGAATAACTATTTTACCGCTTTGATGAGCATGATAGGATGGTAATTTATCTTCCCTCTATAGCATATTCAAAAGTCAAACATAAACGATATTTGCTGAATCTAGAGATCAAATATGTATGCATATGTATGGATAAAATTATTTACATTCTGTAATTTCATTTCATATTTATATTTAAATTACTGTAGCAAATTACATTTTGTTTTACTTATACATAAAATATTATATGTTGTCAACATCTCATAATCTGCTTAAGTATACACATTTCCTACTGCCTCTGCCTTGCTCATGTTTCTGTCACATGGGAGAATTAAACCTACTTCTGTTATATGTAGTAACTAAACCATACGTGTTTATATTAGCCTTTAATCATATGTATATTAATAATATACACATATAAAAACAAAATAAGATTATTATAATAAAAACGTTATAATGTCTCCTTTTTTAATTTTGTATTTAACTGCTATTCTAATTGGCAAGATATTTTCTTGGATATTGCTTTAGAATTTAAGAAAAGGAGTAAAAATTTCACCCGAATGTGCTCAATTATGGTAAGATTATAACTATCTTTCTTTCTAAGACATATAAGAATATTTATCCCAATAGATAGGATTGGGGAAGAATACTGTAGAGTTCTCATACCCCTAAACTCAGATTGTCATGGTTATATTAAAACACACTTTTATCATTAAGGGCTTTGTTCTGTTTTGTAAAGAAAAAATAATTTCTTTTGCCATATCTGTGAGTATTAATGGTTCTGCCATTCACATATGAAGGCTGATATCTAAACTATGATGGCTTTCACCTTGAAAGCTAATTCATATTCCTCTGCTCTCAGCAGCTGCAAGAATATATCGAATTTCAAACTTACCTCTCTGATAACCTCAGAAACAATACACTTTTACCATGAAAACACAATAATTTTATAACTTTAACAAGGTAACTTTGGTGCTGAATTACTTTCTAGTATTTTTTTTTTCTGTTACCTTTCAGAAATAACAAACTTTTACACACATGGCTTAAACATTCTGACAACTCTACACTCCTGTTCTGGTAGTCTAATTCTTCCATGTCCCAGGTTTCTGTCGATTTGATTTTCCTCTTTTCTTCTTCTTAAAGATGATGAGAAGCTTAAATATCATTATATTTGCTGCATGCGATGGTTTGAATGATAGTGGCTCCCAAAGGCTTTTATATTTCCCTGGTTTGTTCCTGTTTGGTAGACTTTTTAAGAAGATTTAGAAGTGGTGTCTTGTTGGAAGAGGTGTGTCACTGTGGGTGGGCTTTGAGGCTGCAGAAGGCCATGTCAGGCCCTGTCTCATTTTTGCTCTACTTCCTGCATTTTAGTCAGGATATTAATTTCTCAGCTAATATTTCAATGCCATGCCTTTCTTCAGCCATGCTTCTTGCTATGATGACCCTTTAAAACTCTAAACTAGCTCCCAATTAAATGTTCTCTTTAATAAGTTGCCTTTGTCACAGTGTCTCTTCACAGTAATAGAACAGTAATTAAGTGAGTGGATATCTGGTCTGGATTCAATTTTTACAATCACACGGGAGGAAATGGGGGTACTTCTTATATTTCTTTCAAGCAAGTATGTACACTTCTGCAAAATATCAAAGAAGTTCTTATTGGAATCCAGTGAGGAGGTGGGTATTTTCAAAGCCCAAAGCATAGAAGGAAAGAAGCAGAAGAATGTAAAACAGTTTGAAGCCAAAGTCCATCGGAAGACAGAAATGCATACATATGACTGATAATTTCAACATTTGTGCAGAAAACAAGTAAGCTTTACAGCATTGACTCCAAAGTTTTACTGCATATACCAATCAAGAACAGTTCAGAAGTACACAAACACATTTCAGTATAGATTAGAAGGAGAACAATATTAAAGTTGTTATTAAAATATACTTTTAAGTACAACTTCTGTTTATTTAAGCTCAACCATAATATTCTCAGAAATAGATTTATTTATACCCTCTGATGATTGTCTGGAATGTTCTGATGTTGTTTAGCTTATATATCAAACAGGTCTTTTCTCATTACACTTACCCTAAAAGCAACTGCTTTATGTTAAGACACTATTTTTATCATTTTATGAAAGTCCTTTTAATTTTAGTGTTGTAACCTATTGTTTTCCTGAGGAAAATGAGAAGGAAGAAAACATAGGTAAGCAAACATTTAAATAAATGACCAGTCCTCCTTGGGATCTGTCTCAGGGGGGAGAACCAAGACCTGATACTATTACTGATGGTACATGTGCTTGCAGAGAGGAGCCTGGCATGACTGTCCACTGAGAGGCCCTACCAGCAGCTAACTTAGACAGATGCAGATACTTACAACCAATCATTGGATGGAAGTCAGTCGGGGACCTCTATGATTGAATTAAAGGAGAGATTGAAGAAGTTGAAGGGGAGGGTGACCCCATAGCAAGACCAGCAGTCTCAGCTTACCCAGACCCCAGGGAGCTCCCAAAGACTCACCCACCAACCAGAAGCACACACGGGCGAGTTCGAGGCCCCTGGCACATATATAACGTAGATCTACCTGGTCTGGTCTCAGTGGGAGAAGATGCACCTAATATCGAGAGACTTGAGGCCCCAGGCAAAGGGGAGGCCTTGTGTGTGTGTGTGGGAGGGGGGGAAGCACCCCCTTGAAGGCAAGGGAGAGGGTGACCAGGAAAGGGTTTAACATTTGAAATGTAGATAAAGGGCCAGGCAGTGGTAGTGCATCCCTTTAAGCCTAGCATTTAGAGGTGGGGTAGGGAGTGAGGGTGGGGTGGGGGGTGGGGTAGAGGCAGGCTGATTTCTGAGCTTGAGGCCAGAGTGAGTTCCAGGACAGCCAGGGCTACACAGAGAAACCCTGTCTCAAAAAAAAACAAAAACAAACAAACAAACAAACAACAAAAAAACAAAACAAAACAAAAAAAAAACAAATTTAAGTAAAGAAAATATCCAATAAATAAAAAGGATGCTGAGGTTAGTCTTCCCCCAGCTGATAGCTTCTGGTGCGGGTGTAAGAAAGAAAGGAGACTCAGTTCTATTTAAGAGGCAGGCCACCGGGAGTTTGACCATGTGTTAATGATTACATATAAACTTATTGAAACTAATTGAAGTATCAGATCCTCACTAAGTGGAATTTAGACTAATTCTTATTATTTTTAAATATGAGATGTGAATATTGGCTTACGTATAGAGGCTAATAAAAATGATACAATTAAGTAGCATGGGTATATGTTTCTCAGGAGAAAGTGACTACATTTCCTCAATTCTAGAAAGCAAATAGATAAAAAATAATTTGTGACCCTAATGGTTTGAAGACACCATGAGAGCATGGTCGGTATAATCAACTAAGCAGGGCTCAGAGGGGCTCAAGGAAACTGAAACAACAAACATGGACCCTGTATGGGTCAGCACTAAGTCCTCTGTATTTATCATGTGTAGAGGTAAGTGTGCCTGTGGGATTCCCAACAATGGGAGTGAGGGGTATCTCATACTCTTCTGCTTTCACTTGGGACCTCTTCTTCCTACTGGGTTGCCTAATCCTGCCTTGATATGAGTGAGCATTTGTGACCAGTCTTATTGTATATTATTACAGTTTTTTTCCATGGATATCCTTGGAAGGCCTGCTATTTTTTTAAAAAGGAAAACAGCTGAGGAATTGATCTTGGGTATAAGGGAGGTGGGAGGAGGGAGAGGAGGGATGGGAAACGACAAGAGGAATATAATATATGAGAGAATAAAAGTTAAAAAAAAAGCTAAATTATAAAATCTACAAAAATTATATTGAGATATCCAATGAGTTGTTAAATATCAGATAATATTTTTAAAGTGTTAAGTAAAAATTACATTCCAAGAATCTAGTAACCAGAAATATATTTCCAAATGTGAACATACCTATTACTATATTACTATAAGAACATCAAAAACGGGTTCAGGAGCTCATCTCTACGAGGGTACTTCATTTCTCCATGCCATTTGACAAATAATATTAAGGATCTTCAAATAATAAGACTTTTTTTTCAAATTAATAGCTCCAACTGGTTCTAAGTTCATAACTGCTTTCTAAGAATATCAGGAGTATGTTTCTTTTTGAGGCAATGATTAGCATTTTGTAACAGTTGCCATTTAAATATTGGAGAGTCCCTAAGTCAGGTTCCTTAACTGTAATAAAAGCCACTGGATGTGCAACCTTGATCTGAGCCGGTCTCGATCTCTTTACGTGACTTGAGCTCTGCTGAAACCACGAAACGCACACACAGATTCTGTAAGAGACAAGGAATAAGTTCAGGTAACCTAGCATCCATTATGGTGACTATTGTTATCAGAGAATTATGTCCTTCAGAATTGCTGAAGAGTTTAAATATTCTCATGGCAAAGAAAATACGTTTAAGGCCACTGAGACAGCTCAGTAGGTTAAGAGCCTCCTATTGAGGCTATTGAGTAGTGTTTACCATGAAGAAGTTAAAGGAAAGAACAGACTCTGAAAGATTGTCCTCCAGATGAAACACATTCCAGGGCATGCACAAACCCCACAGCTTATAAACACAATTATAAAACAAATTTTAAAAATGAAAAAAATATAAAGTTTAGGAACTATTGCATAAAAGTGGACATTTGATAATGTTTATATCATAGCTAAGAAGACTGGAAATTAAAATTTACTTATTTAAATAAAATAAAGAAGTATATTATGACCCTCCCCCAAATCCCAAATTTATAACAATTTTCATAGACTTCAGGAAGTCAAATTGTTGTTAAGTCACAGGGTAAAAGTCTCAGTATATTAATGATTATTGAAAATGGGCAAGTTCTAGTCTTTGTAAGTTAGTGTGGTAACTATAATTCTAAGTTTTTATACATAATTTATATATATATAATATATATAATATATAATATATATAATTATATATATATATATATATAAATAAATTGTGTGGGGCTGTGGGGGTTTGGAGTATATGGTTGTAAGAGATATGCATATTTGTATATATGTCTATATGTATATCTGCATATATTATATAAGAAAATTTAATATGATAATCTCATCTGCATGAGCCAGGGATGTGGAGGTGACATTCATGGGATCACGTGATCACCCATTGAATCTCTTCATAGAGTGGTTTTGATTATCACATATATTCACATTTCTTTACCCATTTGAGTCAAAGTCTATGCAACACTATATACCTCTTTGAGCAAATAAAAGCATAGTATTGTTGTTTAAATTCGTCCTTCACAAGGAATAAAAATCAACTTTGAATATCATATCCTCCAACAGCTGATGTGACCCCTTTTCTTGGGTGTCACTAAACCAGTGCCTTTCAGACTATGCAGGAGAGAAATGTGGGAAATAACTTCATTGCATGTTTCACTCCAAGTAAAGAAGTATTTTACTTCTGTAGAGCATTTTGGAATGACACTAAGATATGATCATGCAGGCTGGATATGAGTATGCAAGTGTAAAAATTCACTACTACAAAGAACTTCAGCTTAGAATTTATATACTTCAAAATTTTCAGGTACTCGCTTCCATTTTTAAGGTAAAATATGTGAAAGAAGGAGAAAATAATTTCTGTTATACATTAAGAGATGTAACATTTTAATTAACTTACTTATATTAAAAAAAAACAACAATTTCTCAAGCTAGATAATTACAGGTTTACATTAAAATACTTGCTTTGGACATTAATTAGTAAGTGTACTAATTAATCATTAAATAAATATTTTTTACTTGGTCTTTATTTTTGCACTAAATTAATTGTATGTAATTGCTTTTAAAAATTCAAATGCCTATAAATATAAATGTTAAAAGAAAACTTTCTAATCTCTCACAACAAATGCTTTATGTTTTTATTATTCATTCAAAATAGAATCAATTATTTACACATTTCTTTATCTTAACAGTTTGTTCATCTTGTGATGAACATGCATGCTAAGTCTGACTCAAAAATTTATTAGATAGCTCTTCAATGGACCCTCCAATTATATATGCATCTCATATATAGCAATATATAATAAACTTCATTCCTTATTTTACTATTTATTACTCCCTTATCTTATCAATTTCAGTAGTTTTTTGTACATTGTTTTAGCAAACAGTGCAAAGTGAGAGCCCTTGCTCTATACAATTATAGCAATTGTGTTACTATTTATTCCAAAAGCCCCAAGTTCCTTTGTGTGCAGAATGTTGACTGTCTATTTACAAGAGCCTTTCCCTAGAATATTTAAAGTTCTCTCTCCTTCACATAAGCATACAAAAAATCATTAACTATAAGACATTATTCTCGCTTATAGTAAATCATAGTACCCTTAATTTTAAGACAAGGGTCTCTAGAATAGCTAACCAAGGAAAAATTTTCCATTGCACAGCTATACCTATATGAGGGTATCTGGTAACCATGAAAAAAATCTAGGCCACTTTTTAAATAATCAGCTAGTGTGCACTTCATTTTTGTTTTGTGTACTCTGCACTAAAGTTCACCCTAATCCAAGTTTATTTCCCTAAATCATTATCTGCTCTTAATAGTATCATTCACACTCTAATGAAACAGCTAAGTGTGCTTTTTCTTTTAATTAGAAATGCAAAATCTTGGCATTGTAATTCTCTAGAACTGTCCTTAATTAAAGTGCAATATGGTGCCAAAAGTAAGCAAAATTAGCTATGGGGGAAAAAACTGATAATGTACATTTTATACTGTGTAACATGAACTATTCTTAGTCTAAAAACTGGTAAACGATTAAAATTGTTTGTAACTCTTATGTTATTTTATAAATGTATATTAGTAGTAGTATTTATGTGCCTGTGTGTACATGTCCCATAAGGACAGGTGGTTTTAGAGGCCAGAAGATGGTGTCAGTTATTGTAGAATTGGAAGTACAGGCACTTATGAGCAGCCTGAGGGTTGTGGGAATGGAACTCTTCTCATCAGCAAGATGCCACTGAACCGTCTCTCGAGCACCTAACAATTCTCATCCTGTCTAAAAATATAACTGCCATAATCATCATGTATTTATTTAAAATTATTCATTAAAATGTATTGAATATTGCTTACACCAATGACTATGTCTGATTTATTAAGCTATGGAAAGTACAATGAAATAGGCATATTAGAATACATTACACATACAATATAGAGAAAATGTGTTTCAGATAAATTAGAAGAATTAACTATTGCAAGAAAGTTAATCTAGTTTTGTATTAAACTTTACAACAGATTTTCATTGTGGTATCTACTGAGTAATTACTGTATGCTTAGAAGTACACATTTTATCATCAAAGACCACTATTCTTTAACTTATGTTTTAATATACTCTCTTATATGTAAGGGAAAATCATTATATGCCCAATATTCCACAGCTAAAAAAAATGACAAAAATAATATGATAATACATTTTATTTTATTTCAAAAACACTATGCTGAACAAATTTCCTAATGAAATAAGGCTGATATCATGTCTATTTAGGTCAATCTTATGTTTTACTGCCATAACTCAGGAAGAGTCAAAAGTCAAATTTGAGTCAAAGTCTATGCAACACTATAGTATAATATGAAATATTTCATATTGCAGATCAACTTGCATTTTCTGCAATCTATATGCAAATTGGCTTGCATTTTCCTGCAATCTATATGAATCAGTGTGTCTTTACTAGAATCTTCTAATCTTCATTTATGTGTTACTGCCTATATATTTTTCTTCAGAGATACTTATTATAGTGCCTAAGTGTTTCTTATTTTTTGCATTTTAAAGTAAAGGAAATGCAGACAGTCCCATTATTATTTATGCTGCTATGATCAAATTGCCTGGCAAATGAAGCAGGAGAGAAAGGCTTTGTTGTTCTTTTGGTTTTGTTTGCTTTGGTTTGTAAGTCTAGGATCCATCCTTTTACTGTGGGAAGTATAGTGAGGGAGCTAGTCAATGCACAGTCAAAAGCAGTAAAGATGTATGCATGCTTACTGCTCAGCTCCTATTCTCTCACAAAGTCCAGGACTTAAACTCAGAGACTCATGTCACCCAAACTGAGCTGATTCTACCCATATCATTTAACATAGTGAAGAAGATTCTCCACAAACATACCCACAGACCAATCTGATTTAGATCGGCCTCATTGAGACTCTCTTGACAGGTAATTCTAGATTGTAGAACTGCCTACCAAAATTCTCACAAGTGGTATTTGGTCATGCACATGAATCAAGGAAACATGGCTATAATTGTCAAATGAGTATCAATACTTAGGAGAGAATGAGAACAGAAAATATCAATTATTCATTCTTCCTCTTTAGCTACTAAGATATTGAAGAATGTACTAATTATGTTTAAAAGTAGTATAGCTGTGGACATTTTCCCAAATAGAAAAGAGCTGCATGACCATGTGGAGAACTGCCTGAGTAAAGAAAGTGCTGTTATTTTTCTGAAATGAGAAGGATTGCAGGATTACACAATCACCCCATCATATAACAAGTGAAAAAGCAAAAATGCATATCAAAAGCTTGATGTCTTGTGGTTGTTTGTATAAACTTTTGCCATTTAACTTTTGTAGGTTTATTTTTTTTTGCAAATGATCTGTTTTGGAACAATAAAGGGATTTATACAATACATTTAAAAACCTCTGAAAAACCCACTTTTAAATATGTACACTCCTGTATTTTATTAACCTGACAGCATATGGGTAAATGAATATATATTAATCATAAATAATTGCAATAGAGTAAATATGTATATCAATGTTTGCATGTGTTTATGAATGTATGTGTCTGTGTGTGTGTGTGTGTCTGTGTGTG
This sequence comes from Mastomys natalensis, assembly GCA_021653895.1. Taxonomy (NCBI): domain Eukaryota; kingdom Metazoa; phylum Chordata; class Mammalia; order Rodentia; family Muridae; genus Mastomys; species Mastomys natalensis. The sequence goes on along the minus strand of JAJTUV010000791.1, from coordinate 163,797 downwards.
TGTGTATGTGTGTTTGAGAGAGGGAGATAGATGGAAAGAGACCAAGATACACACAAACAGACACACACACACACACACACACACACACACACACACACACAGACACACACGGTGTGGGTGAAGAGTGAGAGAAGAAAAATGGAAAAGAGAAAGAGAATTGCTATAATCAGGCCACCTGAATCTTCTTACTTCTGACCATGAATACCATCATATGGAAAGTGCACAGCACTGAATAGAGAGCTTCCCTAAAATAAATATATAAAGTAGAAGCAGGTACTCATGTATCTCCCTATAAGGTTAAATAATTCTTCAAAGTGGGATCTCTTGCAAAAAGATAACAGATTCTAAGTATAATTTGCTTCAGATTTAATTCATGTCACAACTCTATAATTGAAGCAAATAATTGTGCACTTTGTACAAAAGTTTGAGGAATAAATGGGATTGTATAATATCTATCTACCTATCTGTAATATACACACATTATATACATACACGCACACACATATATATATATATATATTTATCTATGTATATATGTGTGTGTGTGTGTGTGTGGTGTGTGTGTGTTTATAACAATATCTCAATAAAGACTTTTGAGTCAGATGCTGATATTGCAAATTGTTCTTGACAAAATACAAAGAAGAAATTTGTTCAATTATTTTTGATATAAGATAGGTTTACATAAAATTCAACCACAGAAAGTACAATTCAGGAGAGATCAATTACAAACTGCTGGGCAATATTAACTGGCTATGGCCCATAACTGGATTAACTACCGAAGAGCTAAGTAATTTATTTCATATTTTATTAGATGATAAGAACTTAAATAGTCCAAGAACATTACCAGTTGAGACTGAGAGAAAATTTTCTCTGGTAGAAAAGAGATTACACATGCACATGTGGATCATATGGAGCCAAAACTGGGCAGTATTTTGGTTATGTTGCCCTCTCCTCATTTTCCCACAGGAATTTTTATGCAAAGAGAAAATAATATCTTAGAATGAATATTTGCAGCACACACAGAGGGTAAAAATTTGATAACGTATATTGAAAATATTTCTGAATTGATTCTGAAAGGAAAAATGAGACTTTGTCAATGAGCAATAATAGATCCAGCAAAAATTGTGGTACTTTTTCCAATTCTGAAATTGTCTAATTATGGGCAGAAAATGAACACTGACAAAGATCTTTCTGTTTATTGTAAACAGGGCTTAACAAAGTCAACCATAGGTCAAGAGGCAGAGCAAGCAACCAGTTGACAGGGAATGAACCTAAGAAAACAACCACATAGAGTATGAGGGAGTCAGGAGGATAGATAGAGAGATGCACAGGAAGTAGAAGGGAGGGACATTCAGTTTGACAGGTTTGTGAGACTTCCTGGAGGAGTTTACCTTTTGTTTTGGAATGTTGGATGAGGAGGCAGGTCAGCTGGGTGCTTTCTCGCCTCTCTGAGCTTTCAGCCTTTTGTCTCAGGACCTGTTTCCTGGGTCTTTATTGGTAAAATTAAACATGTGAGATATTGTTAAAAATGACAATATGCATGTATTTAGGAAGTAAAGATTAGTATAGGCTAAGATAGGAACTGGGATCAGATGCTTGTTGTACAATGGGCCTGAACTAACATGCCATTGATAAATGACCTCTGTAAGTATATCCCCTACCTTGAGAGCAACCGTGGTAGTCTGTATTTTTGAAATCAGTGTCAATTTTATGTCATTTAATCTAAAAAGATCTGATAGTTTTCCTTTCTGCAACTCATTTATGTTAACAAAGTACCATAGATTGCTTAACTAAAGTCTGGGGAAAAGTTTAACACCACACACTTGTCAACATATTGGAAACTAAAAAATAAAATGGCTTTTCCTTCATTCTAGGTTTTCTGTGTCTGTAATCATCACAAATTTATTAATTGATGGATGGTCATAATTGATTGTCTTTATGATTCTTTGGAAAAAAAGATTGATGTTCACTTGACCCAGAATAATAACGAAATCCTGTGTATGTCACCTCGAGTGACACTATGAAGACCTCTTCAAACTTATAGTTCTAAAAGAGTTCAGGCAATTTGCTGTCACCGCTATGGCAGTACTCACACTAACTTGTGTGAATCCTGGCCCTTGGACATACCACTCAGAGATCAAGTAATTGCTTTTACAGTAACTTCTCTGCCCGTGATTAGACATTCCATTCCTAACATAGATAAGAAGCAAACAATGATCTCCTCAAAGAGAGAAGTTATCTGCAAAGAATCATAGTGCTGACATTTAAATTAAATGGCAGAATGTTAATTCTAAGAATATATAAGATTATACGATTGTGCATTGAAAGCCCTGGAAATGTCCTTAACATTAAGCACATTTATTTATATGTCAAAAAATAATAAACTAAATTTCTACATATGGATCAATGCAAAAACAAATAAAACCAGAAGTTGTAGACATTAAATAAATACGAAGATGATTAAGTTAAATAATGAATAAGGATATAAGCAATTTTCAGGAACAGAGATGCAAATAATAGTGGTAGAGAATTTTGGAATGTTAGGTGAATAAAAATGAAAGTTTAAACCGTATGCTAACTAGCAGAAACCCAACCTGAAATCTAAAGGCTAAAGTGGGGACTAGAAGAGCAAGCATATCAGATAACATATTTGTGAAAGTATGTAATTAAAGAACAATGAAAAGGGGCTCACAAACAGCAAGTAAAAGAAACATATATAAATAAGAATAGTGGTGTGTACCCCAAGCCTAGTCAGAGACTTCCTGTTTTTATAATGTTTCCTTGTTTGCTAGAAACAAAATAAAAATCAATAAAAATAAGCTAAGGGAGCTGATTACTATCTATTTTTCAGAAGAAAGGTTGAAGAGAAGTGAGCAAAGTGGGGGGTGATATAATTAAATTATGTTAGAATAAAATTGAGACAAATAAATAACTACCAGAGAATGAAACCAGGTTAAGAAGATGTCTGTCTAAATTTGTGTTGTTAATTTATTTTCTATGCTAAAATGTTGACTTATGAAGAATGATTAATGATACATTTATGATACCATTTTATTAACTTAGCATTTGTATTACTATCTGATAGGCATACCTTAAGAAACTTACATTTTGTAGCCTTAATATATTGCATGATATTATATAAAACATATATAATTATGTATTATTAATAACTATATATAAACATTTATATAATATAAATTATATGATTAAATTTATATACCTAATCATATTATATTAAAGTGATATAAGTTAATAAATATTATATATTAGATATTAAATTGTATATTTATGTTATAAAATATGCATAATATATTATATTAATATATATGCTGAATAATGGAAAACAACCTATTCATTTTTATATCTGTGTACACTCTAAAAGAAAGAAAGAAATGGACTATCATTAGAAACTGAAGAAAATTGCCCCAGAGAAAAGAGGGGCTAGAGGAAAAAATACAAGAATTCTTTAGTTATATTTTCTTTAAACTCCACAAGTGAAACATTATCTTATTATAAAAATGATTTATGTGTTAGTAAAAACATGGCATATCTTATAATATAATATTTAATTATATCATGAACTTGATGTCTAAAATATTCTTTGTGTTTAGCCATTTTCTCTTAGTAGCCTTTTGTATTAGTGTGTGTGTGCGTGCATGTGTGCATGTGTGCATGTGTGCATGTGCAAGCATACATGTGTGTCTGTTTGTCTATATATGTGTGTTTGTGTGTGTGTGTGCATTTATATATACAGAGATGCAATTTAAAACGTCTGAATAATGATAATCTAGCTGTGAAGAATCCCTTTAGGCTGACAGAACATCTCTATGGGACTAATTTTCTAATTCCCAGGTTTAGCAGGCTTCTATTTCAAGACATTATTTGTTGAACTTTCAGGAGATCTGCCAGATAAGGGAGATGGTGTCATTTACTTATGATCAAGGTATTTAACAACTGAAGTAATACTGAAATTGTGAAAGCAATGGATGTCTGGGTGCCCTGACATTTATTTGTGACAAGGCACACATTTAGGCGACCTACAGAGGTAAGAAGTCTCTTGTGTTCCCTAAACTACAGCCTTGCTGGATTTCAGGATCTCACATTCTCTCCGGGCTCTTCTAATGGGGTTTAATTTTACAAGCAAATGACGCGAAATACTTTAAAACATATCATGATAATTACTTAAAAATCAATTTGATCTTAATGGCGACAAGAGAATTCTTCACATTGTACTTTGTGTCTTACAACAATTTAAAGATGGAAATGGGAGTTTCTGAATTCTCACTTTAGGTCAAAATTTAAATGATAACTAAGTCAAAATTGATTCCCCTGAAATTTGTCAATAAAATTCAGCAAATGTGTTTACAGCAATAATAAAACAATAGTTTCCTTAAACCATAAGGAACGGTCACTTTTATGTTTGCACTCTTATTTTTGCATTTTACAACATTACCATTTCTGAATACTCTGAATCGAATAGGAGTTGACCCATGTCAGCTCTGCAAAATCAAAACAGATGAATAAAAATTAATTACATAGAATGTCAAAAATGAAAATCACTGCAAAATGTTTCTTTGATATTTTAATGAACAAAGTAAATAAAAATGTTCTGTTTTTAGTCATTTCCTTCTGTCAACTGGTCATTTGATCTTTAAGGAATACTCTTGTATACTATTTTGCAATAGCTAGGGTTACGTTTTTCCATTAAATAAAAAGATCCGGACTAATAGCCCATGTGTAAACTCAAAATTCAAATTTGCTTAAATTGTTCTCTTTATGCCCCTCAGACAAAATCCAGTGTGAGCCAGACATATCATTAACTGAAAACTTAGATAGAAAAAAAATAAAACATTAATCCCAATAGCTAAGTAGACCTCATACTTTATTAGGAAAATGATTCTTTTGTTGTAAAAAAAATGGAGTTATGTTACCAAGCCACTCAGTGAGCAGTATGGCTTCAATGCATGGCTGGCTGGTTTCAGGTCCACACCAGCATCACCTTTGTACCTGGGCTTTAAGATTCCAGGTAGTCAGAGTGGGAGCCCTACCCTTCCACAGCTGTTGATATGAGACTCACATGAGCAGTAGTTTGCTTCACGGTCGTAGCCCTATTGAGTCCTGCAGGCTAGCAATCAGCAAAACATGTTAACGTCTAAGCACTCAGAACTTAGTAAAACCCTCTGACACTAAGTGTTCAGCACTCAGTTAAACAGACCTGCTCCTAAGCACCTGCTGTGGTATTTCTCTTACTCCATCTCCAGCTTTTCCTTCTAATGGCAGTGAACTCTCATGGTTGCTAGACTCAGCTACATTTAATTCAGGCAATATAATAATTGAGTTATTTATTACTATAGTGATGACATAATTTGTATCATTCTGGAATTCTTATATTCCAAACCAATACAAGCATGCTTTTACCCAAATGTACAACATTTTAGAGAAGAAGTGAGAATTGTTACTTACTGTTAGTTATATTTGATTTGTTCATTCACATATTACCTAGGATTGGTTCTGAAGGTTCTTCTGTATAACTTTGTAAAACTCCCAGAGTTTCTTTAGTTTTTTATTTTATTATAGCTTTGGAAATTATGTAATCAATGTTAATTTTTAAATTTGCACATCAAAAATAATGCAAGTAACAACCCATAAATAGCACTAGGTTTGTATTTTACGACTGTTCTTAGAATATGAGATTTTGACATATTTTATGAAGAATGGCAGGAGTAACAACTTCATGTTAGCATAGTAGACACATTAATAAGCAGGTGAGCACGGCTAGATTGCTATGTTATTATCCGGTTTTGAGGGGTCAGGAATCTTACTCACAATGGAAATAACATAATTACTAAATATCTAAATGTAAACAATTGTGACTAAATTATACAAATTAGCGTAATTCACTGCTCTCTTTGGTTAGATGCATACATTGTGCAGTGACTGTGTCCACTTATTATTCCTAGTCTCTATTTTGAGGATTTTTTTTTTTCTGGGACAATATACATGACAAGGAAACTTCATGAAGAAGAGATTTCCTTTGGCTTACAGCCTAATGATATAGGTCATCAAAACACAGGAAGTCATGGCAGCTGTAACACAATGCAGCTGGTTCCGTTGCAGCTGCACTTGAAGAGCAGGGATGACGCCGGAGTTCAGCTTACCTTTTCGTGTGTATGCTGTTCATGGCACTATTCCATAGAATGTTACTCTTCGGATTCAGTTGGATCTTGGTTCTATTTCATATGGACTTGGGGAGCAGAGTTGAAGCTGGAGTTCAGACAGCTTGCTTATGCAAGTTTATGTAGTTCACAGCACTATGCTACGCACTGTTACTGTTCATATTTAAAGTGTGTCTTTCTACCTCAGCTAACTGAATTGGAAATCTCCTCATAAACACGCCCAGAGGCTTGTCTGCTGGGAATGCTGGATCCTATAAAGATGGAAATCACCATTGGCTATCACACTGTTCTTTCAGTCTTAGATTAGGTTTATACTAAGGCATTATAAGTATTATGCTGAAGGTATTCAGTATGCTACTGGGAAAATCTGTGACCAATTTGCAATTAATGAGGGTTGAGAGCATCAAATTTTCTATTATTTTCATGCCTATCACTATTATAATACCCATTCTTTGAGTATGAGACATTTTTGTATATATATACATATTTTTATTTTGTGAGAATATAGTATAATCAAGTCATTTCTCCCTTTTCTTTCCTCCTTAAAACATAGTAAGAGATAAAACCTGTTCAGTTGGTATAATATTATTTGGGGGAATGTTGTCAAGGCAGATTCTTTAAAGTGAATAACCATTTGATGTCTTCTTCACTGGGGAAGGCTATTTCTCCCATGCTCAGCATTCTTTAGTTGCCTGTATTGCTTTGAGTAGTAGAAGATCTCAGGAGTGTTTCCCTGCCCACTTTGGCATATCTATTGTTGTTGCCCTTGCTCACCTCATGTTTTGGTAGTCATTTCAGTGAGATTTTATGTGTAGTTTTTGTATTGATTGCTCGTAGTATACTCTTAGATTAAACTCCCTGATCTTCTGGCTTTTACAATTGCCCCTCTTCTTCATTGTTCCCTGAGGCTGACACATAAAAGAGTTATATTGTACATGTATCCTTTGGGAATTGGCTCCACAACTCTGTATTTTGATTACCAGTGATTTTCTGTAATGGTGTTTATTAAGAAGAATTTCCCTCATGAGGCCTGAGGACTAAACTCATCTTTGGTTATGAGGACAAATGTTTAAAATGTAGTTAGTGATTGTGTTAGTTCATTATAGTGGTGGTTATAGATTCTTCTCCAATATCTTTGACTTTTGTACTCACAATGGGAAGCTAGGTTTACAGTCTCGGACATGAGTCCTTCTTGTTGATCCAGTTTTAAGTTCAATCAGAGAGATTTTGGTAATAGACAAGGTACGCACTTCAATACTGTTTCCATAGTGTTACCATACCCTGCTCGTCATTTTTGTGGTTCATAGGCACCAGAGCTAGATAAGACTTGGTTACTTCCTTCCTTTGGAAGCCAAACAGTGGATTAATTTTGGGGACTCTTCAGAATTGGAGTAAGGATTGTGGCCCAGAAGGGAATAGGAACTCTACAAGAAGACCTCAGAGTCAACTAATCTGAACTAATCTCAGTGTCTGAGAACCAAAGAACATACACAGACTGTACCTAGACCTCTCCATATATATGTAAGAGATGTGCAGCTTGACATTCAAGTGGGTGCTGAACAACTGGAATAGGGGCTATCCCAAAGGCAATGACTGTACTTGGGATATATTCTACTAGCTGGGTTGCCTTGTCTGGCCTCAGTGGGAGAGGAAGCACCTAGCCTCACAGTTACTTGAAGTGTCAAAAGGGGTAGGTGAGGATACACAGGGAGACCCCCACCCCCAAAGCTTAGAGAAGAAGGGGAAAGGGGATAGGGAATGGAGGATAGAGGAAAGGTTGTGGGAGGGGGTGACAGGGAGGGGAGGTGCAGGTGAGTGGGATGTAAAATGAATAAGCTAAAAATAAATTAAATTACATTAAAAGAAGAAGCTAGCTACAAAGCAATTTCAGAAGCTCTGTCTATTTGCCTGTGAAATGTTTCCTGTTACATTTTATTTTTCTCCAGACGGCATATAAGTTTAGTATTTATATTCTATTATATACCTTGTGATTAATGTTTTTTTCTGTTACATGTGGACGCAGGGATTGAACCTAGAGCCTCAAGTGTGGTATGGAAGTACACTACCACTAGCCTCACTGCCAACCCTTTCATTAATATTTGAAAGTTACAATTTAAACGTTTAATGTATTTGCAAAAAGGAGAAGCAAAAATAAAATCAAGAATCTTTTATTACACAACCTGCTATATACTAACGCGCAACTCTGCTGTCCCAAAGTCACCGAGTCCTTTACATCTCCAGTTTCCCCTGGAATGCCTTGTGTTGGAAAGGACTGTACTGTATCCATACTTCCAGTTATCAAAACTATTAGCCTGTTGCAACTGAATCTCTATCCCTTAGTTCTGATTCTGAAGAGCTATCTTAAATTCCCATTAAGGGTAGCATAATCAAAAACCACACTGAATTTCTTTACTGTATCCTAAGTCACATTGTATTTAAATATAGCTTCCAATCATATTAAATCTAAAATCTATACTTTGAAAACCATTTTGTATTTTATTCGTCTCATATTGCTTATGGTTCATATAATTGTATAAAGTTTAAGGCATAAATTCCTAAACTAATATAATATCCTTATTGAGTCTAAGAAATCAAGTAGTTACAAATTATTTTAAAAATAGTATCTACTTAATGCATGAATATTCTGATACAGCATCGACAAAAAGCAATAAAGAACAGTGACAACTATTTAAAATTATACTGAATCTTAGGCAAAAATTGTATACATGTTTTGAATCAATAACACGTGAATTGAGCAGAGCTGAAGGAGACAGTGTATTTAGTTACAATTTTAGCTGTTGTGGTGAATAAAGGTTAATGACATTATAACCTAACTGTATGCAGTTCTACCAATATTTTGCAGCCATGTATTTCATTAATTTGTAAGCACATCTCTAATGAGGATGATATGGTAGTTTTAAAGCCACATAACTCCTATAAATTTTCAAGTCTAAATTTTATTAATTACATGTAGCTTTTTAAATTTTGGCCCTGTGGTGATCATTTCCATGTATAGATTTGGAAGTAAAACTGGTTACCTCACCTACACACAGTTTTCATTTTCAAACTATACTTAGTTATTAAATAAATAACTTTTTCCTTCAGATCTCTAAAGCTAACACATTTGAAAGAGAGATTACTAAGATTTTGATGAACCAAAATTATTACTTGAAATAGCATTTGATCGCAGAACTCAGAGATTCAGAAAAAATTAGTATGAGGCAATTTAAATGAAAATATAAGAGTTTTTCTTAGGTAAATTTATTATTGCAGAATGGGATGGAATATTTACAAATAGCCTGTTGCAATTCCAAATTGTCTGTTAAAACATTTGTCAACAATGTCATATTATACTACCAAATTCAACATGTACCAGAAATTACTCAAGTAATTACAAATTTTAAAAATAAGCAAATGCTATTGCTTCTTAAAACAGTGTCAGCTTTAAAACTACAAGATGTTCGCAGTGCTTTTTTGATTACCGCAGTTGCTTTAACAAGTAACAGACAGCTAAGTGTTGTTTTGTTTGTAATGATTACTGTTGATCACAAATTGGGCAAGATGATTGGTTCAGCCATACATTGAGCACTAGAGTGGTATTTCTCCTAGAGCAGAGAGTAATATTAGAACAAGGTCAGCCAACTTGTAGAAACCAATATCACCCTATGAAAATCGACTGAACACATTGCGGTTGAAAACTATTGTGTCTGTCTTCTAACTATGCAGCTCTCTAGATTTCCACCTTGAATACTTTCCGTGACTATCCTCAATCTTTATTTTATCAACTCTAAAATTCAGAACACATATTATTTTTATTCAAAGGCATTATAGGCATAACTTCAACTAAAGCATAACATTAAAATATGTTATTCACAGTATTTCTTAAGAATAGAATAAAAACAAAGGGAACAATATTAAATTCTTATATTTAGTGAATATAAGACATATGTTACATTACAGTAATAGTCCTAGACTCTTATAATTTGATACTCTCATATATCAATGGTAAGGCCATATCGGTAAAAGATCTGGAAGCAAATACTATGGGCCTTGTGGATATCATGGCAATTTAACCACTGGATTAGCACATGGTGATCATAGATATGGATAATGAGTTAATAATAGGCATGGTTGTGTTTTCACACAATATCTCTGATGCCAAGGAAGCTAGCATTTTACTTGATTGTTGTGGTTCAAAATTAGTAATTTTATTTTTCCAGTCATGTAAAACCATAAATCCATGTAAGCTAATAGAACAATTTAAGAATAGTGTAGATTGATGGCATGACGTTAGGATAATTATGTATATCTCACTTTGAAGGAAATATATTAGAATCTTTGATCTTATTATGTTATAACAGCTACTAAAACAGGACTAAATTAACACATAAAAATTCCAATTGCTTCCTCTTACATCTCAGGAATTTTATAAATATGCTATCCAAGCTCTTACACACCTGCAAATCATGCAGTTTGGGTCCGAGAACCCTGGCTAGGGATTGTGAGGGGTTAAAAAAGACATAGATATATGGACAAATGTACAGGGAAGCTGGGATCAGATGGAGTTCTTTAACCACTGCAACCTGGAGCACCAATATGCTCATTAGAAGGAAGTGTTAGCAGGTATCCACATGAAGTCTATGTAGGCAAACATCTAGCTATCAGCATGCTAGAGGAGGAAGCTGCATTTGCTAATCTTTGTACACAAACATCCATAAGCACTGACAACCAGTTTCCTGGGGAAAAACTTGCTACTGTCTTGAGCTTGACTCTTACCATGGGCCAATGGATTTTGGAGTTCTTGATATGCTGTACCCATGTCAAAAAGCACATTCTCTCATCCAAACTTTTCATCAACTCATGGTTACACCTTAAATCTGGTCATCATCATTGAAGATAACTTTGCTTCCAAAACATGAAATTATTCATTTCACCCAAGGAATCTTCACTGCCTCCCCTCACCCTCTCCCTCTCTCTCTCTCCATGTGTTTGTGTGTGTGTGTGTGTGTGTGTGTGTTTGTGTATGCTTGTGTGTCTCTCTGGGTATGTGTCTGTCTCTCTTTCTGTCTGTCTGTCTGTGTGTGTGTCTGTGTATGTGTTTGTCTCTCTGTGTATGTGTCTGTCTCTCTGTCTGTCTGTCTCTCTCTCTCTCTCTCCCCTCCCTCTCTCTCTCTCTCTCTTGTGTGTGTGTGTGTGTGTGTGTGTGTGTGTGTGTATGTGTGTGTGTGTTTGATACATCTCATCACAGTTAATTACTTTAAATGGTACATTGACATTTTACATTTTGAGCCGGGCGGTGGTGGTGCACGCCTTTAATCCCAGCACTTGGGAGGCAGAGGCAGGCGGATTTCTGAGTTCGAGGCCAGCCTGGTCTACAGAGTGAGTTCCAGGACAGCCAGGGTTACACAGAGAAACCCTGTCTCGAAAAACCAATCCAAAAAAAAGAAGACATCTTACATTTTAATGATCACCTAATTACTTTTCCTTTTGTTCTACCAATTTGATATGGCTGCTTGCTCATCTCATCTACTTAGTTCTCTTTTCCAATTATCATTCATTTATTGAAAATTTATTTAAAATTATGTGAAAGTTAAATAATAATCTAACACTTTAAAAAGTATTTCATTCATTTTATCATTACCTAGAAACCTAAGAGTTTTGGGGAAAATTAAATTAAAGCTATAATAAACAGTAAAGTAAAAATAATAAAGTTATCACAAAATAAATTGTATATAGTAACAACATATGTTAACAAAAGGTAACAAATATAAAGTAAAAATTTAAAGAGAAATAAAGTTAGGAATAAAAATGCTAATACCAAATATGTGCTGTAACTAAAAACGGTCGTCAATGTTGCTAAATAGACTTCATCATTAAATAGACTTCAAAATCATTTACTGACCTCTCAGTGTAGCAGAGATCCTCTTCTAAATAGCTGTGCAGAAAGAAATGCTAATTATGGGTCTGTTAATTGACACAGAATCAAATGACTGTGTTATGGGAAAAGCGAGGATGAATTTGATTCAGGAAAAGGTAACTGTGCTAAGACTGAACCAGGAAAAGAAAGAAGGGATGGGGGAGAGTAAATAGCAGGAAAACAGAGTTCTATGAGAAGAAAAGAAACAGAATGTTGGAATAAAATGCAGTATTAAATAATGAAGACCAGCTATGATTGGGCAAGATCAAACACTCATCTATACAAATTTGCTTCAGAAGCGAAACATGATTTGAAGATAACAAAGAAGGCAAGATTAGAATGTGGGCACTCTCAAAAATTTCAATACCTTTTTTTTTCTATTTGTAGATAGAAGACATCCATTTGAATACTACTTGTAGAGGTAACATGATCAAAATATCACATTTAAGAGATAAATTAGGCTACAGGCAGAATAGATGAAGGACATTTAAGAGAACATTGGTCCCTGAGGATATTATTGCCAAAACACAAAGGGAAACCGAAAGATGAGTTGGGCTGGATGATATAGATGTCCTGAAGATAGGGTTTGTCAGATGGTTAACATGAAAATGTACATGTAAATAATTTTAAATAATATTTCAATTCTCTTAAATAAATTTATAGTGCTTTTAAAATAATTAATATGCTATAAATGTGGACACAGAAACACTAAGCTTCAGTAGTGTTCCATTTATGTGGTGTCTCTTATGGATATCAAAAACATCAGGCAAATACAGAGTTTTAAGAAAAGTAGTTCATAGCTAAAATTTGTTTAGAACATGAAGAGGAACTGTAGAGATAGCCTGTGGGGAAATGGTCCAAGAATGGCATCCTGTGGTGAGAATTCTGAGTGCTTTTGAGAAAACTCCAAACAAACAAGACAAAAGTCTTATTATATCAGTTTTTCAAAAACATAAAAATTTTCTTGGAATGTGTTTTTTATGCCCCTGACAAATGTAGTGAAAGAAAGTGAGTTTATTTTAGATTATTCATTAATGCTAGCTATTGCCATTTATTTATATACCTCTAAAAACATGTTTTTGCCACATGCCTTTTGTCTGTTATGTGCAGCTTGTCCTTATGATTGTCTACTTTACTCACACGACTCTTCTTAACCTCGGAATATATGTTGTCTGACGTTCTGAATAAAATTTGGTATGGGATGAGACATTAGTCTCTTTTATAAGCTACATTCTCCCAGGTCCCACTACCTCTAGAGTGGTAAACAACAGCCAAGTGGTTAAGAGCACTTGTTGCTTATTTCAGCCGACCTGAGTTAATGTTTCATAGTCACATGGCGGTTCCCAATCATCCATTATTCCAGTTACACAATCTTCTGATCTTCTGATCACCAAACAGCACCAGGCAGATGAAATGGTACACATATATACATATAAACATACAAACACATGAACATATAAACATATAAACATACAAACATATGAACATATAAACATATATACATATAAACATATTGCATGTATACATATATAATATAAACATATATACATATATACATAGATATATAGATACATATAAACATATAAACATAGATACATAGATACATATAAACATATATACACATATATACATATAAACATATATACACATATATACATATATATATAAACCACTCCTATACACAAGATTAAAAACAACAACAAAACAAAACACAAACTTGGTATAGGATTGGAGAGGTGGTTTCGTGGTTAAGAGCACATACTGGTCTTTCAAAGGATCAGAGTTAATTGCCAGCAGCTACATAGGGCAGAAAACAGTTGCTGGTAAATCTAGTACTCCCACTTAGGGCCTCTATTTGTACCCACAAAAGGTGATATCCACTCTTGAATTTATACATTTATGAATGAAAAAAAAAAGAAAATCTTAAAACTGAACCTTCTCAAATAAGAAACTGATTATTTAGTTATGAAAAATAGTATCCAAGGAGATATATTTAGAAAGTAGTCAAAACATCCTTGGGAATTTGAGAGGGTATGGCTGTGATTCCCACCATCTACAATTGGAGATTTATGGGCACACGGCCAATGGATGTCTAATTTACAATTACAGTCTTCTCTCACAGGAACATCAGAGTTGACTAGATAATGTTTACTGAAACCTGAGGTAAATTCCTTCCCATAGCACTGAAAGTTCCAAGTTTTATCTCCTAGTGTGCTATTTGCCTTCACATTTCCTATTGAAAGATGTTTCCTTTTTGTTGTATTAAGAATTTTTTAAATTCCCTAAGTCCTGAAAGATAATTAAAAATATATCTAAGCAGAAATTAAAAAAAATAAATCTTATTGAATGAAAGAAACATGCCAATAGTAATATTTTAAAAATATTTTCTAAAGTATTTCCAAATGATACACACACACCAAATGCACTATTCTTTTTTAGGAGCAGACTAAAAATTAGCCTAATTCATGACTTTTCGTCCACTTATTTTTGGTGTAGCTGTATAATAAACATTTGAAAGAATCCTGTTACCATGCAGGCCAGTTCAGCAATAAAAAGATTACTCCTACACACACCGCTTCTATTTTCCTGATTCAATGGCAAACATATGAATTATTCTCTTGAATCCTGCACACTCTTTGCTTCGCTACACAACTGATTAATACAAAATAAAACGCATTTATTCTTATGTCCAGTTCTGACAGCTGTAATGAAAGTGGATTCTCTCTTAGGTCTTGGATACAGTTGACTGTTGAGAGATTACAGATTATCAAGGCTCCTCGTATTTCTTCCTATAAAGATATCAAGGACCATTTAATTTAAAAAAAATTACCCCATTTTTGTTCAATTTATTGGCTCCTCATGCTGCCATTTCTATCTGAGATCAGTTCTGGGCAGGCACGTCCTGCTTTGTATTGCTGTCAGAATCCTTCCTCTGAGTGAAAATGAATGTCAAGGATTTAGCCTCAGGCCATCTTGAATCATTTCAAAGGATACTTATTCTTTCTGAAACACTGTTCCTACGTTAAAAAAAAAATCTTACAGAACAAAGAAATAACATAAGAATAACAACTCACGTATCTATGAATCATGTAAGACTTTATTTCCCAGGATGCGTGAGAGTGATTATGTGTAATAGCTCCTATTCTTTTCTTCATTTTCGGGGAAAGTCTTGAACCTTTTGTTTAAAAGTCACTGTACTTACGAATGAATAAACACAGTTAATATTTAAGTAAGTGGCAATTTATATGTGCAATCATCCAAGAATCTTTGAATATTTGAATTCTGATTGTAATTAAGAGTTAGTGGTCAGAATAAAGCTGCAAGTAGAAGTTTAAGCAGCATAGACTCCAGCTAGGTACAATTCAATTCAACATAACTTACTTTCCAAGACCAATGGATATCTACCAAAGGTGAAATCGAATGAATTTACTCAGTCTTTTACTTCAATATCAATCTGTGTAATGACATTCATTACCACCAATACCATTATAAGTATTGCAAACATCACAGACGTTCAAATACTTAGTTATACATAAATTAAGGCCTCATTTTCTAAAAGTAAAGTGCATGGGATACAGAACTGGAGCTTTACACATGAACATAAGGTAGACAGGATACTAAGCCTCTGTCCATAACATTTAGAATAGAAACAGTATCTCTTAATCAAACTAAAATTAATTAAAATATTTGTGTTAAATTTTGAGAATTTTACATATGCACATTATATATTTTGTTTAGATTTACCCACATTGCCTAACCTTTTCTCCCAAGTTTCTGTCTTCACTTTAAATGTAAATAAAATTTCCAATAAAAAAAAAATTACCAACCTAGTCCATTTTGTGATGTCCATATACTTATTGGTGTAGGCCCAAACAATGAATATGGACAACCATTCAGGGACCATATACTAAAGAAATCTGGGAGCATTTCCTCAATTGTGGGTAGGGGCTTCTAAATCTCTTCCCATTCCATGCTTGAATGTTCACTGGCTTGTCCCTGTGTTTTCCTAATAAATGCACCCACTGCTGATGGGAATTCTTGTGCATAGGGTTTCTTCCATATCTAGAAAGCATGGTTTTGTTCTAGTTTACCCTGCTCAGGCATATCCCAAAGGCCCCAGAATATAGTTTATCATTGTACATATTTGTCCATAAGTATTTCATGGTAAGACGCAATTTCTGAAATAACACCTTCTCTGGTACTAGTTAAAAAAAAAAAAAAAAGAGGGGGGTTCCTCCCTGGTGACTAGTTTACATAGTCATAGGAGGTGCTAGGTAGGCTATCAAAGAAGAAATGTGATCAATAGTCTTACCCAGTTGTGAACACTGTGAGCTACAGTAACAACCAATGTTGTGAGATATGCTCATGGTGTGAAAATGGCACCAGTTTTATATAGTTAACATGTGCCTGGTACTGTAAGTTTGTCCAATTAAGAAATTTTAAAAAAATGTCTTTATAATATTGGGCTATAGGCAAGCTTGTAGGGCATTTTCTTAGATAGTGATTGATGGGGGAAGGGACTGGCCTATTATGAGAGGTGCCATTACTGGGCTCATGGTCCTGAGTCTGTAAGAACGCAGGCTGAGCAAATCATGGCAAGTAAGCCAGTAAGAAGTACTACAAAGCTAAGTCTTTTGCTTTGGCTCCTGCTTCCAGGTAACTGTCCCATTTGAGTCTTTATATTCTCCAGTGATGAACAGTGATCTAGAAGTGTAAACCAAATAAAACCCTGTCCACTCCAACTTGCTTTTTGATAATAATGGATTTTTCTTTGTTGTTGTTGTTGTTGTTGTTATTGTTATTTATTTGGTTTTGTTTCATTTTGTTTTGCTTTGATTTTTGCAGTAAAAGAAACCTTAAGACAGACATCAACAGAGAAGTGTCTTTGTATGGTCATTGGCAGTTAATATAAAACCATATTCCTTGTCAAATTAAAGAATTGGTCTTTGAAGTGTTCAGCCAATGGGGTATCTATGTCATATTTCCTCACTACAGGCTTTCAGAAACTATTGTAGAAAAATAAACAGAAAAATTATTAGCTTTTTTTGATGAAGTTAAAATGTTGGTATGCCCTATAATATGCTTAGAATAGAGTTAGCACCCTGTGAATGTTGCCATTGTGGTTAGCATCGTCATTATGCTTTTACTTTTATTAGATTAAGAAAACTGTACAAATTGAAGAATACTACAAAGAAATTGTTAGGGTCAGTTTGCAATTTTACATATTTACAGAATATTCTTTTACTGCTTTGTAGTCCCTAGCAAAGGGATTGGATCCCTGTATCTGAAACAAGCAGTATTTCTCAGAGGAGAGTTTGATTTTTATTTAGTTAGGTTATTCATGACCTCAAATTCCCACTGTTTAACAACATAAATGCCTCTAGATCTAGGGGTTGTGTTATATTAGTGTGATCAGGAAGTTGGGGCTCTTCTGAATTATGACAAGAAGAAAAATGTCTGCAAACCAACAACAACAACAAACCCCTTATTCCTTGAAGTGTTAAAGGACTAAGCTGGTTCCCAGGAGATGGTTGGTTGCTTCTGCCTGGAAGTAATCTCCGTTTTGGGTCATATGTCTGCTTAGCTTTCTGGGATCCTAGATGACTACATTGTTAAAACAATCGCCAAAGTTTTCCAGGAAACTTTGAGAATATTAACAGAACAAACAAACTAATGGGAAAAAAATCCTGAAGCAATTGCCTCAGTTACTAATATCTTTTCGCTTTGAACTTTGAAGAAAGATAAGTTAGGCATTATTATATGTTCTTCAAAACTGTAAATACGAGAACAAAAATTCACCTATGCCCAGACTATAATATTTCATTTTTATTATTGTCTGCCCTAAGGATTCTTGACACTAAATCTTGAATGTCTTGTATTTGAGTAGCATATCTGAAAATATGAGATGCTTGCATTCCTGAGAACCATATTAAAGAGTATTTTGTCTGCCAGTCCATGTTAAATTGGTCTGAAGTAAATAATGGATTCCTATGCTAAATCATTGAACACTTAAGGATCCTCTATAATGTGACTAGCAATTACTTATCCACTTAACAACCTAGTAGGGAAAATCTGAATGCATTTCAGATTTAAGCTTTAGAATTGGAGAAATAAAAATTCCATGATGATAACAATCTAGGAAAATAGTCCAGAACTTAAGATAGTAAAATGAAAGAACATTATTAACATTCTTATACACAGAATTTACTAGATAATACAAGCTTAATAGCTACATGGAAATAGAAAAATATAACAAATACTTTGCTAAATCGGTTAATACTGAAATCAACTGTAAATAGGACAAGAGAGTTTTTTATTTTTAACAGCATGTTACTATTTACAAAGGATGCTTTCTTGCTCAAGAAAAAAAGAAGAAATTAGTTTCTGATTTTTTATATTGCTTTTCTTCCCTCTATCCCCTTCGTTTTCTTTCTTTGGTGGGGCCTTGCTATGTAGCCAAGGGTTTTTTTTGTTTGTTTCTTTTTTTTTAAACTCAAAATCTGCTGCATTAGCCTTTTGAATGCTGCAATTATAGACACATTTTCCTAACCATGACTTTCATTTGTATATTTGATTTTCTTAGATGTTTTTAAAAATACTGACTCCTAATTAATACAAAGTTCATAAACAGTGCACCCCTTTTAGTGGTTGTTCTAGCAAAGAGACAACATAAAAGAACCAGTATAGTCATTTAGCCAATACAGAATAGATTTTGTGTATTGAAATACATAAAAAATATATATGTATTATAGATAATATTATATTTCATGTACTGCATTTACTTCAAATGTGTTCTGGAAGAAATCCAATTTTTGCTCTTATAAAACATAGTCACCATTACCTAAGCCATCAGAATTACTGATACTTTTTTTTTTTTTACTTTTTATTAATTTTTACAAATTTTACGTCTTTTTCCCAACCTCTTTTTCTCTGAGAGTCCCCCACTGGGTATTATCAAACCCTGACATATCAAGTCTTCCTAAAATGGATGGTGCTGACATGTTTCTTTTCTTTCACACAGTAATCTGGAAAGCTCCCCCACCCTTGAACTCTCCCCCACCTTAAAGTAGAGAATATACGACATTTTCTCTAAGATCTAGCTTACATGGCAGCTCCTGTGTTCTTTGAAGAATTACCACTATTGAGCACCAACTATGCACTTTGTAGAGAGCAAAGGCCACAATAGGGACCAAAATTTCATAGTATCCTTTCTCAACTTGAATGATATTGAGAAATATAGTAGTTTAATGAAAGACCAAATATAAATACATATAGTGATAAGAACATAAAACCAGTATAAGAGACAAATAGAGAGGGAGAGAATTTTCTAGGGGAAAACCCAACAAAAGCTAAAACATAGGTGAATTTGAGCATTGATACAACTTCAGAATCATAGCCATGTACACATTTGGGGATGAATTCCAGATAGAGATATTGGAAATCAAAGACAGAAATATAAACACTGTGCCCAAGAATAACAAAGATATATATTTATTATTTACATTTATTATATATCCTAAATCACCTTAAGTCATAAAATATTAACAGATATTCAGATCTAATATTAACAATACTGTTTATCTTGTATGCTTTTTTATGCTTTTCCTAGAATGAGACAAATTAATTGCCATACTCCTTTGTGTCTAGACTATAAGTTTGCAACACCTGTGTTCTTTCATTGGGCAACATGCCCTCACATGCTGATATCTAATCACCAAATTGATAGTACAAATATAGTAAGTTATTCATTTACAAGATTAATTTCCTTATGAAAGAGACATCAGAAAGTGGCCTCTGTCTTCAACTCTTCTGTCAAGTAGGTGTAGGGATATGAGGGACTTAATCAGATATCACATCTACTAGAACCCTGGCCTTGGACTTTACAGTTTTGAAAAGCACAGGAAATAGCACTTAATTCACATATTAAGTGAAACTATATATAGCTACATAAATGGGTATTATCAGTAAAATATACATACAAATATTAATGTTATTTCTTATAATTGTGATAATTTCTTGCCTTGCCATTTTTACTTGATTGGAATCATTTGTGTTAATATTAGTATAATATATACATTTCTATATTATATATTGTGTAACCTATATTTTTATCTTTCAATTGCCTGAAATAATTCATAAATCAGTCACAAGTTTTCATGGCTGTACTGCTACATAAATCCAGGAGCTACTCATATTCCAACTTTCAGGGCAGATGTGCTTGTCACTGAGAGCCACCTTTAATGAAGTCCTCAACGTCCCTTCTGAGAATGCTTTAAGATCTGTTCCTGGAATCACTTCTCCTGAATTTGGTTCAGTGAATACATATAGAACTGAATGCAATAGCTTCCACAGTGTGTAAAAATGTTATGTGCAGAACTATTGCTGATACTCAGTATAGATACTTTAGGGAAAAGAAAGGAAGGCATGATTAATTAGGGATATTCTTCAATGACTTAAAAGAAAACTTCCAAAGAAATATCAAATGAACAATCAGGATTGGATTTATCTACATAAAAAGTTATAATTCCTTGTTTGGTGTCTGGACCTAGATTAACTTCAAAGTGATGTAGTCTTTCACTATTTCTCAGTCTATATAGGATTAACTCAATCAAGTTTCTAGTCCCTCCATGAAATTCTCTGAAGTTTAAAGATCGATTTACTTAAGGATGATTATGCCTACTGTTTTCCACTAGCGTTGAGAAAACATGTTATCCTTACCCCAAAGCTTCACACAAGAGAAGATAAAGCCCTAGTCGCATCTGTGTTAAGGTAATTTTTTTCCTCTGGTCAATGTTACTTGAATAGTAGTTATGTATCTCCAAAGACCACTTGAAAATCCTTTCTGTTTACAATTCTCCACCTTAGATTTTGTACAAGTCATAATTACTCTAAAATACATGGCATACACAAGTTGAATTCATGAGAAATTATGCTAAAAAACTTAAGGTCAAAATACGAAGTAATAATAGTTCTTAGTACAAAATTCTCAAGTTTTCAGAATTGTTCCATTAGCATACTGGATAATTTAAGCCATTCCACTTCTTTTACTTGCATTCAAATATCTTTTCTTTCTTTTTTTATTGTGAATAGTTCTTCAAGGTCTCACTTTAACGTTCAGTACAGCAAGAAAGGCAAGAGTCACCAAATTATGTACCATTCTCTCTGTGGCACTGAATATTTCAATGGTAATTCACATCAATATTTAAATAGAGACTACTGAACAAGACAAATTGGTCACAACTGGAATCTCTGCCTTCACTTTTACTGAAGAGTAAATTTCCCTTAGAAGCAGTAAGCAAGTAGTGTGTGTTACAATGTAATTGAGAAGTGCCTATAATAACCATACCAACCACACTTACTGAGCTCTGCCCTTTGTAGAAGCTTCTGTAAGCTCCATATAGGAGAAATGATCACAGAGGTTAGCACCGCCTGTTCATTCTCATGTCTCTTTGCTTCATTATTCAGCCATTAATTTTTTTAAAGCCCTTTTGGTGGTAAAACAGAGGTTAATTAAGAAGGGATTAGAAAATATATTGTAATGTTATTAAGGGAGTAATATCTACAAACTTCTGGGAATATTCAAATCTCTGAGCTTGGCAAGAGGTTCTGTGGTGTGCTTACACGCTGCTGGCAGGCATCTTGAGGTCAATAAAGCTGTTAATTCTGCATGCCAAATTGATTTCTGTCTTGTACATATATCAGGACCTATAGAAAGTTGCAGGTAGACTGTAATTATTAAGCTCTAAGAAGCAGAAATACAGGGGGCAACGAGAGGTCTTAAGGTCTTAACACAAACATATTTGGTCCCTTTAATAACTATGAAATACGAGATGAAATATTTAAATTGAAATAAATAGGAGAAAATGAACTACGGATCCAATAAGCTATTAATTTGCAGTTCTTAATAAATATGTTTAAATGTCCTGGCCATTGGTATGATTTGTTTCATGAGGATGTTTTGACTTGCATGTTTTATAAAATATGCTGATTGTGGTAGCAAAAATAAATTACATAAGTATAATTTTTGCTTCTTTCACAAAGGATCCTCAGTAGCATGAAACCATTAGCTGCTTAGAAGGTTAAGGCTTTGAGGCAGTTTAGAAGTCAACAGACTACAATGGAAAAGGTTGATTGAGTTCTGAGTTTCAGTGTATTTCCTGCCGCTTTGCTCTAACTAGCTATGTGACCCTGAGTCAATCACTTAACCTTTCCTCGGGTGTGAGATGAGGAGGTTGGACTACAGGATTTCTGACAGAGTTCAACAGAATCTGCTATTAAATCAAAATGTGGGAACCATGATTAAGTAGCAGTCCACAAACACTGGTTGTGAAAGACACTTGATGAGGTAGGGAAGTTCCTTCAAGTTCATAGACTTCTGGTCCTCTTATTTCACTGCAAACTATTTTTAATAATGTTATCCTGGGGAAGAGACTGTAAAAATAAACAAATCACCTATTCTATTTGCATACTTTTTAATAAGTAAGGATAAAAATAGTAGCCTACAAATATGTCTTTCATGCATATCTATCTAACAAACATAGTACTCTCATGTTGATGTTTTATTTAGTTACTTATTTCCAACCTCTCATGGAAAAGCTTACTGTGGCAAGAGTAAATTTAAAATAGTAATTGTCAGCACTTGGCTGACCAAATAAGAGCATTCATTTTTTTATTAGAACCACACTGTAAAATTTCTGTATTGATTCTAGCCCTCAGACCAAGTACTAAAAATTACCCTTAAACCCAAAGATAATTGAGAAGCAAGAGAATCTGAGTAAAAGCAAGTGGATACATTTTAATTTGGCTGTTAAAGTTAGATCATTAAAATTTGCCAAAAAAAAATCTGAATGGAAGCTTTAAACATTAGACAAGATTTATGCCTGGATGACCCTTGAGTGCCCCACATGGCAATAAAGAAATACTTGTTGCTTCTTATAATAGTTTGATTCAGAAGCTGAGGTCATTCTGATAGTATTTGCTGGCACATTTTTACCTATAGGAATCTTAGACTTAAATTAATGAGCAGAGACTCATGGTATCTTCCTAATCTGTATGACTATAATTTATATTCTACTATTCTGTTTTTGTTTTCCTCACTCCATTGAATTTGAGTCTTGTATAACTGAGAATCCTCCTAACAGAAAGTTTAATATTTCCTCATTACAATGCATTCTAGATTAGAATCAACCCTGTCACCCTTAATATTTCTCCCACATTCAGTGACTGGCAAAGAGATTCAGTGACAGAACCCTATCAAGCTATATTGTCATCCTAGTTGTCAGAAAAAAAAAATCACAATAAAAAGAGAAGCTAACAGGTACTACTAAAGCTTTATTGCAGGAATTTTATAGAGTAGCCTGCTTTAAAGACAAATGTTCTGATGACATAACTTTTAATAATACCAAAGGGATGAAAATACAAAAAAGTAGTAATAGCATTATTGCAATTAAAATGAGTAAGTCCCCCCAGTAGGAAACTTTAAGGACATAAATTAGTAGCACGTGCATACACACACACACAAATACACAAACACACACACAAACACATACACTCGAAGAAATTTAAACATGTGCCAAATGTATGCAGACTTTAAGTTCAATAGTAAACCAGGGAATAAATGTAGCATTGTTAATGAGCCACAAATTTGTAATCACTAAATCATAAATTTATAAATGAAAATAATTGATGTTTATTATACTAATATATATATATATAGACAGACAGGTTGATAGATGATAGATTGACAGATAGATAGATAGATAGATAGATAGATAGATAGATACATCATCAAAGAATAAAATTATATAAACTTTCTCTAGCTCATTTTCAAAATAAAAACCAAAGATTTTAAAACTTTGTTATGTCAAATTTTCTTGAAACTACTCTAATATATTAACTATATATCAGTAGATATTTAGATTTATACATGTTTATTATAAACTAAAAGCAATCTTGGAAGCACACAATCCACAAAAATAATGGAAATAACTTAAGAATTTAATATTTACAAATCATATATGTGTACATGTTCATATTTCACAAAAAAATCATAAAAACATGATGAAGTATTTGTATATATGATGTACATAATGTCATGGGTAAATTAAGGTTAAAGAATGGTAATCTAATTTAATTTTTATAACTTATCTAGTAAAATACTTTCCTCAAAATATTGAACATGCACTTATAAAATGAAGACTTGTAAGTAATTTTACTAAACTTAAACTAGCTGCTCACTCATTTACATGTAAGCACAAGTCAATTGAGTTCTTTACATATAAATTCATTTTTTTAATAACAGTTATCCTTAATGTTTTGACATTGCTTTTGAAATCTGTCACTTTAGAAAACATTAAAAGTTTGAGATCTAGCAAAATTTTTATTGTGTAGTTATCAGGTTTAGAAATACCATTTTGAATAAATAATATTATTTAATATAAAAATGTTGAAAGATGGAAATTCCAAACTCTTGCTTGTGCATGCCCCCCTCACAAACTCCAAAAGAATTACAGTAATACCTGTCCTATGCCCTAGCTTGTACATTAATCCTATTGTTGCCTCCCAATCCGACCAGCAGACAGAAGACAACTAACACTGGAACTTCTTCTCAGCACAGTTTATTCAGGAAACCTTAACATCAAAAAAGCCCCCAATCTTTCGTTCCCAGCCCTTAAATCTCTGTCTCTCCTCCAACCAGAATCTGACACGAAGTCATTCCGGATTGGTGCTGAGCCCATACGTCACATGGCCCGATCTTATGTAACGATGAATAAGCAAAATGCATGCGCAGTGTAGCCTAGTGCCAGCACATGCCAGGCGCCATCTTAAATAGCGCTCCCCACATTCTATCAAGATAGCCTTTGAGTATCTGAAGTTAGTTCTCATCTCCCATTCCTTCAATGGGGAGGAAAATCTCTTATATGCCACACATGAAGATAATTTCACCTCACTGACAAGACAGATGACGTGGAGACTATATCTTTTTCTAATTATTGTTACTGAATTTGAAAACCTGTGATATTAGAGTTTTGTACAAGCCACTTAATAAAGCAACAAAGTCTCTACTGATTATATCAGAGAGAAGGGAGTAGCTCATCTTATTTGCCTGGAGATCCACTTCCACTTTTAACAAAGTTAAAAAATATAGCAATTTACCAATGAAATGATGAGTCTCTATCTGTCACATTATAAAAAGTTTCTTCATCGACAATGTAATTATTATTTTTAGTTTTCCACGTTCCAGTAGAAGTTTCAAAACATAGATTATGACATAGAGGGAATCCATTTTTTATTTCCCCAAGGTTGTTTCTTTTCATTTCACAGCATACGCTACACACACTATCAAGATTGCTTTTTTTTGTTCTTCATAGTTAATAATGTTCACACACTGTAAATTATTAACTGATTTTAGTATAGGTTTATTTCACCAAAACTATTATATTTGAAAATGAATGTTCTCTCTTAAGAGATGTATATTATGAAAGTGTCCCAGGTCCCCACACCATGGGCAGAGGTTTAACAGAACAGTAGTGATGGAGTAACAGCACTGTCAATCCAAATTGATCTGAACCTCAAATAGGAGACAGAATTTTATGTGGAATGCAATTTGCAATTCAGAGCATCCAGTCCAATAGCAGTCTCATCAGGGTGGTTATCCTGAAGACATTGTGCTGATCCACCACAATGGAAAAACCCAGCCAGCCTTATTCAAAGGATTAGCATATTCCTGCACTAGCACACTGCTTCTTCCCTCAGTTCATTACCACAGTTGAAGACATCGGTACATTTCTATTTCCTCGAATTTTTCTCTACACTTTCTCCTGACTAACACTAAAGTTTCAGGTTTTCACTGATAATTTTAACTGGAGTTATTCTTTGAACACAGGAAGAACAAGTGATGATAAGAATTCTATTGCATTTGCTGTACATGGTGATGTATAAAAGACTTACTTCTGAGCTTTTTATACCATTTTTTTTAATTTTAAGCAATGCATGAAATGTATTTTTTAAAAATAACCATATATAGTGAAACAAAAAAAATGGAGCTAATATCCTTAATTACTATAATCATCTGATTTATATTAGGTATATCTTAAATAGTATTATAGCTATAGAGAAGAAGAGTTTAGCTCCCATGAACCTCTTAATGTGGGACACAAATGTAATGTCAGTGATTAAAATGAGGATACTACAACTGGTACTCTGCCATGTTCACTAGTGTCTCAGAAGTGTACTAAATAAATGTACTGCTTTTCTAAGAAATATAAATTTACAAATAAATACTACATTAGAGTATATAATCACGACTTTACGTGTTTTTACTATATTGATAAAGGTACTTAATATATATTTAAATCGAATAATTTAAGAGAAAAAAATGGATACGAAAACTACTACCTCTTGGTTAAAATGATGAGAAAATTGAAGTAACTACATAGACACAACCTACAAGGAAATGAAGTAGGAGGTAACCGAATTGTCACTAAGGGTCATCACTTGGCAGAAAAAGAGGTTGAGGGTGTGTTAAGAAAACAGAAAAAGAATGAGAGAAAAGACAGTAAAATAAATTAACATTGATATAATTATTGAAATCATAGAATAGAGATATTAAAATACTTGACTGAACAAGAAACGTAACTGATGCAGAAAACCAAAAAAGTTGTGTGTGATGATGTTAATTATTGTTCATTATTCATGTGATCTTAAATTTCTTGAGGCCAAACCCTGTGTCTAGTTCATTGTCAAAGCCTTAATATCTTACTAAGATATTCAATAGAGATTGCCTAGAACTCGAAGATTATGAGGTAATAAGAAGTCTGCTTTAGGAAACTCCACTTATAAGGCTTTTATGAAAAATTTCTAAGAAGCAAGTGTTCAGGAAACTAATTTTGAACTCAATTTGAAGAACTTTTACTTTCACCTCAAAGTGAAACAACCTACCTTAAAATTAATAAATATGTTATGATAAATTGAACTACAGATAGGAATAATAAGGTGTGGCAGTTATCAATGTCAAGGATTATTCTACCCTTTTATTAAAACTCTGTAAGAGTAAATAAAGTATACAATAATTTGATTTTCACAAATGATGTAGCACTTAGTATATATACTATGTAATGAACCTTTATCATTTTGTAAAACTTTGTATAATAAAACTTTTTCTAAGACACATTATACTAAAGTTTAAGAAATTCAAGCAATGATGTTCTATAATTAATGCAATTATGGCACTTCATGTCTATTAAATACATTTAAAGTATTGTAACAATTGATACAAAATTTTAAAGAGAAATAACAAATGGTTATCATTGAATAATTAGAAATACTTCAGCTACATAATTGAAATAAAATTGGAAAGTAATTAGTTTTAGCTAATTAGTTTGCTTAAGTTGGGTAACACATCACCAAAATAGAAACCAGTTTTCCAATATGACATTAATACTCACAGTATTAAGATCAGGATCCCACACATACTGATTTTTGCATAATAAACTTCTAAGTATTTTTTCATGACTTCAAGTACAACAGAAAATTCTCCACCCACCCACCGTTTTTTTTTTTTTTTTTTTTTTTTTTTTTTACCAAAAACATTATTGTTCGGAAATAAACATTTATCTTGCTACACTTTATAAAGGCTGTCCTCGGGATTAGCTGTTATTCTAAAAATTAATATTCTGGGGCATTTTAGTTTTTATGAAATTCCCATAGTATGAATTAACACAGATAATTTGAATACTTAGCTGGACTACACCTTCAGACTTTGGTGTGAAAAAAAGTAACTTATTCAATTATAGCTGGGTAAGTTGGCAATTGAAAAAAAGCACATGACTTTAAAAATTCACCAGATAGTAATGGATTTTTATCCTTTAGTACAAGAAGCTTGGTACTCCACCCACATTTAAAAAAAAAGACTTCAGATACCCTTTGGGGAAAAAAAAATACATTGGGCTTCATTTAGAACAACAGGAAAGCAGAACAGGGACATCTTGAAAAATCATAGACATACACAGAGACAAAATATATTAAGAAACTTCTTTTCAGAAACAATAAATACATTTGATTTAGAATTTGTGTCTTCTAACTACCACTAGGTAAAACAGCATTGTTGCTTGCCAGGCCAACATTTTAGTACTGAATCAAATTCCCAGTCTTCATTCATTAATTTTCAATTATTGTAATTTGATTTTTAAAATCCTTTTGTGTCCTTACTATTGTCCTCAAATATTAATGTTTCACAAACTTCAAAACTCTTAACTTTGATAGCAGAAAGAATAATCAAAACACCAAAGTTTCCTCTTTTTATGTGTTCTAAACTGCTCCAATATGTTTAAAAACTCATTAAGGTATTTCAAAAGAAAGTTCAGTTGTTAAAATCACTTTGTGTCTATATTGCTACTTTTGTAATGACTGTGACAGAGGGAGGTCTGCTTTTCAACAAATATGTGTTTGATAAGGAAGAGAGAAAAATACTTTTTAAATACTCTGAAATGTACTTCAAATTGCAAATGGGAATGTACCTGAATTGTAAAATACACTTAAGAGTGTCCTAGTGAAATAAAGTAAGATCCATTAATTGTCCTTCAGAAACTTATCACTACAATTTATGACCAAAATTTGTATATGTGTTGCTTATCTCAACTGTTAAATATAGATAGATAGATAGATAGATAGATAGATAGATAGATAGATAGTAGATAGATAGATAGATGGATATAATAGTTTTAGTAGATGGAAAGCTGGTACTATGTGTTTTATATCTTGTAGAACATTTTTAAACAAAAATTCTTCCTTAAATAATCTCAATGTAGCCATTTATAAAAGGAAATTTCTCAACTTTGATGCTCAGAATTTCTCAAAGATACAGAACTCCAACAAAACTTATAGTCTTATCTTGTTGTTTTGCTCTATATTTCCCTCCTATATTTAATACTTAATAGGACATAAGAAAAATTCTCTTCTGTATTTAATACTTAATAAGATATAAGAAGACAAATTTGTAATCTTCATTCAACAGTTTCTTTCCAAATTTTATATAGTTTTGCTAGTGTTGATTTATTAATCTGTTGCATTCATAAAGCAAAACTGTACTATTAAAATTGTGATAATGAACTATTTTGTTTATTCTTTCTAATAGGGCAGTAACAGCAACATCAACCATTTACAATTATATTCAAAATATTTCTTACCAAATATTTAGCACTTGGCCCTTCTATGAAAGACATCAGTAACTCTTCCATCAGCCAGCCCTCCAAATCTCTCTTATCTTCATTGCCAGTTGACATCATTGTTCAAAATTTAATTTTAATTTTATCATGTCAAGAGTTTTCTTCACTTCATTTCAGCTGTTCCTTTCATATAATTGCCTATGCTGTTCCACTCGATTGCCTTGTTCAAGCCTGTTCTGCATACTACAGTTAGCAGTAAATCATCTGAAGTGGATCTCTGGCCTCTGCAAAACTATTTTATATCATTTTGATAAATGAGGAAAGTTGTACTTTATAAGATTAAAAGTAAATTTCTGAACGTGGTTGCTTTTCATCCAGCCTATGCAAATCCAAGAGATCCACACGGAGGCACTAATTGCTATCTTCTTTGGTCTTTGTGTTACTTGTTCAGCAATAAAATCTACTAATTTTGTAACTTAAAACCGATGCATAGAAATCCTTTCCAAATATTTCAAATAGAAGGAAGTATTCCATTACTTACCCTGTATTATTCTTACGGACCATGTGGCATGTGATTGTATGCATAACATGTTTCCCCAGGTCCTTTAGGAATATTATCTGACAGTCCATATAGCTTATACATTATTTTATACTGAGAAGACTAACAGTTACCAAACAAGACATTTATATTTCTTTTAGAGTCAAATACAAAGGGAATTGTTTAAGTTGAGGTTTCTGTTGCTGTGATGAAACACTATGACTAAAAAGCAAATTGGGGAGAAAACGGTTTATTTAGTGTAGACTTCCATATTTCTGATCATTAGTGAAGGAAATCACAACAGGAACTCAAACAGGACAAAATTCTGGAGGCAGGAGCTGATGCAGACACCATGGAAGGATGCTGCTTACTGGTTTGTTCTACATGGCTTGCTCAGAACTACCACCCCAGGGATGGCACCATTGGGAATGGGTTAGGCCCTCCCCCATTGATCACTAATTGAAAAAATGCCTTATGGCTAGAGCTCATGAAGGCATTTTCTCAACTGAGGCTTTTTTCCCTCTGTTGACTCTAACTTGTGTCAAGTTAACACATAAAAACATCCACGACAGACATTTAATAATAGGATTAGTATGGATGTGGGATGAATCAGCTATACCAAATAATATATTCCTGTGTATATATGATTTGAATAGAGATATCTGTATGACACCAGGAGATCTAACCCACAACAGGAAATTTGTGTTTAGGTCATGTTTGTAATTTCTCTTTTCTTCAATCATGCTTCTATTTCCTAGGCCTATAATTTCTATCAATACGTTTGAATTTTGTAAAACATTATGACTTAATTCAGTCAATACTATTTTATTTGGTGTCCAAAAATGGAATATTTACTGAAATTAAGGTATTTGTTATAATAAATTACTCATGCTGTTACAATAATATTCTTGAGGTATCTTTTGCATTTTTATTTAGTTTCTGGGGATAATTAATGCAGAATTTAATGAATCATTCTGCAGGGTAACTTTAGAAATATCTAGAAGCGCTTATTATTTGGATAGCCATTTAAACATGTTTTATCCCTTGACTTCTCTTAGCTTCTCATCTGTGCTTTTGTCTTTGCTTTAAAGGAATGAGTACTTTTAAATTCCATCAGTATCTTGAAAGAAGTAAGGGTCATTCTGTTCAGAAGAAAAATCCTTGTTTGCTAGGATTTCACATTCATATTGAAGCTAGGACTGCAATGGATTTAACAACATTGTTCTCCATCAAAGGTCAGCTTTGACACCACAGGGTAAACCAAGGAAGGCAGAAAGGTGTGGAGTTGGTGATTGCTAAAATTAGTGCTAATAACAGCAGATGTAGGTCAACACTAGGAAAATTGAGGAGTCGGTTCAGATAGCAAATAACAGGGGCTGCTGCCTATTGCAGCCAGTGATTAGAGAAAATGAAAAGAAAACACACACACACACACACACACACACACACACACACACACACACACACACAAAGAGTGGACAAAGAAATGCAGGCTTTAACAACTTCAATTTTTCTCTTAAGTCTTTTATACACCCTGAGACAAAGTTTTGATGTGAGAAGAAAATTACCTCCTAGGCACAAGTTACACATTTTCTATAAACAATCACCACACAAAAAAAAATCCTTCAAAAGTAGATTAAAGTCACTGCACAAAAGGAAATTACAACAGGATTATTGATTACGTATTCTTCTTTTGAAACTTACACCTAACTAAACATTTCTCATCTAACTTTCTCTACACAAGCTCATTGTAACCCCATAGCAACGATTCTTTTCTCATAGATTAAAAAAGATTTAAGCAAGCCAAGTCTACAGTGGCAAGTTTCTCCCTATGCTTG
Organism: Mastomys natalensis; assembly: GCA_021653895.1. Taxonomy (NCBI): domain Eukaryota; kingdom Metazoa; phylum Chordata; class Mammalia; order Rodentia; family Muridae; genus Mastomys; species Mastomys natalensis. The sequence goes on along the minus strand of JAJTUV010000791.1, from coordinate 132,163 downwards.
GCTGATGACCATCTGTACTTACTAAGAAACAGGTCATCTGTCTTAAGTTTTAGTTTCAAGTCTTGATCAGCAAAACGGACTAATCATCAGTTCTCTGTTCTTATAATCATAATGGAATTGTGTATTCTTTATTCATAACCTTTCTATTTCATGGTGCACACCAAAAACATGTTACCATATCCATAGATCACAAGATCAAGGAACTCAGGCCCAACCTAGGGTGAATGCCTTCTTTGATCATTAACTTGATTCAAACCTATTTTTCTTGCTGCGTCAATTCTGTGCTTGCAATGCATGATCGCTCACTGCATTCCTTTCTCTAACTCATGCAGCTCTTTCCATTCTATAAGGAAGGGGCACATTCTATTCCTGATTCTACCTTTAAACTTTCTATCCACTACCCTAACTTCCCAAAATTATTTGTATCAAGCTAACTTACTAACACTTAAATCAGACTGGAAATTTCATAAAATCATTAACTCTTCTAAACAGAATTATCTCATGAACATTCATTTGCATGTTGATCTTCAAGAAACTTGCCCAACAGAGTGGACACAGAGTACTCAGGGAGTGATCACATCAGGTTATAAGCAGTGAGATTCTCCCAGTGTCCACTCACACCAAGCCAGATAAATGAGGAGTGTGGCAATGACAAACATGAGAAGGCACATCAGTAGTAAGAAGCAATCCTGTCATGAAGTCTCTGAGTCATTCCTTTTCAGATCATACTTGTCGCAGCTGAGCAAGACGGTGTGATGTCTCCAGGATGCTCAACTGCTCACTTCATGATGTCTGCCAGTTTCCAAATCCACACACTGAAGCTTCACCCTTAATTTCTCACAATCTGGTTATATTTACAGATAGTCTTTAAAGAGATTAAGATTTAGTGAGCTAACATGTGTGGGCTTTATTCCAGTATGAGTGCTGTTCTTGCAAGAAAAAACAAACAAACAAAAATTAGAATATGGAATACAAATGGAAGCAGATACAGGGAGACTATGGACAAGACAAGAAGGGCCAGAGAAATACTGATAAATCTTAGAAGAGGCTACCTCTGCAAAGACTGGTTGACTGATTAGAAGTGCAGTTAGAATGTTACAGGTATAGTGCTTTTTATATACGTTATCTTGAACTAGCTTCAACCCCCTGAATAGTCTTTGCCCACCTCTGTGTCTAAACTAACACCCCAAGACTAATCAATTAAAAACTTTTTAGACTCTATTAATCCACCACTGACCCTAAAGCTAAAAATGTCACAGGATACCATCGGAGGCCGGAAGGAAAGCTCCCCAAAATCTTGCTGTAACCAGCTTTCTAATGTACCCACTAATGTATTTTATACTTTCCTAAATTTATGAATTTCTTTGTTTTGTAAATGTCTAAGACTTTATGAAAGTGTTTCCATGTTGGAACAGGTTATTTGGAGTACACTGAACAATTGTTCTTGGACCATGGGCACTCAAATAGTCTCCAGAATTTACTCTTAATTTTTATTAGATGGGAGCTGTGGTTTTGTGCTAAAAGAAGAAAACTAAACCTGCCACAACATGGTCTGAAATTTCTAGATGCCAGGAGTGCACAAAATAAACAAATAAATTTTCGTTTTCAAATCCTGGTCCTCTTCTGTGGTTCCCAGCAAACCTTTCTAGTAGCTTCTGAGGTTAAGTGCTATAATGCAATTAGAAGTATATTTATAAAGAGCTAGTTTACAATTCAAATAAATGCTGTTTTCACACACTATAAATACCAGTTGGCAAGTTTAGAGCTGAAACAGAAAATACAGTGAGTGGCCAGAAAAAGGCATTTAGGCAAACAGTCAGGCGCTTTATACATGAAGCTTTCTAAATGAATTTCTTGCTTTCCCTCTGCCTGTCATTGTACCTGTTTTTCCATTTACTGAGCCTCAAGTGCTGTTTCTAAGAAATAAATGGCTTCAGTAAACAGCACTCTCTCATTGAGATGAGGAAATCTAACAATCCTACGGAGCTTGGCATCTCTTGGTTCACCTCTCCCTTAATCATAAATCTGCATCATAAACTCTGACATTTGCTGCCTCCAAAGATGTCATGAAACACTAAACAGGTATAATCATGGACAAGAGGAATAGGTTAGGTTAATAGGACTTAATAATTTCTGTTCCTTTCCACATGTCCACATTCTGAAGGTCTACCAAGTTATCATAAACTCTTTAGACTCAAATGGCAACAAAAAATACAAATACCAACTCTCCTAGCCTTCTCTCTTGTTTCTTTTTTTTTTCATAAGATTCTACAAACTCCTTAGGAATTTTTACTGTGTCAAAAATGTCTAAACACAATGATGGATAGTATTTTTTTTAAAGAACATTCCTGTATCAGATTAGAATTTTTAACTATATAAACAGAAAATCCTCATTCCTGTCTCTTGCCACATTTAAAACACTTTCTAAAATTTCTATGAATTTTGCTTTTATTTCATCTTTTTTTTTTTTTTTTTTTTTTTAGTCTTTCGAGTTGAAGGACGGTTCTCTGTGTAGCCCAGGCTGTCCTGGAACTCACCTGTAGACCAGGCTGGCCTCAAACTCAGAAATCTGCCTACCTCTGCCTCCCAAGTGTTGGATTAAAGGGGCACCACCACCGCCCAACTGTATGGTTTTTATACTCAAGTAGAAAATAGTAAAGTTTCAAGCACAGAGATAAATTTAAATATCTTTGTGCATCAAATTCCAATCTCTATTAGTGACCAACAATAGTTCCTATCAGCTATATTAAAATTAACGTTGAATGTATGGAACACGTATAGAACTAGTTTATGTACATATTGCAAGGTTCTGAGCTTAAACCTTAGCTCCTATGCACACAGACAGACAAACACACATACAGAGTAATACATCAAGCATGATTAGAATTTATTTCTACACATTTTTCAAAATATAAATGCTATAAAGTAATAGATTTTTTAAAATTAAAAATAAATTCTAACACTGCAGTGAAGAAGTGGTCAAACCCAGAACATCATTGAATGAGCTTGATGGATTTTGCTATGAATGATTTACATGATCATCCAAAATATATGGATGTGTGAACACTAACAAGTGTGACTTGTCATTGGTGAGAAAACAAAATGTGCAGTTACATTATTATGCCAATATGAAAGCACCATGATCTACAGGGTCAACCCTTGTATCTACTTAGTGATTTAATTACAAATTGTTTCAATTATTTGAAGGGAAAACATTCTGGAAAATAGTTTCTTTAAATTATCAGTTGCTTTTAATAAATACTAAAATGAGAACCTAACAAAAATATAATTTATGCATACTTTCCCTCCCTACAGATACATAATTTACAGAATGAATTACTTACCCATAAAATGAGTTAAATAAATAACTTTATTTATGTAATAAATATAAAGAAAACTCTTTAGTGACTGCTTAGAAGACATTTTAATGAAAACTGATTTTTTTCTATACACATGTCTATTTATAGATATATAAACAATAAGGAAGTATATGTTAAAGCACACTAAAAGCACATCAGTACATTAATATTGAGTGATATTGAGCAATAATTCAGTGGAATTATTAATTATATACTTTACTCTAATTTTTAAATCTCCATCCATATTTTGAAGAAAATTTTTTGTTCTTACATTATATAGTGAACTGTTATTGAAACTCTTTCCCCCACAGTATTTCTAATTTCAGTCCAGTAGTTCACTGACATTAAATTACTTATAGATTCCTAAATGCCCTTTGTTAATTTAAAAACAAAAATATTAGATATTTTCTTTTTTTACATTTCAAATGTTATCCTCTTTTTGTGGTTTCCCCTCTGAAAAGTCCCTATCCCATCCCCCCTGCCCCTGCTTCTATGAGGGTGTTCCCCCATCCATCCACCCACTCCTGCTTCCCCCTGCATGGGGCATCCAGCCTTCACAGGACCAAAGGCCTCTCCTCCCATCGTTCCCCAACAAGGCCATACTCTGCTACATATGCATCTGGAGCCATGAGTCTCTCCATGTGTACTCTTTGATTGGTGGTTTAGTCCCTGGGAGGTTTGGCATGTCTGGTTGGTTCATAATGTTGTTCCTGCAACAACCCCTTCAGCTCCTTCGGTCCTTTCTCTAACTCCTCCATTTGGGACACCATGCTCAATCCAATGGTTGACTGTGAGCATCCAGCTCTGTATTTGTCAGGTTCTGGAAGAATATCAGTAGTAAACATCTGTAGATCCCTGTTTCACATTCCAGGTCTCTTCTCTAATTACATGAATCATTTATCTTTCTACTGAGCTCAGGATCTTTTTTATCACCTAGAATATCTCTTCTCATTCATCAATACCCAAAACCAGATAGTCAAGGCACTAAGCAGCCTTTGAGTTCCCTGTCTTTGCAGAAAGAGAAAAGGGAAATTTCTGCTTCTTTTATTGTCATCTGAGAAGATATTTAGATTCTTCTCTAAGAAAGTCTGGAGGAGTGGAGGTCATGTTCACTGCAGATATTCTCAGTTACATCATTGTACTGTTATCCTCTCAGTCCACTGATATTGCATCCTCTAACTACCTCCCAGAAATAACACCTCAGAAACGTTTATTTCAGTTCAGTGGGAATTTCCTGGAATCCTAAGCCCTGGCTTGCTCTCAGACTTTCAGTGTATTTCTTTTTTGATATGGATAAAAGACTCTGCACTATTCCATTGAGTTCATATAACAAATGTTTTTATTTACTTAAAATTGTTTAGCTTTTATTTTTGTTCTTAAGACTGCAGTGCCAAATGAACTTTGACCGTGAGACTGTTTCTTAACAATAAGAATTTAAGTAAGGATGCTTAATGATTTGCTACTTGACCCAAGAACAAAGTGAATTTACTCTGGTGAATTAAAAGGATGCCGTTTAATGCTTGTATGTTTACTGTGCTGTACTACAAGGATACCATTGGACACTTATGTATTTAAGTAGACAATGGATTCAGTGCAGACAATGTCTATCATATTTGATTTCTGAACAGATAGCAATTTCATCATGTGCATAAGCAACTGAATTAATGAAAGGTTGCTAGTGTTGTGAATCAAGGGCACATTCATCCTATATCTATAAAGATTGTCAATAACCAAATTGCTTATGAATTGCATATCCTAAAACTTAACTCTTGATAAAGTGTTTCTTCTTACTGGCTTTTTTAACCTAAGATTGTGAGTTATAAAAATTCTTATTATCTATCACATAATTTTAAACTATTAGGTATTCTATACCTTTGAATATTGACAAACCCCACAATTCTTTCTAACAGAAAAATGACAAAGATCTTAGTACACCAAACGATTAAACGTTCTATAGAAATAAAGGCTATGGAAGCATAAAGACTCCTGCACAGAGGAAAAAAAATGTGTTAACAAAATTCTCCTTTTGGGCTTGAGAAACTAAGAACATTTTTGTAATTATGGAGAAATTTTGGATTACATAGCGAGATTTTCTAATTATTCCTGTCACTGTTATTCTTTTTCTCTTCATATAATAAGAATTTCCTGCCAGTGATAAGCAATAAAGATAATGACACGAAATTCATTACCAAACAGCTCTACATTTAATAGACGGGGAAAGGCTACACGTCTTCTCTCCAATACCTTGAGCAAAAGACTGATGACATCTTTTCCACTTTATCCAACAAGGCACTAGAAATCCTGTCTAAACCAAAGAAGACAGACAAATGATTGTTCATGAAACTAGAAAATAAGTTAAATTGCCCCATAGATGAAGTTATTTTATATATGAATGTCAAAAAATCCTGTTCGAACGAACAAATAAATTCAGAAATATATGAATTCAGAAAAGACATGACATCACTTAAAATAACAGCATTATCAGGATATGACACTAACAAATTAACAAAGAACTAAAGAAAGCAATTAATTCTATTTGAAGTATTGTTAAAGAACAATACATTACATAGGAAAAATTTTAAAAAATATGCAAATTATCTCTATATCATTATCTATAGTGAAAATTATAAAGAATTAATGAAAGAACTTGGAAACATGAATTAAAACAATCAATATTGTTAGTCTTTTTGTATTACCCAAAGTTATACATATGAAATCCCCACATATCCAAACCTATATTGCCCAGAATATCAATGTCATTCATCTCATGAACAAAATGCTCACGAGTGCGAATACGGAGATAAAGTGTGGAGCACAGACTGAACGAGGGACCATCCTGAGACTGCCCCACCTGGGGATCCATCCTATGTGCAGTCACCAAACAAAGACACTGTTGTGGATGCCAGGAAGTGCGTGGTGACAGGAGCCTGATATAGCTGTCTCCTGAGAGGCTCTCACAGATCTGATATATACAGAGGGGGCAGCTCATAAGGGAGGAGTTAGAGAGAGGACTGAAGGAGCTTAAGGGGTCTGTGGGCTCCATGGGGAGAGCAACAATACCAACCAAGCAGAGCTCCCAGGGTCTAATCCACCCAGCCTGGGAACACACATGGAGGGACCCATGGCTCCAGCTGTGTATGTAGTGGATGATGGCTTTGTTGGGCATCGGTAGGAGAGGAGGCCTTTGGTCCCATAAAGGCTGGATGCCCCAGTGTGGGGGAATTCCAGGGCAGGGAAACATGAGTGAATGGATGGTTAGTACGCCCATATAGAAGCAGGAGGAGGGGGGATAGGATGGAGGTTTCTGAGGGGGAATGGGGAAAGAAGATAACATTTGAGATGAAATAAATAAAATATCACACACACATGCACACATACCCGCACGTGCACACACACACACAGCATATACACAGTCCCACTTATGGAATGTATACCAGATATGTTACTGTGCATACCTTCATGGTAAAGAAAGTGATAAAATTTTGCTTATAACTCAGATGCATATTAACTGTATAGCTAACTCCTCATTAGTATGTATTTATACATTAGTACTTGAAATACTATTAATATATTATTTCCTAGGAGCCACAAATATTTATAAAATCCACAGCTTGGAATGACTTGTTTGTTGGAGACAAGGTGGACCTCTGACAGGATGTCATGAATACTATCTATCCACAAGCTAGAAACTGCATTCTGGTAAGAGATTCATCCACCTCCAGAATTACTAAATTATCTATTCAGCTTTCTACCTTAGGTTAAACTTGTTAACCTAATAAAAAAAAAAAACCTTGTAAAAAAAGAAAAAATGAAAAAAAGGAATACATAAACAAAAAAGAAAAAGAAGGAAAGAAAAGAATCTCTTAGAAGTTGAAGAAGAGGGATGAATGGATACTAAATTACAATTAAGAGCCTAATGGTATGGCAATGTGGGGTCATTACAGAGACAATGTGCCATATGTTTCATGAAGATAGAAGATAAGCTTTGTTCAACAAAGATTGTCAGCCCTGAAAACATTCATAAAAGTAACATTATGCACACTGAATAAATTGTGTTCATGTATTTTAGAATATATATGTATATACATATACATTTATGCATATAACAGTAGTTAATACAAAAGAGGCCATAAACATAAAAGAAAGTGAGGGTGAGTATATGGGAGTTTTGGGAAGGAGGAAAGGAAAGAAGAAAACACTATAATTAAATTGTCATCTCAGAAAATAAAAGAAATGCATTTTTTAAAAATGAGGTGTTTAAATAAAAATATGTTGAACCTGATTAATCATTGTCTATGTATATTTAAGAATTTAGCCATTGTGTTCAGACCTTTAATATACACATATTAAGTATAACATTGACATCTTTATCAGTTAAAATATTTTCAAACGGTAATGCATTTTATTGACACCAATCTGAAAAACCGTTGAGCACCAGCATACATTGTTGAGAACCATTCATGGGAGTCTAATTTATGTATAAATTGTGTTACTAATAATGATTAAGTATTTTGATCCTTTAAGTTTTAAGATATGATTCTTTCATGGAAGATAAAATGTACAAATAAGAATACACCACGGACCTACAGTGACATGCTTATTATCACTGTGAGCTTTATATAACCATAGACTATTTATAAGTAGAAGGTAAAACAAAGGGACATTTAAAATGTTGCTTTGTTGGTTTTAATGGCAGAATACAGGCAGCATCTTCTAGAAAAGAGTAAAACCAGGGAGACAAATTTGACCTTGCAGCCTCCGATAGAGATCCAGCCCTGCTGAGTCCATTTAGACCTTTGGCTGTATCAAATGTAAAGCAATACATTGACATGGCTTTCACTGCAGTTCTGTGTGATTTCTATATATAAGGATAAAATTTTGCTACCAACAAATTTGCAGTGGCTCTACCTAAACAGGATCATTGAACCAAATCTATAGACAGAAATGTTCTAATATCTAAAAGTGATCTTATAATAAATAATTCCATAAACATAAATAGGTATCATTATAATGGGTATTTTTCTGTTCTCTTTTATGATATTATATTAAAACACAGAGGTAATTTGTGAAATCATTTGTGCATGTATTAAACCTATATAACAATGGTTTCTGATATTCTAAGATTTCCCACTTATACAACCAAAATTAAACTTCACTTTGAGAGAAGAACATAATAATAAAATTAGATTACACTTAAAAGAACGTGGTAGCCTATCAGGGAACAAGATCCTAGGTCAGAGAGTCCACTGAAATTCTGCCCCTGGTTCTGTGCTCAGGACATCAGAACACTGAGGCCTGGTGTATCTCTGAGATGGAGAGATGAAGCGCAATGACTGTGACGGACCTCCACATGCATTGTGTGCTGTCAATCCTTGCTATTCTCAGCCAAAAATAACTTTCAAACTTGATCCCTGTGGTTACAGAAGCAACAGAAGTGCGAGCATGAAGTCATTACCAGTGACCCCAAAAGATCAATGCAAGATTTAAGATATTGATGATAACTGTAACGCTCAAATTCTTCAAATCACAGAAGCGATCCCTATTTACCCAGTACAGATGACATTGAATCATGGGAAATGATCATCAGAAATTGTCTGTTTATATTAGTAAGCTTTCTTATTAGCTTATAAGCAACATACAGCTTGTTTTCTTCTGAGTTAATCAGTGGTAGACATTGACTGTTAAAAAATAACACAATGTCAAAAGAATTATAAGCATGATTTTTACTTTACACATTTTTTCTTTTTATTTTCTAAATGTGAATTTGCCATTTAATGGCTGATAGGGAGAGAGTCATTTCAGAAATTTAAAAAAAAAAATTGTTGACAGCCATTTAAGTCCTGGGCTAAAATTGAATTCTCCTGGCATTATCAGCCTCGAGAGCTTATATGTATGTAAGAGTTCTAATTCCAGTAGTAGTTCTGTGGACATGGTATGTAAAAGAAAAAGCAGGATTGCTTATATACACATATGAAAAATGAATGTGATCCTATAATAAGCATAATCAGAAATATTTATCATTATAAGGGGTATTCTCTCTTTAAGATATTTTGTTAATGCAGAGTGGTAATTTGTGAAATATATATATGTGTATATATATATATATATATATATATATATATATGTGTGTGTGTGTTTATGTATACATGTATACATATGCATATATATACAGATTACATATTTTTCTATTATATGAGTAATTTTTTAAAATGTAAAACTATATGATCAATAATTATATAATATTAATATTAGTTAGAACAGTGAGATAAAGATATTTGGGTAAATAATATACATAGTTAAATGATTTATATATAGGGAGCTATTTTTAAAAGCAATTTCTTTTTTTTCAGAAATCTTTGTTCAGAACATTTTAGCAAGCACATAATATATAGAATTATTACACACACAGCCAACAAAAAGTAACCTAGGACCCAGCACCCTTCTCATGCCCTCTTTTCAGACTACTTCTGAAGTAATAAAAGGGTCAAGGTTTTCCATTATTCTATAGTTCAGGGATTGAATTGGCCTTTGTTCTTGTCTAAGGAGATTTATTATATTAAATTGAGAGGCAAAATAGTTCAAGTTAATACCTTGGCATTGCTAGACCCAGATTCTTTTTAGCAGTAAAATGGAGTCAATGCTTGCATCTAATCCATACAGTTACTGCAAAGTAGATATAAGATAAATTATATGAAGATCATGTGTTGGACATTTTACTCCTTATCAAAAATTCATACTCAAATTTATATTATTCATTAATACTATTAACTAAAACTATGATTTAAAATCTTGTTTCTAGTTCCTGTTCTTGTCACTTTTGCTAACCCCACTGTGTCCATTTGGCTCCCGAACGTAATGTAACAGTGGATCTGCTGCCAGTGCCTTTGCTAAAATGACTAGTACTGCTTAGTTTTTGTCTACTTGATGCAAACAAATAGTTTGGGAACAGGGAACTTTAATCAAAAAGATGCCTCCAGTCAGATTGTCCTTGAGGAAAGGCCATGAGACATCTTCTTGATTAATGAATGATATGAGAGGGCCCAGGCCATTGTTGCTAGAGCCATTACTAGACAGGCTGTCCGGGGTTGTGTGAGAAAGCAAGCTGAGAAAGCCACGATAAAGCACATCAGTAAGCATTCCACCATAGTTCCTGTCCCTCCTTCTGCCCTGAATTCACTTTATAATTGAATAATATGTAAGCCAAATTAAACACTTTCCTCCTTATACTTGTTTTGGACATGGTGTTTATTACAACTATTGAAAGTAAAATAGGGACAAGCCCTCTATTGAATATACTTATTTACAAAACAAATCTTATAATGCTAGGTTATCTATCTCTACCAGCTGATATTAAGATCTAAGAGTCTCTAACAAGAAAAATCTTCCAAATGGGCTCCTCCAAAACTGGAAGGTATTTTAATTCAAGAGTTTTCCAAAAGAAGTAAATGAAACACACAAGGCCAGATGTCACTTTAACACTGTCCTCATTTAGGATAAGACTAGGATGAAAATTCACTTTCTTTTTATTTAAAAATAGATTATTTTCTCGCCACCCTCATAGCTCCTCCTTACCTTGCCTCTCCTCTAGATCCACCCCATGTTTGTTTCCTCTTTAGTAAAGAATAGGCATCCAAGAGAAGACACCCAAAAAGGACAAAACAAGGTAACAATAAGACCAAACAAAAACTTTTATATTGAGACAAGGCAAGGCAACCCAATAGAAAGGAGATTTCCAAAAGCAAGCAAAAGAGTAAGAACAAAAACTCTAGTGACACCTCATGTTGGCAAGGATATGTAGCAAGGGGAACACTCCTCCATTGCTGGTAGAAGTACAAACTTATACAACCATGTTTCTCAGAAAATTTGGACTAGTTTAACTTGAAGACCCAGCTATACCAATCTTGGGTATAAACCCAAAAGACGCTCCACCATACCACACGGACACTTGCTCAACTATGTTCATAGAAGTTTTATTCTTAATAGCCACAAACTATAAAACAATCTAGATGATTCTCAACTGAAAAATGGATAAAGAAAACATGGTACATTTACACAATGAAATCTTGCTCACCTATTAAAAATAATGACATCAGTCAGGCAGTGGTGGCGCAAGCCTTTAATCCCAGCACTTGGGAGGCAGAGGCAGGCAGATTTCTGAGTTCGAGGCCAGCCTGGTCTACAGAGTGAGTTCCAGGACAGCCCGGACTACACAGAAACCCTGTCTCGAAAAACCGAATAATAATAATGATGATGACATCATGAAATTGCAGGCAGATGGGTGGAACTAGAAAATATCACCCTGAGTGAGGTAACCCACATCCAGGAAGGCAAACATAATATGTACTCACTTATGTGTAGATATTCACCATAAAGTACAGGATGACCCTGCTAAAATTCACAGACCCAAAGAAGGTAAGTAGCAAGGGGAACACTCCTCCATTGCTGGTAGAAGTACAAACTTATACAACCATGTTTCTCAGAAAATTTGGACTAGTTTAACTTGAAGACCCAGCTATACCAATCTTGGGTATAAACCCAAAAGTTTGAATCTCTCTGAGAAAGGGACATAAAATAGACATTTGGGGTGGACTGAAGCAGGGAACTAAGTGGGAGGGAAACTAGGGAGAGGAACAGGAGGGAGAAGTATGGGTAGGGTGCCAGCAAAGAGAACTGGAATCAGTTGCACTTATCTCTGAAACAAGCTAGAAATCGTTTTTTTTTTTCTTTTTTTTAATTATTTATTTATGTGTTTATTTATTTTTGAATCAAATCGTAATTTTTACTTATTCACACAGGAGTTATAAACACAAAAATGCAGGACGTGGGGAAGAGGATGACAGTGGAGCATAGGTGTTCAGGGGGAGTACAGATACCTTTCAGAACAGGGTATAGGCTGGGTGAAGGTTCAGGGGACAGGTCACTATGACTCTGCCTATGATTCACTTGTCTTTATCTAAGTTGGTACTGTCTGCCGAGACTGCCTATTTACAAGGTCTATGAATACTCAGACTGGTAAATTTCCATAAAAGCTGCCTGTTTACCAAAGCTTATAGCCTTCTGTTTTAATGTTTTTCCACAGAGACCCAAGACTTTATGTTAGCATGTATGTATGTCAGGCCTATTGCTGATTTTAGGCCTATGGCTGATTTTAGGCATTCAGTGTATAAGCAGGGCTGCCCCTGACATCTCCTCCCTTCTCTAAGTATAGAAGGGCCACGGCGATTCTAATCTTGTGAATTCTTGCTTAGGCCGCGAGGCTAAGCACTGCAAGGCAATATAAATAAAAGTTAAAAATATCTCTCTGGGTTCCCTAAAGGACAAGCCTGACTGCATATTGGTTGATGTCAAAAGTATCCCCCCTCCAGGAAAAAGACATCAGGATGGGTATGGCCCTCATGCCTCACTGGACAATGACAGGAGGAGCCATTACAAGGTCCCCTTCCATTATTGGAGGTCAGGCCTCTATCCCTGCCTTTGCAAGATTAGAAATCTTATACAATGGAAACTCTCAGGAATCTATGAGGGTGACCGTAGCTAAGACTCTTAACAATAGGGGGGATATGGAAAATGAAACCTGTAACCAGGCAAGACTTCCTTTTTTTTTTTTTTTTTTTTGTATTCCTGATGTTTAATATTGTATTTGAAAGGGTACAATTTAATGTCTTCACAGTGCAAGGTCACAAGCATTACTGTCTAGTTCCAGAACATTTTCAGCCCCTTCAGAGGAAAGCTCCTGCTACCCTGCAGTCATTCCAAGTTCCCCGTCCTTTCTGTTCCTGACATCCACCCATCTGTTAGCATTTTTATTGCATGGTTAATTTTGTTTTAAAGGGAAAAATAGCACATGACCTCTACTTTCGCCAGGTCTTTTGTTAGCTCTTCAATGGGAGGAATTCCCAAGTTTCCCAAGGTCTCTGCTGGATTCTCAAGAAGTCCTGGGTATCTTTCAGTCCTGTTCAGTCTCAGTTCATGAGCTTCACTCATGGCCTGCCCTGTGGGGAAAGAACAGCAGAGTAGAAGGAAAAATGGTGTTTGGGAGGGGAAATGGGGTCTGGGAACAAGGTCATTTGGAAAGGTCTGCTCCCTCTTCTGCTTAACCCTCAGGAATGGTTCCATTAATACCCAGGCAAGACTTCCAATGGAGGGATGGGAATACCAACATAGCCTTATAGCATTTGTCCCACAGTTTTTTCTTTTCCTTCCTAAAAGTCATACAGAGTTAAAGAGGGAGCAGAAAGTGAGGGAATAGACAACCAATAATTGGCACAGTTTGAGACCTATGCCTTGAGTGAGAGCCCACCCTTGACACTATTAATAATATTCTGCTATACTTGCAGACAGGAGGCTAGCAAAACTGTCATCTGTGTGGCTTTACCTAGCATCTGATGAAAACATACAGAAACACAGCCAAACATTAGATGGAGCCTGGGAAATCTTGTGGAAGGGAGGGAAAAGGATTGAAGCAGCCAGAGATCTAGGACACTACAAAAAGAAGGAAAAAAAAAAGAATGGAAGAGGAGCATAGGGAAAAGTTAGGTAAAAAAGAAGGCCTGGGAGGAGAGGAGGGAGGGGAACTTACTTACATTGTCATTTACCACAACTTAACTTTTTAAATGTGTTGTGAATAAATTTTAATATTTGTGGTTTCTCTATTAATTAATGTGGTAACCATAGTATCTGTTTTCAATAATTTACATTTACTTTGCTTTTATGTTTTGAGCCCTCTGTTTGTACGTTATTCACTTTGACATGCAGGCAACCACCTGATGGGGCCTAGTGACTTTCCTTGCTGGAAATATTTCAATATGACATAAATTGAGTGCAATGAACCTTCAATTTTGATGACTCTAGGTATCTCAACATTTTTGTTTTGCTTTCTCAAGAGGTAATTATATTTTGGTTTTGTTCTGTTTTACAAAAGACTGAACTTTTTTTTTGTTTTGTTTTGTTTGTTTTTTTTCCATTTCTAGGAAATGAGTAGAAATTGTTTAGAATGGTTATCTGTTGACTGGCATGTGATTAATGGAAATAAAGTTTACCACATGGAAAAGTACAGATAATTGGCTTTATATTTATTTTTCTGAGAGGTTTGGCTCATTTGTATAATCATGAGTTTGAATAAATTAAGATTTTAGTGACCGTTGGCAAGGAGAGCAGTTCTTTTGGATTGGGCTGGGCTTGTCTATCATTTAGTAGTACTGAAACTGCAATTGGGAGCATTTGATTCTCTGATGTGCCTGTGTTTAGTGAGTTCTCTCTCTTTTTTTTAGGTGAAAGTGAAGTATCTTTTCACATTTGGAATGTGTTTTTATATCATTCAAAATCAATGAGTCCTACGAAGACAGGTGCATAGCAAGTATTTTGAAGTTTCATAGAGGTTAAGGACTCAGAAGTTTTTTTCATATAGCTATGTGTTTTACTGAGACTTAAATTCATTTAACACAAACTAGTCCTTTTGAACCTCTACAATGAGTTCAGTTTGCTTTCATTTAAATGGTGTTTCAGCTAAGTAGCATGTGGAGATCAACGCTCCTGATCGTTGCTTTTGGGGAAACCTAAGATACAGAGCACAGTAAGTTAAAAGACAGCCTGGGCTCCGTGAGACTCTTGTCTCCAAAAATATGATAAAGTTAGTCTTTAGAAACAAGTTTAATTAAATGAACAGTCTTTAAAAATTATATCTCACCTTCTATCTCTTTAATCATTCTAAATATAAATCACAAGCCAACATACATTTTATGACACATTTTGCCATATATTATCTTATTTGTTCTATATTTCCAGGGATGTCTAAAATAATAGGATATTAAAAAAGTTTAAGAATTTAAAAGGGGCACATACTATACATCAAGACTGAATAAATGATTAATATTTCATAGCTCTATCATATTTATAGAATTATAGTTGCTACACTTCTAATTATTTTTGTGACCACAAGTCTTGAGCTACTATTAATGAAGTAAAATACAATTACTCATTAGATATCTGATAAATTATTTAATGATATTGCTATAAAAACACTAACTGAAGGACCATGCTAAATTTGTATACTGATTATAAGTTTTGGGTAGATTCTACTGGGCTAGGGATGTACCTCATTGCTAGAAATAATTGCCTTGGATTTGCACTAGCAGAAAAGTCGTATACTCAGAAACTTTAAGAGATTGAAAATTTTAAGAGGGGCTTTGATAAATAGGCATTTATCAGTAACTACCAATAGCTATTTATCACTCATTTTGTCAAATGTTATATTTAAAAGGCATTATTGAGAGTACACTGAAAAATGTTTATACAAAAATTATGGATTTATAAGCAAATAACATTTATACATTAAGTAAATGTATAAAACGGGGGATTCTTGCAGTGTTTGGCTCCACAATATGTCAGAAGAGTGAAAAAAAGCAAAAAAGGGAATGAAGACAAAATTGTGTGCAATGTTTGCAAAACAGAAATTTCGGTTTTCTCCGATTATACAATAACAGAAAATACTGGAGCTACGAAGACACAAAGGGTTGTTTAAATATTTTTGTCAGAGTTGGCTCTGTTGATGTGTTTATTATAAAAAGCGCTATGAAGCGTTAACTGCCAGATACTCATGCCAAACCTGAATTTGGCTTCCTCAGTTAAAATGATAAACAATAATTTTTACCTTATGTGCAATCTGCTCAGATAGCTGAGATGTTCTAGCCCATCAAAGCATCTCCATCTTCTCTGAGTTGACTTTGTCATGCCCTTCATTATTGTAAGTATTAAGAAAGCTTGTTCACATAATGTTGAGATGAGGTTCCTTTCATGTCAGTTTTATCCAAAATTCTGTCTTAAAATAGCGTGCAAATATCATGTGTATTTTAATTCTCTATTGTGTTAACCCTAAATTAGGCTCTCAATTAAGAAGGAATATGCCTATTCATATAAATGTTTTTTATGATTCCCAACACTTTCGAAAAACGACATACATGTTTTTTAACTTTGTGAACATATCTTTCGTTTCTTGTATTTATATTATCTCAACTGTTATAAGATTTCTTAAGAACTATCAATAAGAGATGCTTAGACTACTCTAAATTTGTAAAATATTATGAAAAAGTATTATTTCAGTATTCATACATGTAACACAAAAATCCAGGAGTTTGGCTTAGCTTTTCATTCTATATTTGTTTCTTTAACTTCAGAAACAGTGGTCAATTATATGTAAAAATTCTACTTTTTTTTACCTGATATTATTACTGACTATAATAAATTGAAATTGAACATGATCATTTGGTATCACTTTTAAAAGTTGATAATATAATTGGTTTCCTATTGCTGTGTTAAAACACTACAACAAAGGCTACTTATCAAAGAAAGAGGTTGTTTGGGCTTATAGTTCTTGAGAGTTAGAGTCCATGATGATAAACTAAAAAATGGTGGTAGGAGAAGAAGCTGACATAATCAATGCAATCACAAAACACCCAGAGAGAGAAAACCTCAAATGGCAGGAATTCTTAAAGCATGACACCAGTGACACATCTCATTTACCAAGGGCACACTTAATAGACTTAATAGCCACAAGAGTGCCATCAAGTAGGAACCAAGTATTCAAATGACTGACGCAATGGGGGACATTTTATTCAAACCATCATAGAAGGTTGGTTAACTGCCTCTTTGCTGCATGCTTCAGCTAGAATTTGTAAATAAAGAATAAAGAGAAATCACAGAATGCAATGCCTCAACTGTTTTAGAACCCTTGATAATTTGTAGAATTTATTAGGGACAGTTCTCAAGGTTGGATCACTTAGGGATCACTTCTAAATTGTTCAAGTTGACTGGGTCAGTATATACAGACTTCTGTACAGTGCAGCAGTGCATGGACTTCATAAACTCACATATAACACAAAGAAAAAAATACAAAAAAAAATCAAATGAAGTTTAATTTTGGTTATTTTCTGAAATAGTTTTATTAATGTTTTAATTTTCTCATTTACAGCTATATGAGAAAGTGTCTATCAATACACAATTTATTAGCTGCTGCCTAAACTGAAAAAAAAATGGTATTTGATTATTGATTACTGTCCTTTCCTCCTCTAACATTTAATCAGAATTTAAAACAATTTCTCTGAGGCTCCTTCCAATTTACGACAATGTAGTCTCTCTCTGTCTCTCTCTCTCTCTCTCTCTCTCTCTCTCTCTCTCTCACACACACACACACACACACACACACACACACACACACACACACACATATATATATATATATATATATATATATATATATATATATATATATATAGTCATACTAGTTACCAGATTATAATTGACACGCTGACCATTTCAACAGGGTTGTATGTCAAATTCTACAATTGAGAATATATCTTAAACACTAGTACATGGTAATAAGAGTCATCTCTGTAAGTTGTGCCAGTATTTTCTTTAGGTCTTTATGAGAATTTTATAAGCCACCTTGTCATATGGCAGATGGACACACCCATTGTGTGATTCAGAAAGCTTTAGTTTGATACTTGGTTTGCAAGAGGTTATTTTCTGGTTGTTAAAGGATATAAGTCAATTACTAAGTATTTAGGAAATGAGCAGTAATACATTACTCAGCATTTACTCAAATTAATACAGTCAAAACATTGCAGAGAAGATTTTTGGAGACTGGTTCCTTAGTTTCTGAATAGAAGTGGATGTTACAAATTAAGGATGTTACAAATCTCTCTGAATTCTGGAACCAAAATTCCAAAACAGAAGTTAATTCTCCAATATTTATACTTGCTTATACTCAAGGGCTCTAGCTTACATATAACAACCCAAAAATTGTGTATTTCTAAAATTATACTTCTTGTAACCTAATAGATAATAAGACTTGATCCAAGACTCAAACTCTTTGGACCTAACAAGATCTTAAATCCAAAAGGTTATATGAAACCTAGATGAGTAAAGTGTTATCTTTTTCAAAATGTTATACAATGAAAGGATTATCCAAAAGAATATTTTGTCATTTAGTGGCTTATCATCCCATATTTAAGGAAACTGCATTTTATAGTTTTTCTCCAGTGAAAATTCAACAAGGTTCTTCCTTTCCTGTAAATTAGATAAACCTGGGGCTTCCAGACTGAGACTTTGCTGGACTGCTGTACTTAAATCAGATTAATTCATCAAATTGTAAAGCATTCAGCCATCAAGTCAAATATATCATATTCTCCTTTATAATTTAATCAACACAATTTTGATATGGGTGTATTTGTAGAGTATGGTTTTTGTTGTTGTTCTTCTCCTCCTCCTCCTTCTTCTTTATTCTTATTCTTATTCTTTTCTTATTCTTATTCTTATTCTTATTCTTATTCTTATTCTTATTCTTATTCTTTCTTATTTTATGCTTGTCTGTCACTGAACTCACTCTGTATAGCATGCTGGCCTCAAACTCAGAGTCTGAATGGCAGGTTACAGTGACTGTCAAAAGACAGCTTGAAGGAGTCAGTTCTGTTTCTACTATTGGGTTCCAGGGACCAAACTCAGACCTTCAGGTCAGGTATGGTGTTAAGTATGTTTACGTGTTGAGCCATCTTGACAGCCCTTAGAATTCTTTTTAACTAGACACATGAGAATATACTGAAACTTGTAAAGTGACATGCACATGTAATTATTATCCTTTTACCATTTTCCTGTTGGACACTAAAAGCATTTTTCAGCGTTGTATGTTCCAGCTTCAGTAGATTATTAAAATGGAAACTCTTATTGAAAGAACTGTATTGTTTTACAGCTCTCTCTGACAAAGCCGTACACTTACTGATCATAAGCACGTATATGTTTATATAAAAGCAACAATACTTCCATTGTGGTTTACAAGAACATTACTTATAAAATGAAAAAGGTTCAACCTTAATTTTGCGGAAACTAAAAAAAAAAAAAAAAAGTTATATTGCATGTTACTTTTATAGCAACACAAGATCTTAGTACCTTATTCAATGAAATGTAAAGTTTGAACCAATCTGTTGGCAGCAGGGAAAGTAGGGAAGATCCTGATACATGGGAGGGCTCTCACTTAGGGCTTGGCAATCTTTCACTCTTGTGGCAGATGGTCGCACGCTAGGACATTTGGGCTGGCACCCAGCCTCTTGCAGATGCTCATTTCTTTCTGTGTTTACTACTATTTGGAGTTAGCATTGTGATTCCTGGCCATGGCCATGGCACGATCAGGCCCAACCTTGAACCTCAAAGTTACCGTGGCCTCCTGTTCTCTATTTTGTCCCATATAACCTAGGATAACAAACAAAATAAAAAAGATAGTTACTCTGAAAAGAGGTTTGAAAACTTTTTTTCTTAAAACCTATTAGTTATATGAATGTCATAGTATCATTAAACAAAACCTTTATCATGAGATCATATTGGCAGCATGTGTCAATGACAAGAATAGAATACACTATGGAAAATAGGGCACTGTTCTACCCTTTAATGACCAAAGGAAGAAGATAGACATGTCATGGTCATTCAGGTCCCAATCCTCTTGAGTATAGTCATGTAGAGGAACCAGTTGTTAAAATTTTTACTTTTTTTCTTACTGCAAAATATACTAATAAGAAGGAAACAATGATGCCCACATTATTCCAGGCTCATTTGTAAAATCCCTCAGGTTCATTAACAGACAAAATATTACAAAATGGTACGTTGTGTAGTTCAGTATTCACTGTCCCCTGAAGGGGACATGTCAGTCTGCACTATCAGTTCCCTTCCAGTTTAACTCCCGTCAAAGCATCAGAGCACTGCATAGTGCTTTGCCTGCAATGTTGCAAAAATCCACTCCTCCTCAGTTTGTATTTCTGTTGTTGAAGTTTCTCATGGAAAAGTGCTGAACTGTATTTTAGGAAGAATTAATAGGGGTCTCCTGAGTGTAAACGGCCAATGGTAACTTTTAAAGCAAATTTTGAAAGGGTTGCATATCTCACTTAACATAAAAACCACATGTTTTTAGTCCTGAGGAAAAAGTTTCCTAATGAAGTAAGCAAGTTATAGTCATAGTGTAATTATGTCACTATTGAATAAGCAAGACTTTACTGCTTCTTAGAAACTCTTGTTTCCATTTATTTATGAAGACTTGTGCTTCTTTATAACAAGTTTGGCTTCTAAAAGACTCTGCTACTCTGATTTATTGTAAAATGTAAGCATTCTATAGATGTAATGGTTTTTCTTAGAATCTGAAACACTTATGGGATGAGACATTTGATGCATTCAACACAGTACAGGCATAGAAGGAAGTTGTTTTGTTTTCTTTTTGACTTCTGAGCCATTTTCACTACTAACTGGATTGTATTTATAGACTATAAGCAAGATCATTAATTATGCCCATTAAGACACAGCCCCTGACACGGCCCTCCTATAGGTTTTTATAAAAATTTTGCTGCTGATGAAATGACTCAGCAGGTAAAGACACTTGCTATGCAAATATGAGAAACTGAGTTTAAATCTTCAAAACCCATATAAATAACAAGCAGGGTCCCTAACCCTGAGGGGTTTGGACTTCCTGAATGCTAGTCTATTCAGGTTCTGTGAAAAACTAAGAGAAAACCCCCAAGAGTGATAAAGATACTCTTACCTTCTCCACTGACCTTTGTACAAGGGAACGTGAGCCATGCACCACATTCACAAAACAAGTTAATGAACAAATAACAAACAAAAACAACTTAAGCAACTAATTTTTCTTTGAGTATGAGCCCATATTCACACTTGAGGATGACTCAAGTTCTGTGTGATTCTTCTTTGAGATGCCCACACCAGCACTTTTAGGTGTGCCCTTCATCCTTTCTAAGTGCTTGTCATTCTAAACATTATTCTTAAGCCTATATTAAAATATGGTTATTAATGTTGAGTAGTAGTGATGCATGTCTTGAATACCAGCACTCCGAAGGCAGAGGCAGGTGGCTTTCTGAGCATTGGGCAGCCTGTTCTACACAGCAAGTTCCAGGACAAACAAGATTGCACAGAGATAACCTGTCTTGAAAAACTACCACCACCCGTCACCACCACCACCACCACCACCACCACCACACACAACAACAACAACAACAACAAAAAGATATTGTATATACTCTCCCAGATTTAAAAAAAATTTAAAAAATTAAATCTAAGAAGAAAGGAATTTGGTCTTTGGCTTTTTCATCTTTTCAATGTTAATTCACAATAATAATTATAATCTGGACTAGAATCATAAGGGAAAATAAAGTGACTCATGCCATCTAAAAGCAACTTTTGTATGTCTGTAAATTTTATCAGGATGTAAAATAATCTTACTTTTTTTGTAAAAAAAATTTCCAGACTTGAAGGCAGGTTACATAATGTATTCTCACCAGAGTAAAGGGCCCAGTTAATAATCTAATTTACTTGTTAAATTGGATTATTTGAAGTTGAAGTTTAAAACTTTCAACTCTGTTTAGCTTCAGTCCCACATTAAAATATAAACAGCTTTATTCATACTACTCCAATTCTCAAGTTGAAAGTTCTGTCCTAAGTCAGAAACTGTGAACTCAAAAACATGTTAACCTTAACATATCCCATTAATTATTCAATCCACTACATAATTTACAGTTATCAGGAGTGTTGGACTACTAGGATATTAGCAAGAACTACATTGTGAATGAATGTGTGAAGAAAGGGAGGGTGAAAGGAAAAGAGGGAGAAAGTTAAGAGAAGCCATGAACAATATAAAGGAAAAAGTGTGCATCCCTGTAACCTTGTATTGTTATCACAACTATGCTGTGAGAAACTCCAAAAACTGATAATGCTTCAAGTAAGTTTATAATTACATATTACACTCATAACTATCCCCAGCAAGCATAAAGAATATAAGATCAAGTGAGAGCCGAGAGCCGATATAGTCAAAGCCCTCTGAAAAGCTGAATAAAGAAAACACAGGCTGATATTTTTCAGTCATATATTTAGATGTCTGAAAAGTAACAACAAAAATAGCTAGTGTGTTGACAAGAGAAAACTGGCATCTCCAAGAGGATCAAGTATTCTGTGTGTCCTGGGAGTAAACAGGAAAATGGAATCTGTTAGTGAAGAAAAGAAATACAGGGTGCTACTGGTCCTAATGAGGTTTGCCTTTTACTGTCTATTGTAATGCTAAGTCCAGGCCTCCAAGACTTGGAGTCTGAAGGTAGTCCATGTGGTCCTGCCCCCATTGGGGTTTAGGTTTCCTGTGATAGGAATCAGAGGCTGGACCAAGACGGGAAGGAGGTACAGGAGAAAAGAAACCACCACAGGACAAGATAGCACGGCCCTGAGGGCTGCCCAATTGGAGTTAAGAGCACCCCAGATAGAACTTAGTAAATAGTAAGTAATGACCTGAGTGGTTGATAGGAAAGTAGATTCTAACAGCATGGAGGGTAAGCAGCAGCCCACCTCTTGTGGTGTTTAAAGGTTATGGTAGCTATAAATGCTGTGAGTGTGTCCTTCATTCTGGAACTAAATGGTCTTAGGTGGGATAGAAACTGTGGGATGGAATTTTAAATTTATTCCAACAGAGTCTGTAGGACTATCACACTAACAGTGAAAAAAAAATTAAAGTTTATCAGTAACCGAAAATTGAAAGATAACAAAAAACTGACAACAGTGGAACTTGTTCTGTCTTGGCAACCTAGGTAAGCTGACGTCCTATGGCCTGACATAGACAGACATACCTGAAACATTTGTCAGATAGGTGAAGGGAAGTCTGGTACAGGCATGTAGTGAAGAGTAGAAGGTTGGTCCTGAAATATTTATTATATACTATACATAAGAAACATTTCAAACTTTGGAGATATAAGGATAGGGATACATCTCAGTTACTAGAATTATTATCATGCACAAGGCCCATTGAGGATCACACAGGGAGATCAGCAAACAGCTTTAGAACTTACTGAATGTGACCTACCAGTTAGCACAACAAGATAGCTGTGCTTTTAAGCTGCATGACCCCAAGGACTACATGTCTCTGCTTGTCGCCTTCACATCCCTCTTAATCTAAGAATTGTATGGAAACTCTAAGGGGCTTCCAGCCCCTTGCTGGGCAGTATCTCTGGCACTCACAGTAATAATGCTTGATCTTTCTCAAGCATTGCTGCTGGAGCAGATTAATGATTCAATTACTACCCTAGGAAAGAACTTAGAGATGTAGAGTGTCAGCAATGACCACCATCCTTAGAAAGCATTCGGAAAATAAAATTGTTAGTGAAGTTAAGTAGGATGTTTTTACTAATAACTCTGATGTAGAAAATCTTAGGGAAAAAGTTTTATTTCAGAAAAACACATTCTTATTTGAGTTAGAGACATTTTGAGGTCAGGGAACAAAAACCATGGCAACACTGATATGACTCTTCTGTTGATGCTTAACTGGTAATGAGTTTCTTAGACCCATGTTTGCCCTCAGCTTCCTGATAGGATTGAATAAAAACTGCTGATAAGTAGATGTGCATTCTGAGGATTTAGAGTATAAATGACTTAAATTTTTCTTATACAAAAGTTTACACTTGTGATACTTTTAAGATTCTTATAAGATTACTTTTTAAAATAAATAATAATTAACCCTTTCTCTGTAAGCACAAATTGCTGCCTGCCAGTTAGAGAAACTGGCTGAATAAATAACTTTGCTGGCTCACACTTTGTTAGTCTATAACAGGTTGCTTATATTTGTGTTCTTAGGAATAATTCGTTTTCTTCACCTGTACTGCATAATGTTTCTTAGTAAAGGTTGTTAGCATTCTGTCAAACTCCACCTCCATAGTTACCTGGCAACAGCCAGGTATGGTCCTCCCTGCAGCTACCTGGCAACAGCCTGCAGTTTGTACCCGACTTTCTCCCTTCCCCTCCCCCTCTCCACGTGGTCATGGCCGGCCACCTCTCTCTCTCTCTCTCCCTTCTGCCCTAAATAAACTCCCTTTGTGGAACCCTCTGGCCTGGCGTCTTCCATCCAAGCTGACTGTGCGTTTTAATAACAACAAAGGTATTGGAGAACACACTGTTTTTTCATAGTCATTCACTAAAAGAAACATACAATGTAAGCACATTATAATTTCTATATTACTTGAAAGATTTTGCTGAGCTATATAAGCTATAGTAGAAAAAATAAAGTTGTTGAAACTTTGCTCCATTCACCAAACGTGTGTATGTATGTAAAGTATTTAGAGTCAACTTCTTGGAGTCTGTTCCATCCACCAAAAATCTGTTTATGTGTTTAAAATGGCTGCAACTTTACTCCATCTACTTAATGTGTGAATGTGTATATATATATATCTGTCCTTATGTATGTATGTATGTATGTATGTATGTATTTGTTTTTTTTTTTTAATTTTATTTTTTTGCTTATTCACTTTATAACCCGTCCCAGTCACCCCTCCCACAATCCTTCCCCATCTCTTGTTTTCTGAGTACCCCTCCTCCTCGTATCCCCCACCCTGCCACTTTAAGTCTCTGAGAGGCTAGGTGCTTCCTCTCCCATTTAGGCCAGATGAGGCACCCAGCTAGAAGACCATACCCCATATACAGGCTGCATGTTTTGGGATAGCCCCCACTCCAGATGTTTGAGACCTGCATGAAAACCAAGCTGCACAGTTACAACATATGTGCAGGGAGGCCTAGGTCCAGCCCATGGAGGTAGATCTGTGTAGACTAGGTATGCTCCACGGTTGGTGATTCAGTCTCTGAGAGCTCCAAGGGTTCAGGTTCGTTTACTCTGTTGATCTTCCTGTGCAGTTCCTATCTCCTTAGGGCCCACAATCCTTCCCCCTATTCTTCTATAAGAGTCCTCAAGCTCCATCCACTGTTTGGCTCTGGATGTCTGTATCTGTCTGAGTTAGCTGCTGGTTAGAGCCTCTCAGAGGACAGCTTGCCCCTGTCTGTTCTCAGGCTGGAGGTTTAGATCCTGGGAGCTCTGGTTGAATCTTTTGATACTCGTTCTAAAAAGGACAAAAGCACCCTCACTTTGGTCTTCCTCCTTCTTCTTGAGTTTCATGAGGTTTATGCGTTGCATCTTAGGTATTGTGTGTTTTGGGGCTAATATCCACTTATCAGTGAATGCATACCATGTGTGTTCTTTTGTGATTGGGTCATCTCACTCAGGATGATATTTTCTAGCTCCATCCATTTGTCTAAGAATTTCATGAGCTCATTATTTTTAATAGCTGAGTAGTACTCCATTGTGTAAATGTACCACATTTTCTGTATCCATTCTTCTGTTGAAGGACATCTGGGTTCTTTCCAGCTTCTGGCTATTATAAATAAGGCCGCTATGAACATAGTGGAGCATGTGGCCCTGTTGCATGTTGAAATATCTTCTGGGTATATACCCAGGAGGGGTATAGCTGGGTCCTCAGGTAACACTATGTTCAATTTTCTGAGGTATCGCCAGACTGCTCAATTCCAAGTGGATCAAGGACCTCCACATAAAACCAGCTACACTGAAACTAATAGAAGAGAAAATAGGGAAAAGCCTTGATCACATGGGCACAGGGAAAAGTTCCTGAACAGAACACCAATGATGTATGCTCTAAGATGAAGAATTGACAAATGGGATCTCATAAAACTGCAAAGCTTCTGTAAAGCAAAGGATACGGTCAACAGGACAAAGCGGGAACCAACAGACTGGGAAAAGATCTTCACCAACCTTACATCTGATAGAGGGCTAATATCCAAGGTATACAAAGAACTGAAGAAACTAGATTCCAGACCATCAAATAACCCTATTAAAAAATGGGGTAGAGAGTTGAACAAAGAACTCTCAACTGAGGAAACTCGAATGATTGAGAAACATCTAAAGAAGTGTTCAGCATCCCTAGTCATCAGGGAAATGCAAATGAAAACAACACTGAGATTCCACCTCACACCAGTATGTATGTATTTGTATGAAGTTGTTGTAGCTTTGCACCATCCATCCAATATGTCTGTCTGTCTGTAAGTCTGTAAAATGATTGGAGTCTGTTTCTCTGAACTTTGTTCCACCCATCTACTATGATTGCCTGTCTGTCTACTTGTATATATGTATGAATGTATATGTAAAGTTGTTGGAACTCTTCTTGAATTATCGACTCTCTCTCTCTCTCTCTCTCTCTCTCTCTCTCTCTCTCTTTCTCTCTCTTCTCTCTCTTCTCTGTGTTGATTTTTTTCCCTTTTCTCTTCTCCTTCTCATCAGCCCCCAAATGAATTTAAATAGTTCAGAGAGTTTCTCAACAGTCACAGGTAATGCCAGCCCCATGAATCTAGCTTTATTCCCTCAGAGAAAACTCTGCTGAGTGATTGCTCTAGTTGCTAGCTGCCATTGTGGGAAATTCAGGTCTTGGTTTGAACTTAGAATTCACTGTCCCAGGGCGAATTCCGGGAGGAATACATTCCTTAGTCAGAGGACACTTGATGGATTAACATTCAGAGGAAGAAGGGAGAGGCCAATTAACCTTCCTCAGACCACAGGGGAGGGAACCCACCTGCGGGTGAGGCAGGCCCAGAGCACTTAGACACATTCCAGGAGAGGGGCCCAGGATGGGAGGTAGTCAGGAAGCTGAGCCCTTAATGTAATAAACCTGGGCAAACGGAAGACACTCATTGTCATAAAAATAATGTGCAAATCTGAGTGACCTAGAGACCAGACCTGAGAAGGTCAGCCTTTGTGGTTGTCCTCGTGAACTCTGTATAAAAACTGTTCCCAACTGTGGCTTGGGGTTCTTCTTGCCTACATGCAAGGGAATCTCGATGCACTGGTTATTATTATCATTAAACCTCATGTTTTTGCAACGAATCCCCTGTCCATGTGTGTTTCTGTGGGAACACATCCCCTGGTTTGGATCAATTGCTCTCTGGAATGACCCCTGCCAGCTCTACTGATCTCAATTGGCTGCTCTTATCAGAGACCTGAATCACCTACTCAACACTTCCCTCTTCCAATAACCTGTTGGTGTCAAAGATAGCCTTTGACAAAGGCCCTGGGTTCCATTCCTGGAACCATATAGAATGGATTTGTTCTCTCATATGCTAATTCTGGCACTTGGGAACTATTGAAAGAGAAGTAGAAATTCAAGATCACCCTCTCAATTCTATAATGAGTTTGAGTCCAACCTAGGATACATGAGATCTTGTCTCAAAAAAAATGCATTAAAGTATTAATCATCTGTTGTTAGCTCACACATTTTTACAGATCTAAAAACTCAGAGAGAATCAGTTCAGTGGTATGGCCAATAAGTTTCCTGATGATACATTTTGTCATAATGAAGATGTAACTGGAGTTGGAAAAATCCACTTACTAGATACATATAAGCATGTTTGCACATAAATAAAAATGCACATAATAAAAGCTGTCAACCATTCAAAGACTACTCATCTCATCAGGTGTTTGTAGAAATTGTCTTCATGTGTTAAAATGAATAAGACTTCCTCCTGCACTGCAGAGTTCCACCATGGATAATGTGGCATTGCTTTAGACTACACTGATTTTGAGCAATAAATTAACCTTTATCACAGTAATTTCTAATTTTGTGGACTTGTGACTATTCTATCATAGTGTAAACTATCTGCTTAAATGCCAGGGATTGAACTTTATCAAATGTTGACATTCACATATGTGTATGTGTTTGTACATTTGAATAGGTATTTACACGAAGCAGAATAAGACCTAATTACTGAATGTCATTATGCTGGCCTGAATTTTAAGATCATACTTTGAGAAAAATCTACTGAATGTGGCTAATAATCTCATAGTATAACAGTCAAGACAGGAAATTTAGAACCAAAAAGAAGGACAATTACAATTAAACATTTTAAAGTTTTGTTTGAGTCAATTTATTTTAAGAAACAATAGTTTTTTTTAACACAGCATGGTACTAATTCAGGAGATAGAAAAATGGAAAGTAGGAAGTTCCTGAAAGGGCCTATTTGGCCGAATTCTAAGTATTGAGACATACCTGTGTGGAGTGACTCAGGAATAAGAGGATAATTTCAGTGTTTTCATCATCTTTTCCAGGTTTTCTCTCTTTTTAAAATTAGTTTATTATTATATTTATTAACATTCAAAATGCTGCTTCTCTTCTGTTTCCCTCTCACAGAGTTCTTTCCCCCCATCCTACATCTTCTGCACTTCTGAGAGGTTGGTCCACTATCCACTCCCTGAGGCATCAAGTTTCTACCGGACTAGGTACACCCTTTTCCACTGAGACTAGACAAGGAAACCTTTTGCTACATATGTGCCAGGGGCCTCAGAACAGCCCATGTATACCCTTTGGTTGGTGAATAAGTCTCTAGGAGCTCCCAAGGGTCCAGGTTAACTGTTAGTCTTCCTGTGGGGTTGCAATCCCTTCAGTTCCTTCAATCCTTCTCCTAATTCTTCCATAGGAGTCCTTGCCTTCAGTCAAATGGACGACTGTAAGTATCTGTATCTGTCTCAGTCAGATGCTGGTAGAACCTCTCAGAGGACAGCCATGCTAAGCTCCTGTCTGCAAGCACAACATAGCATCAGAAATAGGGTCAGGGATTGGTGCCTGTTCATGAGATAGATCCAAGTTGGGCCAGGCAATGGTCTTCCATTCCTTCAGGCTTTATTCCATTTTTGTCCCTGCATTTATTCTAAACAGGAGAATTTTTTGCTTGAAAGTTTTGTAGGTGGGTTGGTGTCCCCATCCCTCCACTGGGGGTCCTGTCTGACTACTGGAGATGGTCTCTTCAAATTCCATATCCATAATGATGGGCATTTCAGCTAAGGTTGCTCAAAATGAGTCCAGAGAGCCTCCCCATCCTAGATCTCTTGGACTTCCTAAAGATTCCTCCCACCAAGAAGCACATAAATAAATGTTCAATATCCTCAGTCATGAAGGAAATGCAAATCAAAACAACCGAGTTTCCACCTAACACCAACTAGAAAGGTTAAGATCAAAAACTCAAGCAACAGCACATGCTGGCAAAAATAGGATGAAAGGTTAGCATGCCTCCATTGCTGGTAGGATTACAAACTTGTGCAACCAGTCTGGAAATCAGTCTGTCGGTTCCTCAGAAAATTGGATATAGTTCTACCTAAAGACCCAGCTACATTGCTCCTGGGCATATACCCAAAGATGTTCCACCATATCACAAGGACATGTGCTTGATTATGTTCATAGCAACGTCACTTGTAATAGTTAGAAACTGCAAACAACCCAGACATCCCTTGACTGAAAAATGGATGTAGAATATGAGGTTCATTTACACAATGGAATACTATTCAGTTATTAAAAACAAGAACCTCATGAATTTTGCAGGCAAATGAATGGACCTACAAAATATCATTCCGAGTGAGGTAGCCTAGATCTAAAAGGACATGCATGTTAAACATTCATTGATAAATGGATAGTAGCCAAAAAGTACAGAATACCTATTATACACCCCATAGGCCCAAGAGACAGGAGAGAGGCTCAAAGGGTCAGAAACATTAATGGAAGTATGCAGGGTTTGTGTCTTTAATGTCTACAAAATATCATATTACACCCACTTTATATTAACTTTATGTGTACCATAATTTTAATCTGGAGTACAGTGCTTATATGAAGTCTTACTACCACAATTCTATGGTTGTATTGCTCAGTGTTCTTGAGGGACTCTTAATGGTGTGAGTGGGTGCTATCTCTGATCCCTTTGATTGTTTTGGGGACGATTTTCCCTCATACTGGGTTTCCTTGCCCAGGCTTGATGTTTGAATACATGCCTGATCTTGTTGTATTTTCTTATGTCATATTTGGTTGATGTCCCTGGAATGACTACTCCTTTTTGAGGGGAAGTGAGGGGAAGAGACTAGGGATAGGGAAGAGAGGTAATACTGCAGTTGGGATATAATGTATGAGAGAAGAATAAAGAAAAAGAAAACAAGATTAAACAGAATGAAAGAGAAGAAAGGGATTAAAGATTCATTCATTGCTAATCGCATTATATAAGAGTAATGTATTCAATTTTCCTTTGTCGGAACTGACATGAACTTTTTTTTCCTTTTCCTTGCCTACTTCCCTTACATGTCTAGAGTGTTTCTTTGTGTACCTTTAAAGTGATAGCAGGACAGTAATCTAACAGCCACAGCAGAAAATAGCTCAGCACACACAAAGTTTCCCAAATGACTTTGTCAGGCTATCATGTAAAAAATTCAACAGAGATCTCTTAGAATGGGAAAACAATGATGGGAGGATCATTTGAAAGGAAATAATTACATCCTGGATACATTTTATTGTACTGTGGTAGAGTAAACTCTACCACAGTGTTTTTAGCTCATTTAGCTCATCTTCGTCATAAATGAGGATGACAAGGGAAGTAGTGCTAACTGGGTAATAATGCCTCAACAGATAATTTATTACCTGAATCTACACAGCACCTTGTGTGATATACAATTCATGGCATTGTGCTGGTTTGAATAAAACTGCCCCCATAGGTTCATAGGGAGTGGCACTATTGGAAGATTTGGACTTGTTGGAGGAAGTGTGTCACTGGAGGTGGACTTTGAGGTTTCAGAAACCCAAGGCGTGCCCAGTGGCACTCTCATCTTGCAATCTTGGATCAGACCTAGAACTCTCAGCTACCTCTTCAACACCATGTTTGCCTGTATGCTGCCATGCTTCCTGTCATAAGGATAATGGACTAAACTTGTACCGTAAGCCAGCACCAATTAAATTATTTCCTTATAAACATTTATGTAGTGATGGTTTCTCTTCACAGCACTAAAAACCATAAGACAGGTATTAAGCATGACGACTGCAATAGTAACTTGTGCATTTTATAAAATTCTTGGGGGAGGGGGATTCTTATGGGGCCCTTTTGGTTAAAAACTCGACTAGATATAACCTATTCCAGGAATTGGAATTTTCATTTGTTGGCAATTCCACTATGATCATCTTCATATATGTGTATATTTTAGGGAGTTTCTGCTGAATTAAGTTCCAATACAATCCCCCAGATGCTCTTTACTTTTAGCTGTCCCTGCCTGTATTCCCTTCTTCAGCTCCCTCTTGCTTCTCTACCCCTACTTGATCCTCCCACGCTACATCATTCATTTCCCCTTTCCAGGGTGATCCAATGTTCCTCCACTCCAATACTTTAACCTCTGTGATTATATGTACTGTAGCCTGATTATCATTGACTTAATAGTCAGTACTCACATATAAGTGAAAACGTATCACGTGAGCCGATTTGAGACTGCATTACCTAATTCTGGATAATTGTTTTCTAGTTCCATCCACTAACCTGCCAATTTCATAATTTGATTTTTTTTTATAACCCTTGGGCAATATTCCATTGTGTGAATGTACCATATTTTCTATCCATTCATTCATTTATAGACATCTAGTTTGTTTCCAATTTTTGGATATTATGAATAAATAAAGCAGAAATGAACACGGTTGAACAAGTGTCCTGTGGGCTATATTACCAGGAGTGATGGAGCTGCACCTTGAGATAGATCTATTCTTGCTTCCTGAGGAAACACCACACAGATTTCCATAGTGGCTGTACAAGTTTGTACTTCCACTAGCAGTAACTGAGTGTTCCCCTTACTCTACATACTTGTCAGCATGAACTGTACTGTCATTTGTTTTATTGATCTTGGCCATGATCAATCATGTAAGATGAAATCTCAAAGTAGTTTTGATTTGTATTATCATGATTATGAAAAATGTTGACCAATTCTTTAAGTGCTTCTTCTATTCATTTGTTTCCTTGTTTGAGAATTCTCTGTTTATATCTGTACCCCATTTTAATTGGTTTATTTGTTTTCTTGATGTCCAGTCTTAGTCATTCATATATTTTAGATATTATTCTTCTATCAGATGTGTAGTTGGTTAAAAAAAATTATGAGACTGTTATTAGTTTCTCATACAGACATCTGAAAATAAGTTTTACTTCCTTCTAAATGTTTTATTAATTTTTAAAAGTTGTTTTCCTTTTTATTTAAAATATTCTTTTAAAAATCTTGGCAATCTAAGCTTACACAATATGATCAAAAATTTTTTAAAACATCTCTGATTGTAAACTCCAAGGCTTGATGTAAAAAGTGCATCATTTAATTTAAATGAGGGACATCTTAAGAGAGTATCTAGAATGCACCTCCCCAGCAATCATGTGCTAATCCTATATGGCAGTAACTCCTGAAGCTGTTATTTTAGCTACTCCCAGGCGGGGGTGGGGGAAACAGTTAGCAAGTGCTAGTGCTAACAGTGAACCAAAGACTCTGAAAAATAGATTTGCCAAGAGTGCTTGTTTGGGCGGACGTTGTTGCAGAACCATTGGTCTGACCTCTCTTTCCTGGTGCATATGTAGATGTAGTTTATACTAACCTTCATTTTCAATTATCAAAGAGAATTGCCAACCTCCCTGCTTCTTCTCAGAGATGGAACATAACAAACTATTATCTTTGAAATGTTTCATTTAAAAAACAATATGCTGAATTTTCATTGTTTTCTTTCATTTTTATGTCTCTGGGTAGCAAACACTGGGGTTGTATTATTGAAACATATTCTTCACCCAGATTCATTTATAAATTCCTGCTGTGATCATATATTGGTAACATCATGTGAGTATTAAAAATCCACATGTGGCTTTGTAACTCAGGGAAAAGCATAACTCCAAAGTCAAACAGTAAATTGTTCTATTCCTAACAAATTGGGAGAAAATGTGGTTAGAAAGAGAAACATCATCTAGTTTATCTTTTTGAATATTTGACTGCAATGATATGTGGTTATGAACATGGTTATAAGTAAAGGTAATGTTTATTTAATTTATAATACTTGGTGGACAAATTGAAAAGGAAGAATGTAACCATAGCTATTTAAGACATTGTTAAGTCCCATTGAAATATGACTTTGCATTTATAGTTTGCATTTATTTAGAAAAAAGTAGGTCCCAGGAGACAGATGAGTAGGTAAGAGAAGAAGAAAGAAGATGGAGTAGACCTAGGAAAGAGTAGAGAAGAGATTTTGAAGAGTGAAAATACGATACAGTTGAAAGTGAATTGGGTTAGCAGACTGCGAAGACAGTTGGTGACAGCTGAGCCAGGAGACGTTGAACTGAGCCAGAGAAGATATTGTTAGGAGATAGACAAAAGAAGAATAAACGAAGAACCCACAGAGTGGATAAATGTTTATAGAAACAAAGAATTATAAACAAAAAGCAACTTTTTTTTTTTTTTTTTTTTAGTAAAAGTTACAGAAAGCTAGTCCTAAACTGATTCTTCCATCTTCCATAATAACTCCTAAATTATGGGTAAGAAAATAAATATGGAAATATTGTCTATTATCAATATGGCCATGCCAACCCGACACTGAAAACTGGGAACATAATCATTGGATGGTACAAACCCATGAGCTGACGGTGATGTGAGTTTGAGATACAATTGTATTTATCATTTCGTTTCTAAAAGAGCAGTATGTAATACTTCCTAGAGAAGCAGCCAGAACAGGTTAAAAGTTGTTCACACAAATGAAATACAATTTCTACATATTGTTCTAAAGTCATAAAACATGAGAGAAACTAATTAGAGAAGGACAGAATAATCAGTGAGAATCTCCAATATTTAGGTCATTGCCTACTCTTCCCTTGTCCCCTGTGGAACGCAGTGCAATCTCAGTTTGGCAAGTGGTAGCCAACAAGAGGTGGCACTAACGCCATTTGTCCCCAAATAAATCTATGGAACTTAATTTCTCCTGATGGAATAGACTCCCAGCATTTAAAAAATTCCCTTCAACTATACAACACAGGAGTTAAGTCTCAGGCTAAGTGGTTCAGGACACTTTTCTTCCATCTGTACTCACTCAGAGCAGAGGGTACATACCAAAGACTGTTCCCAGAGAATGGAGCCCAAATCACCTTTGCCTGAGAACATGCAGAGGAAAGCTTTCATTCCCACAAAGGCAAGTCAAAAAGTTCAATTGCCAGAGCATCAAATACATCGGAAACCTTCTAAATCAGTCTAAGTTAAATGGAACAGGCTTTTCAACCTTACCACTGGAACAATGACATAAAGACCTTCATTAGAGACAGCTTGAGGCAACAAGAGAAGGCAGTTCAGTCTCTTTGCAACTCCCCATCAATGTCTTTGGTAAAGGCACTAATGTAGGACTTTCTTTTGTTCCATAGCTAATCAAACTTAATGTAATCATTACCATGGTGGAATTTGTAATCTGTGGCAACCCATTCTGTGTTTCTAAAACAACATCACTCATATTTGGCTCAGAATAAATAATCTCTTACTTCCTTTGGGGAAAAATAATTTCTTTCCCTAGAGAAAGGAGGGATTGGAGCCATTACAGCATTACAGCATTTGTGTGTGGATGTTACACACAGCAACAGTGATGCCTATGTAAGTTCAATCCGGTAAATCTACAACACAAATATGCACCAGGTGATAAACTTGGCCATGGACGGTGGATGGTTGATGAGGGAATGAATGTCTGTTTCCTTAGTGGGCATGATTGCTAGCAGGTTAGCAATGCATGACCTGACAGTCATCCTCACCTCTGTGCAAAAGGCAACTCTAATGCCACTCAGAAAGTTACTAACAAAGAGAGAGAGAGAGAGAGAGAGAGAGAGAGAGAGAGAGAGAGAGAGAGAGAGAGAGAGAGAGAGAGAGAGAGGAGAGAGAGAGAGAGAGAGACTTGAAGTTGTGAGAGAGTTACAGTCAGAGCCACTAAGATGACTTGAAAGGAAAAATGATGAATGGATATGATCAAAATACACTGTATAAAATACATGGCATTTTCAAAAAACAGAGGAAATACATTATTAAAAACAAAACAAAATGATGACTGAGTCTCTCCCAAAGAATGGTATCACTCTTTATACAATGTGACAGAAATGTGTTAAGACGCTAGTCCAAATCACTAAATAAAACTGAAATTCAATAACAACAATCTCTTAAAACAAAAAGGAGGAAGCATTTGCTGAGCTGTGAGACTATAAGCATTACTAAACTGAATCTGACATAATTAAGACAAAATAACAAACAAACAAACCTGACATTCTGAAATATAATTATCAACTTAAATTATGTTAGGAAATATTCATATTAAAAAATAAGATTGTTTTAAAAAACTATGTAACCATCATTAAGCATTGTTCAATGTTAGAAAAATGCAGTTCAATGACCTTTATTAATAAGATAAAAGCAGGTGTAGAATTATCAAGGGGAGACAGGAAAATGCACAAGTGATCGTAGTTAAGCATATTACCTCAGTGGATTCCATTACACATTCCTGTTGAATTAATCATATCTACCCAAAATCCCCCAAATGAATAAATGTAGGAGAAATGATCCATGAATCATAACAACAAACAACCATGTTCCAAAGAGAAAAAACTTATAATTCATACATTTCTAGAAAGAACAAAAAGTTATAAAAGTGTGTTCCAGAAAAGCCAAAGGAAATATAATCGTACCTCTTTTGAAAAAGGCAATTATAATATGAAGAATGTAAATGTAATTCTTTTAACATTTTATTATTTGTGAGATTCATATCATGTGTACCCATTCCACTTGTTTTCCTGTCCCTTCATATTTACTCTTTGACCTTGCAACCTACCACCATAACAAATTAAAATAAAACAAAAATCTAATCACGGAAGATTTTGTTCGCATATCTTTATTTACAGATGCTCATTGTAATAAGTCATTTGTCGGTTCCAGGTTTTGGCTACACTGTCAATTTACTGGATCCTCATCAGGACTCCTCTCAGATTTTCTGTATTTACTGTGTCATGGTGATCCTGCCGCTATCCATCTGTAGCACCAACCCCTTTACACAGTCTAGCACTTCTTAGATGGAGGAGATGTTGGGGTGGGCTAACTCTTATCTCTGTAGATGTGCCTGGGTGGTAGTCAGCCTGCTTACTCTCCCGTACCCTCGCCATCCAGGGCAAGCTTTCCAGCACTGCCCCAGGTAGCTCAACCAACTGCCACAGCTGGCAAGGTGTGGGGCCAGCTCCCTGCTCCCGTGTCCTTAGGGCCAGCTCACCAGCAACTATGCCACCAGAGTCCACCTCTACTGTGCTGCCCAGATGAGGTGCAAGACCAGATTTCTGTAGTGCTGCAGCTGATCAGGGGCTGGGACAGCTTTTCTGCAAGACACCGGTAGGGAGGGGTGAGAGCATGAGCATATCTCCCTGGTCTTGTTAATGCATGGCAGGTGTGATTTTAAAACTAGGGATCTTCTAGCCTGTACATTTTTTTTTTTTTACACTTCAAATGTTATCCCCTTTCCCGGTCCCCCTCTAACCGGAAACCCCCTATCCATACCCCTCCCCCTGCTTCTGTGAGGGTGCTCCCCTACCCACTTACCCACTCTCCTGCCTCCCCGCCCTGGCATTCCCCTACACTGGAACATCAATCCTTTACAGGACCAAAGGCCTCTCCTCCCATTGATGCCTGACAAGGCCATCCTCTGCTACATATGCAGCTGAAGCCATGGATTCCTCCATGTGTACTCTTTGGTTGCTGGTATAGTCCCTGGGAGCTGGCACAAGATTAGTTCTACTGTTCTGCCCTGGCAAGGTTGGGTAGCTCTCCCTAGTGCTTCAGCCAGTGAAGGGCAGAGTCAGGTCTGTGGAGCCCTCAGATATCACCTAGCAGCAGTCCAGACTAGGGACTTGCACATAGCTTTTGGTAGTATTATGGGCCACAGACATCAACAAAGACACCTGCTACATGGTCAGAGATCTGAACCTGGCCCTCAGGGGCAGCATGAGCAGAGACTTCACCATGGTGTCAGGTGACAATGTAGGCTACTTACTTGATGCTGCTCCTCTCCACCCTTGTGTCTCAAGATCTGAGTCTCTTCATAATTCTCAAACTGTTATGCAACTCTTTCTTTCTCATCTCTCTACTTGAACATGATAGTGGCTCAACCTAGCAGGTCACGTTGTTGGCAGGTCTCCTGGGTATCTTCAAATGTTTCTCCAATCCAAAGTTTCCAAAGGAACTGAATCTCTGGCCAAAGTTAAACACAACCCAGTAAAACTGTAATTCAACATAAAGTCATCCAGGCTAACGGTTGAGCCTCACCACAACCAACTAAAGAGACCAGCAGAAAGGCAAAAGATGAGAAGTAAACACAGCAGGACATTTTCAGTCAGCTGTGGTCTCCACTCTGCAGGGACTGCTCTTCTGACTGGCTAGGATGCAGATCTTGGAGTCACAGTGACTCACACAGCAGTCAGTTTTCCCAAAGGAGGAGAGCGTAGGTCCACTGTCACTTGGGTTGTTACTGACTCTTCTGATGGACAGTGTAACTCACCATTTCCAAGGAGCAAGAACAGAAACCACCTCCAGGTCTCCCGTTCCACCTCACTTCTTTTTTGTTTGTTTTGTTGTTGTTGTTGTTTTTGGTTTTTCTGAGACAGGTTTCTCTGTGTTGCCCGGGCTGTCCTGGAACTCACTCTGTAGACCAGGCTGGCCTCGAACTCAGAAATCCGCCTGCCTCTGCCTCTCAAGTGCTGGGATTAAAGGCTTGCGCCACCACCGCCGGGCTCCACCTCACTTCACAGTGCACAAACTATTCGACTTTTCGTTTCTTCCATTTCTCTACCACCTATTTGCTCACTTCTTTCTCTTCCTCACCACCTTCCACCTTCCACCACCTCCTTACCACACTTCATGCTGTGCCCGGCCTGGTGATGGCTGGGCACAGTAAATGGAAGTGATACTTTCCTTCTCCCAGACATGGGCCATGGGCATAATGTAAATGTTTGTGATATCATAGCTTTATTCCTTAATTTTTTTAAGAAATGTTTTTCTTTAAATTTTAAGATTATATTTCATCATTCACGTCTTCTCTTTCCTCTTCCTGTCTTTCTAATTATGCCCTCTTTGTTTTCTTTCAGTCATGGCCTCTTTTTTCTTAATTGTTATTTCATGCATATATGTATGTGAATATAAACACACATATGCATACCCACACCACACACACACCACACCTATATATATATTACCATATACTGCATACTACATATTTACATACTATATGCATATATGTATGTGAATATAAACACACACATATGCCATACACACACATATACATACATATACTGCATATATATTACATATATATACTGCATATATATACATACATATACTGCATATATATATATATATATATATATACACATATATACCATATACTGCATACTACATATTACATACTATATACTTTTCAGTATATACTATATACTATAATACATGATCCTAGGTAGCCCCCCAGACTTGGAGCATTCATATGGCATTTGGTGGTATATCATATATAGTATAAAATATATGTGTTCATGTTCCTAAATATAACCTGATCAGTGTGTACAATATTAATGTTGTGTTTTTCTGGCTTCATTTTTTGGTATTTTATAACAACTGCTGTGCTCGTTTCTGGGAAGATGTTTTTTTCTCC
The DNA here is from genome assembly GCA_021653895.1 of Mastomys natalensis. Taxonomy (NCBI): domain Eukaryota; kingdom Metazoa; phylum Chordata; class Mammalia; order Rodentia; family Muridae; genus Mastomys; species Mastomys natalensis. The sequence continues at coordinate 93,435 of JAJTUV010000791.1, read as the reverse complement.
TGCTCTCAGCTTTCCTTGGTTGGTTGTAGTTCTTTGTCTAGAGTTGAGGCCTAACTTACAAATTTTGAATACTAAAATTCTATGGTGGAGAAACAGTGCATTGATACTTTTATGCAGTGATGAACTGATCTACATAATTTGCTGACTTCTGCAATATAATTGCATTGTCTCCTGGGAGCAATACATACTTAACAACAGTCAGAGGCTAGACTAGACATGTTCATTAACAAGAAAAGGCGCTTAACACTCTCGGCCATGACTAATGGAGAGTGTAAAATTAGCAAATGGATTTGAGATGATTTGCACATCAAAGCCGTTTTTCATTTTGTGGCTTACTGTCATGTTGCACCTTGGAAAGTAATTGTAGAAAACAAAACAGAATATGTGTCAAGAACAGTAGATATGTATTTCTAAACAAGAAAAAAACCCTCTAAACTCTCACTAAACGTTTTAAACATAGATTAATAAATATCTCATTTTCCAATGTATTTTATAATCTCAAGAAAATTATTTGACAAAAGTTACTTTATCCTGGTGTTGAAATTTTTTTTTGCCAGTTCCAAGGTATTAACAGGGAATACATAACTCTACTATAAAATCAGCTTAATAATTTGAATCTTATAAATCTGGAAAAAATTAATGTAGAAACAATTCTTTCTATTCTTGATGCGTCTCTATCCTTTCTGTTCATAACGATTTTACAGTTTTGGGCCCATCTATAAATATATTTCACTTCAAGAGACATTTAATCTTGAAAATGGAGTTTCAAACATGTAGTGGCTGAAAGCTTCAGGGTACAGACTCATGCATAATCTCATAATCCATTCCCATGGACACAAAAGCTGCACTTAAATCATACTTTGTATGTTAGAGTATTCACTAGAAAACTGCTGAAAATTACAGCAATTTTCATATCTATTGGGAAATATAATTATACGTAGTTGAAGTAAATCTTTTACTTGTGGACAAAACAGGTAATTTAGCATTCTGATAAAGGAAATGATTACATGTCTTTGTTTACAGTAACAAAAGTACTGTATTCAGACCCTAAATGAATTTCCAATATTATCTGTGCAGATCACACAGTATTAGCTTGCTCTGGAAAAATAATAAATCCTTACCTGTCTTAGTTACTTTTCTATTACTGTGAAGAAGCACCATATCTGAGGCAACTTAAAGAAGAAAGCTTTTAATTAGGAACATAGAGCTTAGAGTTTCAGAGGATAAGTTCATGACTATCACTGCAGGGTGTATGGCAACAAGCAGGCAGAGATGACACTGGCCAAGTAACTAAGATTTTGTCCACAGATGGATTCAAGGAAAGAGAGTCTCCTATGAATGAGACTGGGCCTAAATCTCCGAATCCTCTCTCCAGTGACATGCCTCCTCTAAGAAGGCCATACCTCCTAACTCTTCACAACCAGTTCCACCAACAAAGGATCAACCATTCAAATAGATGAACTTATATGGACCATTCTCATTCATACCACTGCCCTCCCCAACATCTTTTTCCTTCCTTTACATATTAGGCACATTTCTGTTGTGTGATACAATACCATGACCAAACTTACTTATAGAGGAAAGAGTTTATTTGAGCCTTGCTTCCAGAGACCATAATGGCTTGGGACGAATGGTAGCAGAATGGTAGAGTAGAAAGCAGACAGATGACATTTTCAGCCAGAAACATGAAGCAGAACATAGAATAAACTAGAAGTGAACCCAGACTATGCACTCTCAAAATCCATCTCTAGAGACTTACTTCCTCCAGCAATGCCACATGACCTCCTCAAACTGGAGATCATGTGTTCAAATGCCTCAACTTATTGTGGACAATATTAACCAAATGACCTCTCCAGTTCTCCCCTCCCCTTTTCCCTTTATCTTTCTCTATCTTCTTTCTGATATCATTTTTGGAACATGCATGTCAAAATATATTTGCCTGAATTTTTGAATAAAATTAATGAAATTATGTGATTATTGAATGTAAAGCCATAAAAATATAAAATCTTATGTGTAGAAATATTTCATTTTTCATAATACCTTCCTCATCATGTTTCTTTTTTTCTTACCATTGGATTCCCTTTTTATCTTAAAGCTTCATGTTTTTTGGTAGGCATACAAGTGCATGTGTTTGGAAAATTTTTATTAAGCTCTTGATCTTCTTAAGGCTGTTAAGTGGATTCCATCTCCTGAAAATTGTGAATAATGTTGTATTACACGTGAGATTGCAGACACATTTTTAACATACTAATTTATTGTGGTCAGGCATATACATAGGCGATGGATGGCTAGAAAATATTGTAATTCTACTTTTAATCCTTTTGAGACATCTGCGTAATGCTCTTCACATGGGTTATAGAGTTTATATTCTCAGAAACTGTGTATAGGGATTTCCCTTTTACCACATTCTCACCAACACTTATCTGGTAGTAGTCATTTTAGTAGTAATGTGATAATGTCTCATTGAGGTTATAATTTGCATTTCTCTTCTAATTAGTAACATGAAGTTGCCTTTTCATAATCCTTCTTATCATTTATAATCTTTAGAAATATGTCTACTCAAATATTTATAAAATTGATTTTTTTAACAGTGAAATACATGAGCTCTTTACATGCTCTGAATATCATTGCATTATTTATTCAGTGTGTAAATATTTTCTCCAACTCTGTTGCCTCCTTATTTTGTAGTTTTTTTTCAATAAAATATTGTTTTGTTATATGTTCTGTTGTCTTTTTAAAAGATTTATTTATTTTATATGCATTGATGTTTTGAATGTATGTATGTCAGTACACCATATGTATGTCTGTTGACTTCAGACCCAGAATTGGAGTTATGAACCTCTGTGTGTTAGATGTGGAACCAAAGTGGTTCATCTGAAGAACAAGTGCTCATGACTGGGGAGCCATTCCATCCCCTTCTCTCTCACCTTGGCATCATATTTAAAACTCATTAGAAAAGCCAGTATCATAGAACCCTTAACTTTCTATTTCTTCTAGGAGGTTCACGGCTCTTGTTTGATTTTATGCTTCATTTCATTTGGTGTTATGTATGTATAGTATGCACATCAACTTTCTTTTTAGCATATGAAGATCTGGTGTTTAACTACGTGTCTTATTTATGTAGGAGAACACATTTCTTCTATTGCTATATTTGATAGCAAGAAGATCATTTGATCTCTTGACTATATATGTTTGAGTTGTTTTCTGGGCTTGGTGACCTGCTCCATTGTCTATGTGTCTACCTATATGTTGGTATTACAGACAGTTTTAATATTGTAGCTTTGTAAAATAATTAGATATTGGAGTTGTGATGCCACAGGCTTCTGCTTTTTGATGACTGCTTGTCTAATCAAAGTTTAAAAATATTTCAGACTTAAAAAGTGCACATTATAATATGAATGATACTTAATGTCTAAAATATTAATAGTGTCATTAGTAATCTTGTCATTCTGTTAAGATTGTTATTTTAGGATTTACAACTGAATCTTCCATGAAAATTTAAATGTAATTTAAAACGTAGAATTCAAGCTGAGAAGCAGTAAGACCGTACTTCTTTCCATTTCAAACATTTTTCTTTCAAAATTAATTTTCTATGTATCTTTGAAATCTGCTTTTATTTTTCATGTCCTAAAACACTTCCTTAAAAAGAAAAGTGCTTTAGACAAGGACAGTAGTCTCTGCCTGTAATCCTAGCATGTTGGCATGTAAAGGTAAATGAACAGGGCTTCTTAGTCTCAGAACCATAAACAGTTTGGGTGCTTCATGGGCTTCATGAGACTCTGTCTTAACTTTCCTCTCTCGTGTGGGTGTGTTGGGGGTATGGGTTGGGTGTGGGTGAGTGCGTGTATATAGATTTGTTATAAGTAATACTGTTACATTGGATAAACTAAAATTTGTAATAGATAAAACAAACCTAAACAAAGGTCTCATAGAGAATTGGTTTTAGGTTTATTAGTTTTTATTTGTTTGTTTTTGTTGGGAAGGTGTCAGTCAAGTAGTCAAGGCTGACCTTAAACTTACAATGTAGCTGAGATTGACCTTAACTTCTTCTGGCTGCTATTGCCTCATACCAAGTACTTAGAATACAGGTACTACCGTGTCCAACTCTGTGACTATACTTTATGAAATATATTTATGTTTGATTTTGTTTTATTCACTGCACTTAGTATGCATCTCTTTACATCTGACAAAAAGTGGGTAAAAAATTTGAAAAAGCTGGCCTTACATTTATTCCTCTTTCTCTCTTTAAAACATACTATGACTTTTGTCGGCATTTTGATGAATGTATTAGTTTGGGCCTAGGGGACTGACTGGCCTGTGTCACTAGAACATGACGAGGTTTCATCCAATGTCTTTCTTTGACATACAAGAAAGTTAATTCTGGCTGCCATTTACGTTGTTATTTGGGATTCCAAAAGACAACTGGAAATGTGTTAGCCAACATATATAACCTTCATGTACCCTGCCACTCTTAGCTGCAGAAGACTGGACATATTACAGACAGAACTCAAGTGCCATAACTCTCTGATTGTCCCTTCCAGAGTTAGTGGGGAACTTGAGATCAAGGAAAAGTCAAAGTTGTTTGATAGCTATGATTGCTGCTTGTGTTCAAATGTCCAGACAATGGACACTGTGACATACTTAGTGACAAGAACATTCTCCTTTGGTTCATAACTCTTGGTTATCAGTTGCTTGTAAAAATTTCACTTAACACTAAAATATATGGTATGGGGGTTTTGCTTTGTTCCACTTAGAGGCACACAATTGAAAAGAGATTTGGTCTATCAGATCAGAAGGAAAAGGGAATGTTTATTTGCTTATTTATTATCTGTAGGTTGAAATGTTGAATAATGGGAGTGGCCATGACTCCTGTTTCCACATTACACACAAGAGCCATTTAAAGCATTCTCTTCTTGTTCTCTCTCTCTCTCTCTCTCTCTCTCTCTCTCTCTCTCTCTCTCTCTCTCTCTCCCTTCCTCCCTCCCTCCCTCCCTCTCTCCTCCCTCCCTCCCTCCCTCCTTCCCTCCCTCTTTCTCTCTGTATGTGTGTGTGGTGTGTGTCCTCATTTGATTTGCATGTTAATTTCTATGTGAACTAGAAACAAATAAGAAGAAATTTAAGGTTTCTTAAAAGGATCATCATAGTCATTGGGAGAAGAAAACTAGAAGTTTCCCTCCCCGTAACTTGAGAGCGTTGTGGATGAACTAAAAGTGTTAATACATATCAATCTCTTTTGGGTTTCTGTACAGTAACAATTTTGCACTCTTGATACAAAATATTCATGTTACCATATTATTTTCTTTGGATGTTGTGTTTACCTATTTTATAGGAAATAAGCCTTTCTATTATAGCCATTCCTTTCCTCACAGTTTTATCTAAATCACTGCACGGCTGAAGCACTAAGTCTTCTTATTTTGTTGTCGTATTGTCTCACAGATGTTACTTTTTCCTCTGGCCACTTTAAAAGTTTTCCTTTAAGGTAGTTTCCAGTTTTACTTCGATGATCCTGATGTGTTCTTAAATGTCTTTTATGCTAATCGTTACCTGATAATTATTGAACTTTGTCTTTGAGATTCTTCCATCCCAGTTTTCCCCATGTCTCTAGATAATTGATTTCATCTCCATAGGAAACGATTCTTCCTTCTATTTTGTTCTTTCATACAAACTCCATGTGCTCGTTTATTGTCATCCTTCCTACTCATTCCTTTTCATCTCTACTGCCTTTGCTTGCATTGTTTCTTAGATATGATGATTACCTAGGGTATTAAACTTCAAATACACAGACACAGCTGTTCACCATGCTCTTCTACTTGAACGGTCACAAGACAAACACACTTTCAGTATGCTCATTTGACTGCAGCTCACATGTACTTACTGTTGGATGCGTGTGCTACATGCATGATGACCTTATACCTTTAACTATTCATACTGGTCCAGCCCAGACTTACTTCAGTGCATTGTCATTCATAGTCTGGAAGTAGTTGTAAAAAAATATATATTCTGCAAAATAAATCTATTGTTAATATGATAGAATGACAAATATCCTTAGTTTTTAAAATTGTGATGCTTACTATAGAATAAGTCTTATAAAATATAATTGAAGACTCTTGTAATATGACATAAAAGAACAAGACTAATTCTTGATGTTCTTTACTCAACAGTGGGCTTACCTTATTCAAGAGTTTGGGTTTTAAAAGTCACTCTAAGGTAGTAGTAGAAGGACTGAAAAGAAAACTTTTTTATATACTGAACAGCACAACTGTGAAGAAATTGATTTTTTTTTCTTTAATATATCCTTGGCAGGGTCTTCATGAGGAAGAAAATTGTTTCTTCTAGTCTTATTGACTCAGCAGAATGGTACACAAATTCACAACCAGATATTATTTTTTTGTGCAAGTTGTTTAGTGAGAAGAGAGAGGGAGAAGAGAGAGAGAGAGAGAGAGAGAGAGAGAGAGAGAGAGGAGAGAGAAAGCCATAGTAAAACAAAGTGGGGGAAGACAGAAATTCTCACATTCAAGGCATTTTCAATAGCAAAAGCATATAACAGGAGAGAGGAGGAGTAAGAAAGGGGAGATTCAGAAACCAATACAGAAAGAGAGAGAGAGAGAGAGAGAGAGAGAGAGAGAGAGAGAGAGAGAGAGAGAGGAGGGAGGAAAGGGAGAGGGAGAGATGGGCATGGGGGAAGAAGCATTATTTTCAATTCCACATTTTAAACAAATGATCTTAGACCTGGTCACCACATCTCACAGAGATATGCATTCTTCTGACACAGGGGGCAAAAAGGGAGATGATGCACTGCGGCGTCCAAAGCATATTAAGATTGACTAGAATATCTTATGTAGAGGCTAGTTAATTCTGAACAGATTTAATACAAAGTGTTTCAAGCACAATAAGAACATAATTATTAGTGATCTCAATAATATTCTTAACATGGTTACATGATGGATGAATGTTCAGTTTGCTTTAACAAATTTTCTACAGCACTTTTTTTTTTTTATTGAAATTTTATTTACATTTCAGATGTTCTTCCCTTACCCCATTTCCCCCCACTCCCTCCCAGGAACCCCTATCTCTTGCTTCTATGATGGTGTACCCCCACCTACCCACCCCTGTACCTCACATCCCCACCCTTAAATACACCCCACGACGTCCAGCCTTCATGGGCACCAAGAATCTCTTCTCCCACTTATATATAGCTCCCTTGCATATACTAGTGCTGGAGCCATGGGTCCCTCCCTAAGTGGCTCCCAGGCTGGTGATTTAGACCCTGGGGGCTCTGGTTGGTTGGTATTGTTGTTTTCCTCATGGTGTCACAAATCCTTTCAACTCCTTCAGCCTTCACTCTAACTCCCCCTATTGGGAACCCCATGATCAGTTAATGGGGATTAAAAAAAAATTCCACAGTTTCTTTCTTTTGTGTTACTGAAGAACGATATGCCCTGACATGTAGGTGGATAATAGGACACTGGGGTAGCCTGGAGGAATGTCATGAATCAAAATTACTTCAGTTCTAGTGATTTCTTCAGAAAATGTGTCAAAGGCAGGGACACACTGGGAGGGGAAGAAAGCTTTCTGTCTTCTGATGCTAGCTCATGGTACAGCTTGTCATTCTGGTTGGGATTGTCCTAAGAAGATATTAGGACAAGCAATGATGTAGATCCTCAGTTAAATCATTAGTTTTTGTTAAATTTCTTAATTCTTAGGAGTTGTTTTCTCAGGTATTAAGAAGGAAATTGAGAAGATATTTTAAGTTAAATAAAATTTAAAAAACTAAAGTATAAGTTGCTTCAGCAAATTGCTCTGGATCAGTTAACACCTTAGCCGAAGATCACTTGAACTGTATATCCTAACATTCTTTCTACCGTCCTGTTTATTGAGCCAACAATTGAAATCCTATGTATGTGAACTGTAAAGCATGAGTCTCTCACTCAAGCTGTATTTGTCTCAACCTTATTTCATATGCCTGCCTTTAATTTTAAACCTTTAAAATTAAAAACAACGAATTCCAGAATGTGTTAAGTAGCATATGATTTCTTGAGTTTTCTTCTGAAAACTGAAAATATAATGTGAGATTATTCTGGATTTTCTGTTTTTAATTTTTTTAGAACTCTTTTTTTTTTTTTTTTTTTTTTTAACACAGTGGTTATCACAGAGTATACTTCGATGTCATATTTTAGAAGAGTGTTTTATTTCATTTTTTTTGGAGATTTTATTTACATTTCAGATGTTATCCTCTTTCCCCATTTCACCCCACCCAGAAATCCCCTATCCCATTCCCCCTCCTCCTGCTTTTATGAGGATGTGCCCCCACCCACCAACCCACTCCCACCTCTCTGCCCACAAATTCCCCCAAACTTGGGCATCCAGCCTTCACGGGACCAAAGACTTTCTCTTCTACCTTTGCCCTACAAGGCCATCCTCCCTACATATACAGCTGGAGCCATGGGTCCCTCCCTATGTGCTCCCAGGCTGGGGGTTTAGGCCCTGGGAGCTCTGGTTGGTTGGTATTGTTGCTCTCCTCATGGGGCCACAAACCCCTTCAACTTTTTCAGTCTTCTCTCTAACTTCTCCATTGGAAACCTCTTGATTTAGTTCAATGGTTAGTTGTGAGCATCTGCCTCTGTATCAGGCTCTGGCAGACCTCTAAGGAGACAGCTATATCAGGCTCCTGTCAGCATGCACTTCCTGGCATCCACATCAGCTTCTTTTGGTGACTGCACATGGGATGGATACCCAGGTGAAGTAGTCTGCAGACAGCCCCTCCTTCAGTTTCTTTTCCACACTTTGTCTTCATATTTGCTTCCATGAGAATTTTGTTACTCTTTCTAAGAAGGACCAAAGCACCCATACTTTGGTCTTCCTTCTTCATGAGTTTCATGTGGTCTGTAAGTTGTATCTTGGGTATTGCAAGCTTTTGGTCTAATATCCAATTATCAGTGAGTGCATCCTGTGTGTGTTCTTTTGTGATTGGGTTACCTCACTCAGAATGATATTTTCTAGTTCCATCCATTTGCTTAAGAATTTCACAAATTCATTGTTTTTAATAGCTGAGTAGTACTCCATTGTGTAAATGTACCACATTTCCTGTATCTATTCCTCTGTTGAAGAACATCTGGGTTGTTTCCGCTTCTAGCTACTATAAATAAGGCTGCTATGAAATAGTGGAGCATGTGTCCTTATTATATATTGGAGCATCTTCTGGGTATATGCCCAGGAGTGGTATAGCTGGGTCCTCAGGTAATACTATGTCCAATTTTCTAAGGAACCACCAGACTGATTTCCAGAGTATTTTATTTCTGCTACTTAATTTTAACTTTCTTAGCCTATCATGGGCTCACCTGTGACCCATGCAAATCACAATGCTGTCATGTACCTTAGGTATTAGTCTTTGCTGCCTTTCTTATATGCTCTAATTAAAAAGTATAAGCTATTTAAGGAAGTATATTCAAAAGATTTTACATCAGTTTCTGTAAGTAAGATGTATATGTGAATGATAGTGCGAACATTTAGTTTTCTTTTGAAAAATAAGTGGCAGTATAGTTCATGTTCTTGACTTAACACTGTGTATTAATAGCATGATAGAATATATATCACTTTATATATTTGAGGGTAATTATGAATATAGAAATAAAATTGTTCTTTTCAGGTTTATTTTCTGTTGCTGTGGTAATTCACTAAGACCAAAACCAACTTTGAGAGAAAAGGGTTTATTTGATTTACAGGTTCATCATGAGAGAAGCCAAGAGGCAACTCAAGGCAGAAACAAAAAAGCAGAGACCATGGAAGAATGATACCTACTGTCATATTTATTTTGTCTTTCTTAGCAGACTTTTAATGCAACTCTGGACATCATTCCCAAGGGTGGCACCACAAACCCTCCTATATCTTCACTTGCTTACTCACCATTGTTCCCTTATCTTGTTCTTTGATACAACTTAGGAAGTCCTGCCTAAGGATGGCACTGACCATAGTGGGCTTGAGTCTCATGTCAATCATTAATAAATAAAATGACCCATAGACTTGCTACAGGACAATCTGATGGAGGATTATTTAATTATTTTTTCTATTAACTTATTGATTAATTCATTTTACATTCCAATCTCAGACCCACCTCTCCTCCCAATCCCCCCAGCCCCTCCTCCCATCTCTCCTTTCTTTCTTCTCTGAAAAGGGAGGAACCCACTGAGTACCAACACATCTTAGCAACTCAAGTCACTTGCAGAACTAGGCACATCCTCTCCCACTGAGGCCAGACAAGGCAGCCCAGTTAGGGAAACAGGATCCACAGGCAGGCAACAGTCAGGGTAAGCCTGGCTCTAGTGTTAGGGGACCAGTATGAAGACCAAGCTGCACATCTGCTAAAATTTGTACAGAGGGCTTAGGTACAACCAGTGTATGACCTTTGGTTGGTGGTTCAGGCTCTGGGAGCTCCTAAGAGTTCAAGTTAGTTGACTCTGTCCTCTTTTGGAGTCCCTGTCTCCTCCTGGTTCCTCATCCTTTCTCCCAACTCTTCCACAAGACTTTCTGAGCTCTGTCTAGTGTTTGGCTTTGTATCTCTGCAACCTTTTCCTTCAGGTACTGGCTGAAGCTTCTCAGAGAACAGTTATACTAAGTATCCTGTCTACAACCATAGCAGACTATCATTAATAGTATCAGGGATTGGTTGCTGCCCATGGGATGAGTCTCAAGTTGGGACAGTCATTAGTTGGCCATTCCCTCAGTCTCTGCTCCATCTTTGTGCCTGTACTTCTTAAGGCAGGGCAAATTTTGGGCCCAAGGTTTTGTGGATGGATTGCTGTCCTTATCCCTCCACTACAATTCCTTCTTGGCTACAGGTGGTGGCCACTTCAGGCTCCATATTCCCCACTGCTAGAAAAATGCTATCTTATTATTCCCCATCAAGTTTTAAAATACTAAATAACAATACTCAAACAAAGAATTAATATATTCTTACAACTATTTAACTTGTGAAAAATCGATTCTTATGGGCCATGTGACATAAATATTGAACAGTCATAGGGAAGCGCTTCATTATTAGTTTATAGTTTAGATCAATTGCATGATTTAAGTTCTATTTGTTTCAATATAAGTATAATTATGCAAGTGTAATATATATGTAGTTTAGTATTACTTGAATGTGATAAAATGACATTTTAAACATTTGAATATGATAAACCTGGTTAAATTAAAAAGGCAAATAATATTCTTTGTGTTAATAAAGGTTTAAAGACATCACATACAATGGAAACATTTTATTTAATGATAGTACAGTATATAGTGCAGCACACCTCCTTTAATACCAGCACTGTGGAAGCAGAAAGAAGGATATATCAGTTCTAGTCAGCTTGGTCTAGAGCATACACACACAGACACACAGACACAAACAGTCACACACACAACGCAGACACACACACACACACACAGGAAGAAGAAGAGAGAGAGAGACGAGAGAGAGAGAGAGAGAGGAGGGAGAGAGAAAAGAGGAGGAGGGAGGAGGAGGGAAGGAAAAGAGAGGAGGAGGGGTGGGAAGAAGACGGAGAGGAGACGGAGTGGAGACAGACAGAGACAGAGAGTCAGATAAAGAGAGAGAAACCATGTTTTTCTTGTTTACCAGACTATGAGTCTCATAACAATTTTAATGCATACATAGCTAGCTATGTATACTTAAGCTCTTTACAATTATTAGTGCTATCTTATTATGTATTCATAACCTATCAATTATAATTTTTACAAATTCTGTACTCCAATAAATATCACAAATTTTGATTTTGTCAAGGGAAAAAATTTAAACATTTCCCTGAAAAACTGTTCCCTCATCCAACGATGGCTGGGAAACAGGGAATTACCATTTAGTGCTTTAGAATGTAGAAAAACACAAACCTGAGCTTCTCATAGCCTGACTGGATAGTTGTATAAAGGTTGCTGAAGTAGGTGAGAATGGCAGGCAGAAAGTAAGTGGTATATGGTAGATATGTCCTACTAGATCCACAGTCACAATAGAACAGGTAAAGGTACGATGCTACTGCATTAAAATTAATATGGAATAAATAGAATTTATTTTTAGGTACCAGAATACATGATAAGATGAATATTCTTCTCCAACGTGTATGTGGAAATGAATTTTTTCTGTCTTTCCTGTTCATTTATTTTTAGTCCCATGTTTAAACATCAACTTGTATTTTTAAATAATATTATTTAGTTCTTTATGAATTCCATACAATGTATTTTTATCACCTCCTTTCTCCCATTTCTCCATATTCACCCTCTGAAACTTGCCCTCCAGATCTACTAACTTTGAATTTTCTTATTTTATCTTCCCTATCAAGTGTAGTTTGTACTGCCCAGCCAGTTTTGGGAGTAGGGCCTCCCTGGAGTGTGACTACAAACAAGAGATCATATATTCAAAGAAAACTATTCCTTTCCAAACAGCATATCAAACTCCAATAGCTTTTTCAGTTAATGGTGGGATTTCACACCCACCTCCCTCTCATGATGGGGTTTGGTCTAGCTTGAGCTTGCACAGATCTTATGCATGCTGTCACACTTGATGGCATCCACCACCTGTTTCTCCTACAATATTCATGCCCCTTCTACTTCTTGAACGTTCCTGATCATATGCACATATGTATGGTATGTAGAGTTAGGTACATTGATAGTAAAACAACACCATAGGACTTTTCAGACATCATTATGTTATTTTACCCTTCTTCCTCTTTATTATGTATTTATCTACCTTGTAACTCCGTAATTATCTGCCAAGTATTTCCAATGCTATTTTCCTCTCTCTTGTTGATCTCTCTACCATCTCATTTTAAACTTTTAAATTTTATGGTGTTTTGGTCATTTTTCCTCAATACATTAACTTCTGAAAACTTGGAACTAGAATCCAAGGATTAGAAAGAACATGAGATATTTGTCTTTTGGGATATGGGTTATCTGGGTGAGCGTGATTTTTCTAGTTCCATCTATTTACCCACCAAGGTCCATTATTTTATTTTAATTTTACAGCCATAGTATATATGCACCACATTTTTAATATCCATTCTTAAGTTGAAAGACACTTTAATTGTTTCTCTGTCCTAACTATTCTGATTACAACATAATACTATATAAACAAGTATGTATGGAGAAGAGTCTTAACTCTTTTTTGGTATAATTTAATTATAGTTTCTTTCTTTCTTTCTTTCTTTCTTTTTTCTTTCTTTCTTTCTTTCTTTCTTCTTTCTTCCTTCTTCTTTCCTTCTTTCTTTTTCTATTAGAAATTTTCTACTTTAATTTCTATAGTGTCTGCAGAGTTTGCAATCCAAACAATAGTTAATGGGACTTTCTTTTACACCAGCCTCCAGAAGTCCTCATTGGGTGTTCTGTTCATCTTTGCCATTAATATGGGGTAGGATGAAATCTCATATTTATTTTAATTCCTGGACAAATGAGGTCTTTTGTATCCATATGTCACATAGGCTACTGCTTATGTTTTTTTTCCTGGCAGATTTAGATTTCAGGTTTAAGTCTTTGATCCATTTGGAGATGAGTTTTGAGCAAGGAGATTTTGATTTCCATTTCTCTGATTCTTAGAGACAATGAACATTTTTTTGAGTTATCTATTAGTCAATTTTTATTTATTCTTTTGAGAATTCTCTGTTAAGATCCTAACCACATTTTGAAGGGTTGTTTGTTTGAATCCTGGTTGTTTGAGTTCATTATATATTCTGAGAATTAATCTTCTATCAGATGTAGCTGGGAAGGGTTTCCCATTCTGTGGCCATTCTCCTCACCTATTTTTTTCAGCTGTGCAGTGTTTTTTTTGTTTTTTAAGTTTTAAGGGTCCCACTTGTTTTTGACTTAATTCCTGGACAAATAGGGTCTTTGCTTACACTTGTATCATATAGGCTCGTGCTTATGATTTTTCCTGGCATATTCAGGTTTCAAGTTTAGATCTTTTGTCCATTTGGAGGTTGGTTTTGAGCAAGGAGACACAAACAAGTCTAGTTTCACTTTTCAGTCTGTCTTCTCTCCACTGTATAACTTTGGCATCTATTTTGAATGTGAGATGGTTGTAGTTACCTGAACTCAGGTTGGTCATTGATTTTGTCTCATTTGTCTGCACGTGGGATTTTGTGCCAATAGATTAATGTTTTCCTTACTATAGCTCTATAATATATCTTGGGCTTATATAAGGTGATCTTTTTAATATTGTTCTTTTTGCACTGGTTTTCTTTTTTCTTCTTTCTTTCTATGAAGGAAATTTATGTTTCTGTAAGGACTTTGGAATGTTTTTTCTATTTATATAAAGAATAGCACAAGGATTTCCAATGGGATTATATTCAATCAATAAATACTAAATACTTTTGGTAAAATGACCATTTTCATAATGTTAATTTTACCAATCCATGAGTATTGAAGGTCTCTCAGGTTTTTAGTGTTCTTGTCTCCCTTTACCCCAGTGGTTTAAGGTTTTATCAAAGGCATTTAATTACTTGGTTATACAGTCACCAAACCCAGACATTATTGTGGATTCCAAGAAGTGCTTGCTGACAGGATCCTGATATGGTTCTCTCAGGAGATAGCTATATCAGGTTCCTGACAAATACAGAGGTGGACGCTCATAGCCAATCATTGGACTTAGCACAGAGTCCCCAATGGAAAAGTTAGAGGAAGGACAGAAGGAGCTGAAGGGGTTTGAAACCCCATAGGAAGAACCTCCCCTTAATGAATCAGACTCTTTTTTTAACCAATGAGACCTGTGTTTAGGAGGAACCACTATAAAGTGATCAAAAGGCTTGAACCTCTTATTAATATAATTGTTAGACCCACTGTCACTGATAAATTCAATTATAGAAGAATAATTTTTACCATATACTGATTGTTGATAGCACCATCCAGAATGCTGGCTTAGTGAATTTGACAACCTCATTTGGTGATAGATTCTCTTATATACTTATACTTTAATGGCCTACCTATCAATTCTAGCTATGCTCAGAAGCATACCAGGAGGTGATGATTAAATACTTTCAATTGTCTTGGCCTTTTCCTGTAACTTAAGATAATTTTACAGTTGGGTTCTCACAGGATTCACATAGAATGTTAAGAAGTCATAATGTGTCTTGAAGAATATAGTGTTGCCTTATACTACAGGTTTGACCTATTGGGGAGATCTGAGTTTACTTTAGTTCTACTCAAAATTCTTAAACTTCTAAATTACTTGATCTACTGCTGGCTATTAAGTATAGTACATATTCTTCAAAATCTGTAGAAATTATCAACTTTTATACTTGAGTTGTAAATTGCTCAAGATACATTACATTAGGTAAGGTAGCTTTGTGACATCTTTCTGTATTTTTATTAAGACATGTCACTCTAAAAAGAACTAACCAGAAATCTCCAAACTCTATTTGTCTGTTTGTTTGTTTGAAACACCGGATACTAAATAATTATTCATTGTTTATTATTTTATTGTTATCAATACTGAATGATTATTATTTTTAAATTGACCAACACTAAATCTACATTGAATACTCTCATTCTAGAAATATTAACTCCTCATCCTAGTCCTTCTTCACTGGAACCCTGAATCTTAAAACTTTTTACTGTTGTTTTTTCAACACTTAAATGTACTCTTGACTATAGGACTCCATTACAAAATACATGAAAAACTCGTGAGCAAGAAAATATAACAAAAGGAACATAAGCATCCATGTTATAAATATAGATACATCTTACATTCATTTAAAAATCTGTATTAAACTGATAAGAACAGATACTACACATGATCTTAGCCAAAAGGAGGATGGGGAGAAAGAGGAACACTCCTCCATTGTTGGTGGGATTGCAAGATGGTGCAACCACTATGGAAAACAGTCTGGCGGTTCCTCAGAAAATTGGACATATCACTACCTGAGGACCCAGCTATACCACTCCTGGGCATATACCCAGAAGATGCTCTAACACATAACAAGGACATATGCTCCACTATGTTCATAGCAGCTTTACTTCTAATAGCCAGAAACTGGAAAGAACCCAGATGCCCTTCAACAGAGGAATGGATACAAAAAATGTGGTACATTTATACAATGGGATATTACTCAGCTATTAAAAACAATGAATTTGATAAATTCATATATAAATGGATGGAACTAGAAAATATCATCCTGAGTGAAGTAACCCAATCACAAAAGAACATACATGGTATTCACTCACTGATTATTGGATTTTAGCCCAGAAGCTTGAAATACCCAAGATTCAACTCACAGACCACATAAAGCTCATGAAGAATGATGACCAAGTAGGGGGGCTTCAGTCCTTGTTAGAAGGAGTAACAAAATACTCAAGGGAGCAAATATGGAGACACAGTGCAGGACAGAAACTGAAGGAGGGGCCATCTACAGACCGTTCCACCTGGATATCCATCCTATGTGCAGTCACCAAAGGTAGACGTTGATGTGGATGTCAGGATATACATGCTGACAGGAGCGTGATATAGCTGCAGAGGCAGATGCTCACAGCTAACCATTAAACTGATCATGGGGTTCCCAAATGGAGAAGATGGGTGAAGGCTGAAGGAGTTGAGAGGATTCGCGACACCATGAGGAAAGCAACAATCCAACCAACCAGAGCCCCCAGGGTCTAAACCACCAGCCTGGGAGCACATAGGGAGGGACCATGGCTCCACTAATTATGCAAGGGAGCTATATATAAGTGGGGAGAAGAGATCCTTGGTCCCACGAAGGCTGGAGTCGTGGTGGGGGATATCAAGGTGGGGGGGTGAGGTAGGGGGAGGGTGGGTGGGAGTACACCAACGTGAGCGGAGGAGGGGGAAGGGATAGTGAGTTCCGGAGGGAGGGGAATGGTAAGGAGAGAACATTGAAATGTAAATAAATTTCCAATAAAAAAAATCTGTATTAAACAAAAATTTCCTAAACAGGTTAAGGTTTTAAAAAGGGCTATTTTTTCATTTCCATAAAAATACATCATGTAGAAATAAATAAAATGTAAGCAATTCAGCTATTTAATGGGAATGTAGATACTTCTTAACTATGTAGTTGTGTTGGGAAAGAAAATTTAAAAATATGAATGTGATTGAGTTTAGGCATTTTAGATGATAGTAGTAACATTTTTCCTTCTTTAAAATATTGTTCTGTTAGGTCTACAATAATGAACCACGTTTCCCTCCCAACTCTATGTGTCCTTTTTTCTTTTTTCTTTAAATAATAACTGAGTATATTTAACGTTGACTGTATGTGCATGAGTGTGAGATTATTTCCTCGAACACAGGTAGTTTTCTAAAACCAGCATCCTTTTATGAAATCTAACTCTACCCTAGCCCCCGAAGCCTTCATTTGGCACTAACTTCTCAGATAGTGAATTTAGGAGCTCCTCCCCATGTTAAGATAATTGCATTGTCGTCTCATTTGTAGTCCAATTACCAACCAACATTTTATCTTAGTTTTATAAACATTAATCTATAAAATACTTATTCCTAGTATTTTATGGCAAACTTCACCAAACATAAGTTGCTAACCATAAGGAACACAATACTGTTGAGTAAATGAAGCTACATATGTATCATATCTCTATCTCTATCTATCATCTATGTACTATCTGTCTGTCTTCTGTCTGTCTTCTGTCTCTCTATCTCTATCTCTATCATCTAGAGAGAGTTATGTATATACATCTATAGTTTAAATGAAGTAATGGCACTTGTGCTGACAATGTTCCTCTCAGTTATCATAGAAAATCTAACAAAAGCCCAGTACCTGACATGAGACATTCCCTTTTGAGTAATTGGTCATTGGAATCTAAGAGACTCTTATAAAAATCTAGCCATTGCTGTTGCACTTAGTTTCCTCCAGCTATGAAAGTTAAATCTCCAGTGCTAAGGACATGGCACACGTTTGAAACAGGATTCAGAGGACCTGAGCTGACACTGAGAAGAAAGTATTCTCCTTGAGGACCATATTTCA
Source organism: Mastomys natalensis (assembly GCA_021653895.1). Lineage (NCBI taxonomy): Eukaryota > Metazoa > Chordata > Mammalia > Rodentia > Muridae > Mastomys > Mastomys natalensis. The sequence goes on along the minus strand of JAJTUV010000791.1, from coordinate 75,475 downwards.
TGGTAAAATGAATAGCTATGCAAGCTGCCAAGAAATGGAAGTAACCTATATTCCTGATCAGCTGTGATGCCTATGATTCACAACATGACCTAGCTTCAAGGCACAATATGTTTAAAGGTATATTAGCAGCACTAACATCTTGGCAGAAACCAATATGTGTCTAGACAACTGTAACACCCTCTCAAGAGTTGTTAAAACATGCTTGGTTCAGGAAAATTACTCCTATTTTCTGAGACTAATGAAATCGTGGATCTTAGGAAAAACTAATACCAGAACTTCATTAGAACATCATCATTGCTAACTGATTTCTGAAACTTATCCTTATATCCACAGATAAATGGAGCCCTTACTCTTCATAAAAAAACCTTTCTTCATAGCAAATAATGACCAATATAAAAAAACATAACTTGTTCAACTGTAGAGAACAACTGAACATGTGGGTACCTAGCCACATGGATACATTTACTGCAGAAGCCCCAACCTTGGGCTCTGGTTACGTCACAGAAGAGTAAATGGGAAAAAAATTTAAGATCCAGAGGACTAGGAAAACAATGTTTTTATCATGTCTCCTAGTACTACAAGGAGCTGTATCTATGATACCTCAATCATTTCTTGCCTAAATAAGACCTCAATAAATACAATATCAATAGCCGTACTAAAATAGAAGGGAAATTTCACAGGGCTAATACCTACAGACAAATAACTAGAGGTGCTAATGAACAGAAGAATTAATCATCCCTAGGGCTGATCCCCTTCACTGCTTATCTTATCTCAAGTGGTCAGGCTTGAAATCATATATATTTAAGTATCATCAAACAAACTCAGTAGGATATATATATAGTGTGTGTGTGTGGTGTGATCAACAATAAAACAGAAAAATAGTCCATGAATTTGAGAGGGCATTAGAAGTATGAAAATGTGAGGGCTTGAAGGGAGATATAATGTAATTAAATGTAATTATATTTTAATTTTAATAGTTAAATCAACAAAAGAAAATAATAAAAAAGGCTTTTACAGAAAATGCAATACAACAAGTTTATCACTGACTTAATTAAATTCTGAAAACTTTAATGTAGTCTTTAGAAGAAACTTGAAAGACATATCATTAAATTTTCCATCGTGTAAGAAGATAATGCAACACCCAACATCCCTCACTAATGTAGAGATGCAATTATTCCTAAGTGGTAATGAGGGCTAGGCTTTAGTGCTTTTAATGGGCTTATACACAGAGTTTATTCTTAACTATCCATCCAGTTATGTTAGATATGAGCCAGTAATTTGAAAAGATGAAGTGAATATCTTGTTAAATTTAACATGGTGTTGTAACTATTAAATTGACTTTGTGAAGTGTCCAGATGGTAGGGATGTCATTATGTGATAGATAAATAAGTGGCAAATATACACTTCCATAAAAATAATTAGAGATGAAGTCATGTATGATAAAGGTACTTGGTTACTTACAAAGACTTAAGTTTATTTATGCTTGTGTTTAACAAACAGAGGGTTATTCTGAAAGTCTTAACAGTCCAGTCTCTTTTAAATATATTCAAGTCTGCACTTGTAGCTCAAAATACCTTTGACAGTGTATAAATAATTGGGAATAGTTTTCTTACAATAAAAGTATTTTCAAAAAATGTAAGTATTGGCTGGATTGAATGCAAGGATTATATATGATCATAAATTAAAGGAAATTGTCATTCAGGCATAAACTATAATAATAATAATAATAATAAAAAGAATAGAATATGAAGATGAAGAAGAAGCAGATGATGATGATAGATTCCAATATATTCTAATTTATGCAATATATCACTCTTCTATCTCTCTAGTATTGAGCAGTGTAAAATGGTGAGGAACAGATTATGATCAAACCTGGGTCATTAACACCCTTACTCTCAAGTCTGATCTGACTATCTAGACCAAAAAAACATATAAACAAATAGTGTAGGTAGCTTTGTTTCTAATATTTTATGAAGTAAAAGCAACTAACATCCAAACAAGAAATAAAAACTCCAACAAAATATTCAGAGCTCTTATCCATTGTAATAGTACAAGCTTTGACACAAGCTACAGTGGACACCATGTAGATCAAGGCTATGAGGCTCTCCTGATCTCAGTTTGGTAACTTGGGAGTTAGCTCTTTGATAAGAACTTCCTTGACAGGTCTCTGCGAACATGTGTTTTCTATCAGGAATAAATCGTTCCTATTCCATTAATTTCCATATTAATTCCATAGTAGGGTATTGTACAATATGACCTTCTTGGATCCAACCAGTATACCTCTCTTTGAAAACTTAGTTTTGTCTAGGCTATGTGCTTTTTAAAATCATTACCTTGTGACTATAATCATATCTCAGATGTATGTTGTACATTAAATCTATGTCTAAACTTAGTAATTTTAATAATTATTAAGTCTTGTCTAAACAACAGAATTATTTGGTCTGCTTTTATAGCCTGCCGTCTCTACTTTAAATATAGAGACAGTATATTTGGTTTCTCAAATCACTTTATCAAACATTTAACTGATATAAATAGAAGTGAAAACTATAGTAGAAGTTAGTCCAAAGGCATAATGTCAAGGATATGATTTAGAGCATTCTCAGAAACATGTTGCGCTATTTGCTCACTATGTTTACAACATAAACAATAACATAAGCTTACTCCATTTGTCAAATTCTAAATTAAAAAAAAAAAAACTCCTCTGAAAACATTAGAATGAACCTGAAGTTTCTGATTAATATAATTCAGTCTTTACTTAAAATGAGAAAAGGGTCTGTATTTACCTACCTCTAATGTTCTCCAGAATTTAATTAAATCTACAACACATATGTGTACTCATGTACCTGTGTATATGATGTATATGCATATATGATGAAAGATGTGTGTGTATATTATGTATGTGTGTATATGATGTAATGTATATATGATTAATACAATTTATCAGATATAATCATAGGAATGCTTAGACATAATTTTACTGATCATTTTATATGTATCATGCTACACAGTAGTAATTAGAAAACACTAGAGAAGGAAATTAGTCACTGTTCAGTCTCACTTGACAGAGGCAGAGTAGCAACTAAACTTTTACCATTTAAGATCAAGAAAAAATTCTGTTTGCTCATTGAAGGATTCACCAAAGTCAAGGCATGGAAACATTTTATTGTTACCGCAGTGTATCATACTTACTTATTTCTCCTATAGCTCTACAAATACAGACAAAATTGTTTATCCAATTATCGTACTTTGAAGACTTTTATTATTAAAATAGAAGAGCTATAAAGACCAGATATTCCAGGACAAGCCATAGATCAAACACACTCACCAATTGGTTAAGGAAAAAAAAAAAAAAAGAAATACAAGAAAGAACTAAAAGACAGAAAGGTAAGAGTCATCGCTATATTTGAACTTGGACTTTTAAAGACATGTGTATGGCTGAGTATATGTCTATGTGTCCTGTGAGTACAGGTGCCCATAGAGAATCGAAGAGGCCATCTGATCCTCTGGAACTGGGCTTTAAACAGTTGTGAGCCTGCTGATGCTGCTGTTGGAAAGTAAACCTGAGTTGTCCGCAGCAGCACCCAGTGCTCTTAAAGGCTGGGCCATCTCTAGCATGAAAGGGTTGGAATTTTGAATAGCAAATTTTACTACGCCTCAGCAAATTATTTGTTTCTCATTTGCACTCTAATTTTTCTTATAAACCCTTTTAAAAGAAAGAGAATCTTAATGCAACTGGAAAAAATTAAATGTAAAATTTTATTCTACACTCAAAAGCCAAGCAGCAAATTTATTTTTATCTGAGGCTCTAGATAGGTAAACTGAGATAGTAGAGGTTTTTGTTTGATTTGTTTTGTTTTTTTTTCCTTAAAGTTTGGAGGAACCTTAATTCTTGATAAGCATGCATTTAATATTTCAAAATGCATTCCACCAACTACATTCTGATGAAACTCCCTTTCATATTAGTGTGACTTCATGTATCTCTGCTCTTTCTGAAACTTCTTTCACAGTGTAGTATTAGAATACCATTATTTTCGTGATTGAGATATGTTTATTTGTCTGTCTAAACTTTATTCTCAACTAAGTTCAAAATTTGTTCTTTCTTCTATTTCTTGTGTGGCTACCTGATGATGATACTCCTGAAGATGGACTTCTGGGATATTTACTGTTAATAAGACATTTTCTTCCTCATTATTTGTCTTCACAGGCTCATTCTTTAGGATAAAACAGGTGGGAAAGATAAGAGGTTAGGAAAAGCCAAAGTTCTGATAATGCTGGTTAAAACTTAGTTCTGGTTTAGACTTTTCTGAGTATTAGTTATTTGTTTAAGAAGAGATAGTCTTTTGTTGGGTACAGTCACCGAAGGCAGATGCTGATGTGGACGCCAGGAATAGCATGCTGACAGGAGCCTGATATAGCTGTCTCCTTAGAGGTCTGCCAGAGCCTCACATATTCAGAGGCAGATGCTTACAGCTAACAATTGAACTGATCATGGGCTTCCCAATGGAAGAGTTAGAGAGAAGACTGAAGGAGCTGAAGGGGTTTGTGGCCCCATGGAGAGAGAAACAATACCAACCAACCAGAGCTCCCAAGGTCTAAACCACCAGCCTGGGAGCACATAGGGAGGGACCCATGGTTCCAGCTGTATATGTAGGGAGGATGGCCTTGTTGGGCAAAGGTGAGAGAGGAGCTCCTTGGTCCTGTGAAGGCTGGATGCCCAGTGTGGGGGAATTCGTGGGTAGGGAGGTGTGAGTGGGCGGGCTGGTGGGGGTACATCCTCATAGAAGCAGGAGGAGGGGGGATGCAATGGAGGGTTCCTGGGGGAAATGGGGTAAGGGAATAACATCTGAAATTTAAATAAAACATCCAGTTTTAAAAAAGAAATAATTCTGACAATACTTTTGCTGTGCAAACCTCCCATCTGCTCAAGTGTCGAAACTTGTAGACTTGTGTGCCTGTTTAAATTGTTTAAAGGATAAACCTGGGGCTGGGACCTAAAGAATATTTAAAGATGACTACATATGTGGAGTGAACAACAAGCCTCAGGTAGGTATATATGTATGTGTGTGTGTGTGTGTGTGTGTGTGTGTGTGTGTGTATATATATATATATATAATATATCTTAGGCATTAACTAGAGTCAGATATGTGCTATTTTATTGTTTTATTTATTATTTTATTTTCTTTTATAATATTACTATTATATATTATTATAAAAATATATGCACATGATGATATTATGTAATGTATAATATGTTATATATTAACTTTTAATAATTCTAATTATATAGATATATAACTGTATCATAAATATAATAATATTGTATGGTATTTAATATAATATATAATACACATTATATATTTATTATTTCCTATGTATAGATTTTTTTTTTATTATCAGCTCTTTTTGTTACAAGGGTTTTTCCATAATTCAAATATCGAATTATCTTTTTATATCATATAAAAGGGTAATAAAAATCTATAATACAAAGCTTCTTGTTAATATTCTCAAGAACTATTAGAACACTGTCTGTTCTTCTCAGGACACTACGTGTGTAAAAGTAGCTACTCAAATTCAACAAGCATTAAGCTCAGCAGTAAGACCAATGTTACTGTTCACAAGTATTGTTTCTAATGAATGAATTAGGTTGAGCACTTTGTTTTTGAAATGTCATTCATGGATGTTAAGGGGTTTATGACATCTTATATGAGGAGATGGCAGAGGTCAGAATAGCTTAGTTGCTAATCCTCCTAATTAATCCTGAATAAAAGTGGTAGCTCTGACCCACTTGGGGCATTTGACCTTAAACTTTAGAGTGTTTTGTAGTGTTGAGCTCAACTTTGAGCCACTGGTTCAATTCTAGACAACAAAGAATTTTTCACTTAATATTCTACAAGATGTTATCCAGTGGAAGACAGATCCCAGTAAGATGTGCTCATCTTATTAAGAATCAGTAAAACTGTTTATTCTCTCTCTCTCCTCTCAAAAGAAAAAAAAAAAGGTCCCTTATTGCTTTCACAGAGCACTGAGAGAACTTTTGGATTAGAAGGGTACAGACCTCAGCTCCTATCAGCTTTCAAATGTAGCTAATGGAAGTTGAGGGTAGCAGGACAAACTGCTTCACAGTGAGTACAAAAGCACAGTGCAATTCTTTTGACAGCCCAGAAAGCCTGATTTCTTAGAATCAAGTCATTAAGTGTCAAAACTGCAGGAACATTAGCGACTATGCATGACAAGTCTCATTTTACACTGAAGAGAACCAAGGTTCAGGGTAGAAGAAAATGATGTTGAAGGTGTGTCGGCTCTTTAGACATGATAAGAATGAGAATCCAGATTTGCCTGACAACTAGTGATTTATACAGATGTTCTAAAGTTATATTTTTCAGACTGTCTTTTTCTCACAATTCTTTCCAACAATGTTGGAGTGGGCTGTATGTTTGTGGCATTGGAGGGTAGGATCCTATATTCAACTTAGGTTTATGTAGAAAATGACTCTAGTTAAGTAAACATATCTTCAGAGAAGGAGGACCAGGACTGGACATTTTTCACTGGAATGGGGTAGGATTAGCTATGAGTCAGGAAACCATTAAAAATTGTTGATTCTCTGGTACTTGACTTTTACTGTAATGTTATATATAGAGAGAGTCACCTAAGGGATGGCTGTCTGTGCATACCTGAGAGACCTTGATTATGTGAATTAAACTGGAAAGACCTCACATGGTGAGTAGCATGGGTCCCAAGACTAGGACAAAGAGTGTATGAGAAGGAGAAAGTGAACAGAGGACAGTCTTTTCCTTCTAAATATTGATTCCAGATGCTGTATAAACCATCTGCCTCAAGTGTCTGCCCCCATAATTCCCTGACATGGTGAACTGTATCATGAAACCATAAACAAGGAAAAAACAACAGCTTTCCTTCCTTAAATTGTTTTTGTCAGGAAATTTTATTAAAGAGACAGAAATACAACCAAGGCAATTACCAGGAATCAAAGGATGTTTGATTGGCCTCGATAATCAATTGAAACAAATACAATGAGCTTTTACCTGTCAGGATTTCAAGTTTACTGATAGAACCCAATACAATAACTCATATGATGAAAAACAGTATTTTTTATTGCTGGAATAAAAGTCTGGATTCTATCCCTTCCAAGTAAGGTCCAAAACTGAAGTCATTAGAGAATGGATGGGAAATTACACAGCTGCCTAATTCGAATACCACCCAACCCAAGAAAAGCTTCATATTACTTGAATTATTTAGATTATGAAAAGAACACACATGATCTTAGTGAAATAAAGGCATATGTTAATTTTTGTTAAATTATGAATGTGAAATCATCCTAATAAATATTGCGACATAACTTTGATTTATATTCCTTTCCTACTCTTTTCTTTGTTTCCTTAAGCCATAAACTTCACCCAGAATTAGTTATCAACATACCTACTAATAATTTAGTCACGTGTTCCATCATGACAAATGGCTAGCTTAAGATGTCACTTTTATGTTGGCTATAGTCTGGTGTTCCAAATAATAAAAACTGTGCTCTAATGAGCTGACATTTCTATCACCCTAAAGAGGTTTTGTAATTAGGTATCTAAAGCAGCAGTACAGTTATTCAGTTGTGGTTATTTTTAATTGCTTTATTGCTAATGAGAAAGCATTATAGATTAACATGGCACATTAATGTGAGACAAAGCATCCTGATTAAAAATAAAATATTGAAATGGCTACCTCTCCCTTGAAATTGACAAAATTAGTATAGGAAGGATTTGTTTTATTTTATTTTATTTTTTATCTTGACTGTTGCTTGTTTTAATTTTACTTTCAATAAGTTTTTAACCAAACACAGGCTTTAGCTTTCATTTTGGCTACTTGATGAAGTTTACATTTCACCTAACATTGAAATTGGTCATTTTTCACAACAGGTAGAACAACTGAGTGTTTTGGATAAACTGAGTGTTGATAGAGAAGCTGAATGAAGGTTCTGGAGTATAATCAATGCTCCAGTGTTCATACAGGCAGGCTAGCAATGTGGGTAGCTAAACTGAGTATAGTTAAGTCACATGTACATTATATGGAACTAATAAGCAAATTCATACTTTACAAGGCCTGGGTCCTCTGCTGAGTAGCTTCTCATTGCTAGGGAGCTTTCATGTTTTATTTAATTAACAAGCACACTTAAGTTCTTACTCAGGTCTCTTCAACCACACATCTGCAAAGTTCCTTTCAACGTCGGTCATGAGAATGCCTTCTATAGCAGCAAAACAACAGACTCTAAAATTCTTCAAGATCATCTAGCATGAACAGGCAGAGAGTGACACATTTTGGTAAATATAAAATAATGCCTCTTTTTCTTATGTTTTGTCCCAAGGTACAAAATATTATAGAATATTCTATGTTCTCCAGAGAAACACAACTAACATAGTTCCCCTTGTTCATCACTTCTTCTATTTCGAATATCAAATGAGTCCAAGAAACCTCCTCATATTAAACAGAGAAATTTTTTACGCATCTCAATCAATGTAATTCCCAGAAATAACTTAGTATCATCCAATATGTCTTAAGATCCATTGTGGATTCTATAGCCCAATAGGTACTTATAACTATCAGCACAGTCATGATTGGTACCTTATTATCGATCATGTTAAATCAAGATCAACTTCTAAGACTCTTATTCTTTCCTCTGCAAAAGTATATATGTTCTTATAAGGATAATCTTTTGATATAGATGCATAAAATTACTTTGAAATTGTGTCACATATACAGCACTTCGATTCTAGAACTCTAGCTTCCTAATCTCAAAGATTTTGTTTCATAAGACCCAAATTCGTTTTTACAAAAGAAAAGAAACAATTTTTATCTAAAGGCATAACCATATCTCCCTGTTTTTAGAGTTAATTAAAAATGTCAGTCTTCATGTATTGGAAACTTTGTATCTTTGATCTAGAACTCAAATACTAATGTATGAGAATATTACTTATATATAAAATTTCTTTTAAAAAGAATAGCCTCCATAAAATACAGTATAACCAAGACATGAAAAGGAAAAACTATTTCTAATGCAAATGAAGCTACTCATGGTATCATCCTGATAAAATATCTATTGATTGTGACTTTCATGTATCATCAACATTTTAATTATAAAATCTAGGACATTCTATGAAGTATGTACAATAATATTAAAATGAGATAAAATAATTGAAGTATTAAAAGAATGATAGGCTTATCTATAGTATCACTGTCTTCCCAAATGGACTTCAGATCATACCAGCGATTTTAAATTAAAGTCGTCTTCCTTAGGTAGATTTTCTTGCAAGGTTCTCATGCAGCACAGATTTTAATAAAATAATCGAGATGTGATGGTTGCATCATAACAAAAATCTTTCAAAATTCTATACTCAAAGTCCATACTTACCAAAATATTTTTCAAAAATATTTTGAAAAATAAACACCTGAATACTAACTAACAAGCCTATTTGTTTTAGATAATTTTTTTTCTGACAATAGATTAGAAAACATTAACAAGAGAGAGAATAAGAGAAATGACCAAGATAGAGATTAAGGAATCATGGTCTCTCTTAGAGATCATCATTCATTGGCCAGGGTATTTTCTGTCTGACTTCCTTGCTAAGGTAGTCTTCCTTGTTAAGGTAGTCTTCCTTGCTAAGGTAGTCTTCCAACTACCTTGCTAAGATAAAATTGAGGATTACAATGGATGTGATTCAGAGAAGACAGAAAGAAAATTATTCTTTTTATTGATTCATGGAAATTTAAGTTCCAGTATTCTTAAGCACAATTAAAACATACACAGGATAATTTCTATCCATATGGCATTCAAAACTAGATAATAAACCTAGGGTTACTCTATATGATTCTATTAATAAAGTAAATGGCAAACTATAAAAACAAAACTTGAAATGGATTATTTAATGAGATGCAAATCTAATTTTAGACTTTTATTAAAGAATTGAGTTTTTCCAGTGCATATTAATCTCACTGAATATGAACTAGTTCGAATTCACACATATAAACAAGAAATTGCTTTAAGAAACAAAGGATAAGCCCTTTTGTTAAATATTTGCTTTATTTTTTCAAATTATAATATAATTACACCATTTTTACCAATCCTGATTCCTCCAAGTTCTCCCATGTACTCCTCCTTGATCTTTCTCAGATTCATGTCCTCTTCTTTAATTCCCAACTCATGCATGTGTACACACACACACAAGCACACCTATAAACATATTAACTATAACCACTCCATTTGTATAATGTTACTTCCACATATGCAATTTTACGTCTGACCACTTAGTACTAAATGACTATTTTGGGTCTCTTTCTTAGGAAAGACTGCATGCCTGGAGAAAATGTAAGGTCTTATTTGTTAGAAAGAGATCCATGGACTGCCTCTCTCTCTCTTTATCTCTCTCTCTCTCTCTCTCTCTCTCTCTCTCTCTCTCTCTCTCTCTGTCACACACACACTGCTTTAATCTTGTAATACTCTTAGTATAAGTTAGGTTTTCATAATTTTATCTGAATTTTAAAACATTGGTTTGTTAATTAACATATAATTACATAACATCTCACCTTCTCTTTCATCCTTTTAACCCCTCCCCTGTCTCTTTCCCTCTTAACTCCTCATGCCACACCCCAACACACACATTTTTTATGATGCGTTCTTCTGTTAAAGGCATTTAGATATTTTCCTAGCTATTCTGATCAGAGTGTTGCAAGTTTCTTTGAAATAGGGTGTCAAATCCTTTGGTCATATGCCAATATGTGTGTAGATGGGATATATGGTAGATTTATTTTTAGCTTTCTGTGGATTCTCCATAAAGATTTCCAGCATGGCTGAACTGAATTGCAATCCCACCAAAAGCATGTGAACTTTCTCTTTCCCCATACCCCTCCAGTATTTGCTGTTGGCTATTTTGTTGATTTTAACTATTCATACTTGCATAAGATGAAATCTAAAAGTTATTTTAATTTGAATTTTTTGTCATTAAGAATAATGAACACTTTTTGAGTTACTTCATAGCAATATACGTGGTTTTGTTTATTTTTGAGAATTTACTATACAGATTCATACTCATTTTTTTAAAATTGTGTCTTTTTTTTTTCTTTGCTTTTTGTTTTTTTTTTTTTTTTGAACTTCAAAAGCAATTTTTATTCTAAATAATGAACAACACTAGTGAAAACAGACAAGGTGAGGGAAAAGAGAATTCTGCTTTTCAAATTTATCACAGTGTTAAATTCAAGTTTCCAAAATGAACTTAGTGAAAAATTTTAATATAAATATCTAAGATTTAAATAAATGCCAAGTAAAATGAACTCAGAGACACAAATAAGACATTATGATCCAATTGGGTTGGAGTGGTAGAATTTTAATATTTATATTTGTCAATCAGTCTGTCTTTCTGTCTGTCTGTCTGTCTAGGCAGAGTCCCACTATGACCTAGAATTTACTACATACTGACCTTGAAATTGTAGACGATCCTCCCATATTTTGAGTGCTGGGATTACAAGCAGATACCAAATACATCTAGGCTAACATTTATCATTTTCTAAGAAAATATTGATTTGTTATTTCCCCCTTTCAGTTGACACATAATTACAATATTTGGGCCATATAATGTGATGATCTGATACACTGTCATCAGTGCTCTCATGGCCTTATTCTACTTACCACTTCCTAGTGTTTGGACCCTTGGTTTCCAACTCCTTTTTTTTTTTTTTTTTATTGATTATTTTTTTTTTATTTTTATTTTTAAATTTTTTTTCAGCAAGTCAAAAAGTTTAAAAAGCATTCAAACAGAATAAAATGAAAAGAAACAAACAAGCAAAATACCAAGGGTCAGATATACTTATACAATATCGTGCTGTGAATCTAACCAAGCAAGTGAAAGACCTGTATGACAAGAACTTCAACACCCTGAAGAAAGAAATCGAAGGAGATCTCAGAAGATGGAAAGATCTCCCATGCTCATGGATTGGAAGGATTAATATAGTAAAAATGGCTATTTTGCCAAAAGCAATCTACAGATTTAATGCAATGCCTATCAAAATTCCCACTCAATTCTTTACAGAGATAGAAAGAGCAATCTTAAAATTCATTTGGAATAACAAAAAACCCAGGATAGCGAAAACTACACTCAACAATAAAAGAACTTCTGGGGGAATCTCCATCCCCGATTTCAAGCTGTACTACAAAGTAATAGTGATAAAAACGGCATGGTATTGGAACAGAGACAGTCAGGAGGATCAGTGGAATAGAATAGAAGACCCAGAAATGAACCCCCATACCTATGGTCACTTGATCTTCGACAAAGGAGCTCAAACTATCCAGTGGAAAAAAGACAGCATTTTCAACAAATGGTGCTGGTCCAACTGGAGGTCAACTTGTAGAAGAATGCAAATTGATCCATACTTATCTCCTTGTACAAAGCTCAATTCCAAGTGGATCAAGGACCTCCACATAAAACCAACTACACTGAAACTAATAGAAGAGAAAATAGGGAAAAGCCTTGATCATATGGGCACAGGGGAAAAGTTCCTGAACAGAACACCAATGGCTTATGCTCTAAGATCAAGAATTGACAAATGGGATCTCATAAAACTGCAAAGCTTCTGTAAAGCAAAGGATACGGTCAACAGGACAAAGCGGGAACCAACAGACTGGGAAAAGATCTTCACCAACCTTACATCTGATAGAGGGCTAATATCCAAGGTTATACAAAGAACTGAAGAAACTAGATTCCAGACCATCAAATAACCTATTAAAAAATGGGGTAGAGAGTTGAACAAAGAACTCTCAACTGAGGAAACTCGAATGATTGAGAAACATCTAAAGAAGTACTCAGCATCCCTAGTCATCAGGGAAATGCAAATGAAAACAACACTGAGATTCCACCTCACACCAGTCAGATTGGCTAAGATCCAAAACACAAGTGACAGCAGATGTTGGCGAGGATGTGGAGAAAGAGGAACACTCCTCCATTGTTGGTGGGATTGCAAGCTGGTACAACTACTATGGAAAGCAGTCTGGCGATACCTCAGAAAATTGAACATGGTGTTACCTGAGGACCCAGCTATACCCCTCCTGGGTATATACCCAGAAGATATTTCAACATGCAACAGGGCCACATGCTCCACTATGTTTATAGCGGCCTTATTTATAATAGCCAGAAGCTGGAAAGAACCCAGATATCCTTCAACAGAAGAATGGATACAGAAAATGTGGTACATTTACACAGTGGAGTACTACTCAGCTATTAAAAATAATGAGCTCATGAAATTCTTAGACAAATGGATGGAGCTAGAAAATATCATCCTGAGTGAGATGACCCAATCACAAAAGAACACACATGGTATGCACTCACTGATAAGCGGATATTAGCCCCAAAACACACAATACCTAAGATGCAACGCATAAACCTCATGAAACTCAAGAAGAAGGAGGAAGACCAAAGTGAGGGTGCTTTTGTCCTTTTTAGAATGAGTATCAAAAGATTCAACCAGAGCTCCCAGGATCTAAACCTCCAGCCTGAGAACAGACAGGGGCAAGCTGTCCTCTGAGAGGCTCTAACCAGCAGCTGACTCAGACAGATACAGACATCCAGAGCCAAACAGTGGATGGAGCTTGAGGACTCTTATAGAAGAATAGGTGGAAGGATTGTGGGCCCTAAGGAGATAGGAACTGCACAGGAAGATCAACAGAGTAAATGAACCTGAACCCTTGGAGCTCTCAGAGACTGAATCACCAACCGTGGAGCATACCTAGTCTACACAGATCTACCTCCATGGGCTGAACCTAGGCCTCCCTGCACATATGTTGTAAATGTGCAGCTTGGTTTTCATGTAGGTCTCAAACATCTGGAGTGGGGGCTATCCCAAAACATGCAGCCTGTATATGGAGTATGGTCTTCTAAAAAAAAAAAAAAAACAGTTATTCAGTTATTCATGGAATATTATTTTCTTATATCTCTTGTATTCAGTTTGCAATACTTCATTGAGAATTTTTGTATGTATACTCATGAGGGATACTGGACTATAATTTATATATTTTTGTTGGGTTTACACTTGATTTCTCTATTTCAATATTATTTGCTTTGCTTTTTGTTTTTAGTGTTCTTTATCTGTTCTGAATATTGGCTGGGTGTGGTGGTACACACTATAATCTCATCAGATCAAGGCAGAGGCAAGAGGTTATTTGTGAGTTCTAGCCAATCCAGAGTTACAAAGTGAGACTTTGTCTCATAAACAACACAATACAGAACAGCACAGCACAACACAACACAACATATTCTAGATATGAATATGCTGTCGGTTGTATAGCTTATAAAGATTTTTCTCCCATTCTGTGGATTTATTCTCCACTTGCTTGGTTGTCTTCTTAACTGTTCAGAAGCTTGCCAGTTTTGTGAGGTCCCATTTGTCAATTGTGGCCTTAATCCCCAGATATATTGAGTCCTACTTTGAACGTCCTTGCCTACAGCAACATCTTGTGGGTACTATGTTTCTTGGATCATCTTTAGCATTTCAATTCTCAAATTGGAAACTTGATTGATTTGGAGTTAATTTTTTCTCAGGGTTCTATATGTGTTATTTAATTCTTTTGCATATGAAGATATGGCTTTCTCAGCATCATTTGCTGAAGATACTACCACTTCTCCAGTGTGCTTTTGGCTTCTTTTATATCAGAGAGCTATAGTTAGCATGCACTTATATGCACATTTGGGTCTTGCATTTATTCCATTTGTCTATACTTCTCTTTTGGGGACAACACCAAACTATTTGTATTATTATAGTTGTATAATAAAGCTGAAAATCTGGAATGCTAATCTATACAGAATTATTCCTTTTGCTCAGGATTGGTTTGGCTATTTAGCCTCATTTATAGTTTCATATAAATTTTAGGATTAGATTTTTCTCTTCCTATAAAGAATGTTATAGGTAGTTTGGTGGTATTTCACTGAACCTGTAAATTGCTTTTTGTAGGATGGTTGTTTTCACAATATTAATCCTAAAGTTTTATGAATATAGGAGGTCTTTCAATTTTTTTTAATGACTCTCTTTCTTGAGAGATTTGGGGCTTTCATAGTAGATGTCATTTACCTCCTTGGTTATGTTTATTCATTGATATTTTATTGTCTTTGAAGCTACATTTGAGAATGTAATGACTATGTCTTTCTCAGAGTGTTTGTTGTTGGTTTATACAAAGGCTAGTTTTCAAGTTTAATTTTTCTTGGAATATTTTTAAACTTTTCAGAAAAGACTTACAGAGCTTGAGAGATGACTTAGTGGTTAAAAGCATATGTTGTACTTGAAAAGAACCTAAGTCCCATTTTTGGGACCCTCATGGAGGTCCATGGCTGCCTGTACCCCCAATTACAGGGATCTAATGTCCTGTTCTGGAATCTGTGAACTCATATGTGGATACATGCACACACAGACTCACAATTTTAAATATAATAAATCTCAAAATGAAAAAAATTGATTAGTTTTATGAATACTAACAAATCTAGAAATACACTTTTTTCTTATTTGCCTTCATATGTGACCTACTTTCTACCTAATCAACTCAATTTTTTTGAGAGAATTCATATCCTAAGGCCCAGACTGACTCAGACTGTTGATGTTACAACTTAGTTTTCCAAGTGCTCTAGTTTTAGATATATACCATCAAACCTAGCTCAAAATTCTTTAAAATTCAGCATCTACTCCATTTTCTGGGCAGATCTATGGTTTAAAACATTCTTTATTAAGCCTCATATTTGTTTGGAAACCTTTTTGTTGATATTTATTTTGCTTTTCAGCTTTTTTGTTTAAAAAAAGAATGGTTGAACTTTTTATTTGTTTTTGAAAACAAAATATGTGGATAAGAATGGTTCTATGATTTTAAAAATAGCTGACCTTGTGGATTGTTAGGGGCATTTCTTTTTATTTTGAAAAAGCTTTGAGATTTTATGAATATAATCACTTCCTTTGAGTAGTTCCTTTATTTCTTAAGGTGATATCATATTTGCTTTAAAATACAAGATTTGCTTGATACACTATCTTTTTACAAAATCTCCCTTTCAAGCTTTTCCGAATATGCTTGTCAAGCATACCCCTTGTTCTTTTATTTAATTTTCTGCTATGTCAAGCATTGTATTTATTTCATCTCAAAACACGATATATTAATCTTGAAATGTTATATACTGAAAATATACTTTTCTTTCACATATATAAAAACTCTTACCTTATATCTTATTCTGTTTCAGAGGTTATATTTTCCACTATCACAGATCCTTAGACTTGTCTGATGTCAACACACATGAAAGACTAAGAAAAATTTGTTCTTCCAAACGTCATTGAAAATAGCCAAATAAAAGAACTGTGATTTGAGCCAGCAATCCCCCTATGAGGATAAAAATAAAGAAAATGAAATTAGTATGTGGAGGAGTCAATGAACTCCTTTGTTCCTTGTGAAATTGCTAACAAAGGCGAGGAATAGAGAAGATTGAAATGCCTATCAACTGATAATAAGAACATGTGGTGCCTATGTACCACAGATAATTATTTAGCATTTCAAAGTAAGAAGTCATACCATCTACAGTTGTATGAATGAAATTGGAGATCATTTGATTAGGTACAAGAAGTCAGGCACAGATAACAGTTTCACTTTTGTGTATTTAAAATAAATACAACCATCTTCCAATTAAAGTATTTATTGGAAGGTTATAGACAAGAAACAAGGAGTATAGGAGCAAAGGAAGCATTTGGGAATGGAAGAAGACATGATAGATGTTAAGTTCTGGCTTTCTGTTTAAAATATAGTATGTAGGTGATTCAATATCCATATATAGAAATAAAAAGACATATGGGCTTTGGGCTCTTAAAATTTATGTGTATTAGTTTTTTGTGTATGAGTGCTTTGCCTGCACGCACAGAGTCGCATGACTTATATGCTGCACAGGAGAAAATACGATATCCAATGGAACTGCAGTTACAGATTCTTGTAAGCAATTCTGTGGATGCTGGGGAGTGAACCCAGGTTCTCTGCAAGAACAGAAAGTGAATTTAACTGTTGATGCATTCTTGCTGGTCCCATTTGTGTGCCTTTTGAGGGACTTAAAGTCTCCTTCTACATCCACCAAGCTTTCTGGTTTGTAAAATAGCAGGTCTGCTGTAGAGGTCATAAATTATAACTTAACCTTCCTTTCCACGTTTTTTTTTTTTTATTTTTATTTTTTGATCATTCAATTATCTTCTAAGACTAGAGAACTCTTATAGGTTAGAGGGGAAAAAAAGGCCCCCCAAAATATTTTTTTTCATCTTATCATCTTACATCTTTAAAAACAAAACAAAGAAACAAACAAACAAAACCAGTGAGCTAGTCAATTTAGAGGGAGGATCACACAAAAGCTATGGCAGCAGTGCAGGTAGAGATGTCTCAAGACATTACACTGCCACCATACTGATTGCAACAAAAGCTGAGTTAACCTTGCTTTCTGTGCAGGCTGTTGATTGCCCTCACTGTGTTAACACAATGAGCAATCAGCCTCTGTGAGACTGGGGTGCATATGAGAAACGACTCATTTTGTAAGTGCTACAAACAATTGCTGCAACACTAGCAAAGTCACATTGGCCATGTTTGCCAGTTGAGCTTATAAATATCTCGGGCTTTCTGGAGAAAGAGTCATGTGAGTTTATCATCATGGAATGTTGACAGAGGAGCCAGATTGCTACCCAAACTGTATAGAATGCAAATGAACGTGTTCATATCTGATTGTGTTGGAAAGGAAAGGAACATGTTGGATGATGCATATCAATGAATGGAAATATTCAACACATAAAACAGTTTGAATTTCTTTAGTGCTAAATGAGATTGTAACAGCACAAAATTCAGTGAGAGAAGCATATTTAATTAGAAAATTAATGGCATAAATTTGAGGCTTGAGGCAACAAACATATTCCTTCAGAATTCTTAGATTTCACTGTGATATTTGAATGGCTTGGCAATTTTTATTCTTATGAGCATAGTATTTCATAGTCTTGATATTTTCTATGTTCACTGATTATTTCCTACTTAATGTCTAATAAAACATGAATTTAATAGACATTAGAACTATTCCATTAGTAAATATACTGTAAAATGCTAATTCCTATATGCAATTTTTTACATTGAAAAAAATCCAATAATGTAATTTTAAGATTCTTTTCCTTTATTTTGGGCACTGTTTGTGTATTATCCTCGTGGAAGCCTTATGGTTTTTTATCTGTGAGAAGAAAGTCAGTATTCATACACATTTTTCCTGTTTTATAATTTTACCTCTCATATAAAAATACAATAGAAGAAGAAAGGAAAAGAATAACAGTAGAAGTAGTACTAATAATACCTGGAGTAAATTGATTACATTTGTGACAGACCATATGAAAAGAAACTGTATAATTTTTTGGAGAATTCCTATACTTCTGAGACAGAACAAATATATTTTAGAAATATAACTAGGCCCAACTCTACAGATTATATTAGAGATTTTGTTATCACAATGGACAGAATTTCTACATTGAAATTGGCACATGTTCTGTATATCCTAGTCTAAATCATTTCATGCTAGGTTGGTCTGTTCATTCATGTGTTCATTAAACTCTCGCCATGTGATAGACCTGTGCTAGAACAAACAACTACAGTGAACAAGAGATAATTATTGCTGACTTTATTAAATTTAAAGTAAAATATTTGGAATTGATATTCATATCATATTTATACCATATTTACTAATTTACTAAAAAGATCTTGTTTCAAGCGGATGAACATCTGTCACATTTGAAGTTCTGTGTTAGAGATGTGAAATATGAGACAAGGGCCTATTTTCTCCAGAGCTTCAAATTACATACATCAGTAAAAGAAAATAAACTCGACTGCACTGCATGTTGTTCAGGAGTACACAGGCTATTAGGAAGATTCTTACGGGGTTACTCAGAAGACAATAACAAGAGATGTGTCTTGAATTGTGAGTGGAATCTAGGGACACAAATCCAAGAGAAGTAAGAATTGGCAGAAAATTTCAGAATAAGAAATATGAGAAAATATATTGAGACAAGAGAGAAAATTATGGTTGTGATTTTAGTTAGGATGCGTGAAGAAGAGAGGTAAAACGTTTGAAGAAATGTTTGTGACACAACAAGGAACTGGTCCCTAGTTTAATAGAGACAATTGATTGATATTACTAAGGTGTGCAGGATGTGGGAGGGAATCTTGTGGAGGAAAGAGTGTGATGGAGAACAAAGTTCCATGGACTCCTGTGTCTGCTAGAGGAATCTTGATCCAGACCTATATGGCCCCATAGCTTCTAGCAAACCAGTAAGAAGAGCAAAGGATCCAAGCCCAGGGTGATGGCCACTTCTGTCTTCACGAAAATTCCCTTTAGTAATTGAACCCCTCTCCTACAATATCAAGGGCAAATTAGCTTCAGCTAATTGGGTCCTTGATTATATAACCATGCCCTTATTGGCTGAAAAGTTATATATAAGTTATTGTACTAGCAATAAGTTAGATCTGCATCCTGGTGCTAGTCTCTAGAGTCTGACATCCCAGGCATCTTTGTAGGCTCCATCTCTGCTCCCTGTCCCTCTTTCCCTGTCCCAGTTCTGACACTAAGGAGATGATATGATTAATTCTGGCTCACTGAAATCATCACAGAAATTGGACTATATGCAAAGAATGAGGTGTGCTCTATAGGCAGACTGGAAGAGAAAAAGTAAAATCTGTTGCAATTGAGTACAATGAATAAGACATAGGATGTAAAGACATTTTCATTCTTTTTCACCTTTTCACTGAGCTTGAGTACACATGGATAAACACAGTTTGATGTGGAAATAAATCAAGCCAATGTTAAAAAATGCATCTGACAGAGCCGATTACATTTATTCAGTGAAATATGTAAGTGCATAATGTTCTATACTATAAGGAGAAGATTTAATCTATTACGTATCTTATTGCATACCTTCAATGAAATAAATATTGCTTTCCTTTATTAATAAAAATGTTTTGTAAAATTTCCACATGTATATATGTTTGTAATAGATACAGCTTTGTGTTGGATTAAAATGTTGAAGCCTGTCTTGCAGGTTGAAGATCACAGTAGAAAATTTATACATTAATTATAGTTTTATAAAATCAATACATTGCTCTCTTGCATTTAGCAATTTTATTTCTATGACCTCATTCAAAGCTAAGAAGTCTTGATCAGAGTCTTATTGGTTTATCAAGTTTCAAACATATACATAATCATTTCACTTCATAAGTATCTGAGGACTTACCTGGTACATTCCTAGAATGAAAAACAGGCAAAGGCTTTACTGTCTAGTGTTTACACGTATAGCTTCAAGTGTAGAAAACAAGTCAGAAGTAAGAAAATCTCTCCATGAGAGGTGCATGTCCAACAGAAATTAAAGTAAGTGTAAGTTTAGAGACTACATAATTTTGGAAATATTAAATAGAGGTAGCACTAAGCTTTCTCAGAAGAAGCACCATGAAGCTGAGATATGACTAACCAGAAACATCTATTGTCAGAATCAGAACCTTCAAAAGAGGAGAGGCTAGCTGTTGTCCTTTAGGAGAAAATGAAGCAAACACGATTACAGATGAGAAGCAAGAGACAGCATAGATGGAAGCAGACCATGATGAGCTTTCTGTTCTCGTTCTGAAATTTAATAGTAAATCACAATATAAATTAAAATTATTAAATATGATCTGTATCTCTCCAGGTGTGAACACCAGGCTTAAAGTATGGGCTTTAAATAATCTAGTATTGAGCAGCACAGATCCAAGATAAGCTGACCATTACTGTAACAAGTTCATTTCCTATAATTCACAGATTGACTAGTTTACAGATTAGACAGCTCAAAAGTCAGTTCTGTTGAACTTATTTCCCACGAATAATTTCTAATAAGACTGTATTTCTAATTTATACTTAAATGATAATTGTAAGTTATAATAAGTTAAGCTACACTTAACTTATTTTTTATTCTTATGTGATTCTTTCCTTCATACAATATATACAAATCGATATGTATATGTTTCATCCAGACCTAACATGAGTTTATGACACTACAAAAGAATTCCTAGGGTAGAAAAGAACAAAAACAAATGCCTTTCTTCCACTATCTTATTCCAAGTATTTATGCATACCTGTCATGGGATAATACGCTAAGGATTTTGAAAAGGCAAGAAGCTCAAATATAAAAAGACTGTGCAAATCCAAGTTATGTATTTTCCAGGCTGGGTGGCTACAGTGTCTCCTTCCAGGAAAGCAGTCGACGTGTACAATTTTAGATTTCACACATATACTAATACAACCACAGCCATGCCTCAGGCAGCATATTCTTAGAAAGCATGAAAGAAAAAAAAAAAACATCCTTTTGTCTACCACAAAAGGTACAGTTGGCTAATTATGTCACTCTTTATAACATCAATTACTGTGTTGAGAGTTCTGCTTGTCCTGCCTGTGATAATAGTCCCTGCTAGCAGAGGAGAAGCCAGTGGTGGGGGGTGATGAACATAGCCCCCTATATTTTGTCTTAAAGTTGTTATTTTGCTCGGTTTTCCATTGACAAAATAACAGAGTGTTTGTTACTAGAGTACATATGAGTTTCTCCATCAGGAAGCTGCAAAGCTTAGGGAAGGTTGTTAGAGTTTTCACTGTGTACATAATAAGCAACCAATAGTAATCACTGAATTTAGTTCGTCCTGATTACCTTTGTTATGACAAAATGGGAATTTAATACCTATCTTTGTGAGTGGTCCATTTTCTATAGTTTCAACTCCGCAGGTATAAAAAGGCTAAGCAAACTATCACACAAAGGAGCCAAGCAAAGATATTCTGTTTCTCCAACATTTGAGGAGTATAAAGGAGTGTATGTACAACAACTTGATTATTAAATACATATATGTGTTATAATCTCTTTTCTAGAAATCATAAAAAAGTGAAATGTTGCCAATCTAACTTCTTAAACATGGATAGTGTAAGAAATACATATGTTTATTTCATCTATAATATTGTTTCTCAAGGTCAGTCTTAAAGGGCACATGTGATGGAAGAATGTATCTTGTAATGGTTTTAGTCAAGGTTAATAAATATAACTTACTATTTCCTGAAAAGCTTGTGAGGTAGTTGTAGAATAACAAAGAGATTGTATATTGTTTTTTGGTATTTAACATAAAATTAATAATTAAAAAAAACAAAATTTTAATTTGATCATAAGGGTTACTATGTTAGTGCATTTTATTGAGATTTGTCTCGTCCGCCTCGACCAGCAAGAAAGACATTACACGGTCGGAACCTTCTTAGTCAGTTTATTACAGGAACAATTCTTTACTTATGGACAGGGACCGTAAGCAGGAGAAGCGAGCTGCTTATATATCTGCCCAAGGCGGGCTAGGCGATGTGTTCTCTCAGGATAGGTTAGACTGCCAATACCTCATTAGCAAAAGCCCGCTCAGGAGGGGCTCGAGGCCAACACATGCGCAACAGGCTTGTTTACTCAGAAAGCTGAGCTGGCCATGCTGCAAATGGGCGCCATCTTAAATCGGCTGCCTACAGAGATTAATTTTTTTTACTGAAATAATAGAAAACTGTACTAATGTACTGTCTAGAAATTTGGCATGAATATGTATTGTTCAATCAGAATTTCTGGAAAGATAATGAATCTTAGTAGTAGTATGCTTGCCTAACATTGCGTAAATGAAGCTCTCCCTAGTACCACTAAGAAATATAAACACACAGAGAGGGGGGGTACATGATAGTCATTTGTTTGATTAAATTTCTATCATATGGACATAAGGAAAACACACACGCAAAAATCACTAGCACGCTTCTACATGCATCCAGGTTTGAATAGGAAGAACCAACAACATAGGAGCCCCACTGACAGAAGTAACCATACTTTAGAATCTCTGAACCCTGCTCTTCATCTTTGGTTTCTAGAAAATTTGGTCCTTCTCTCATACCACTACAATCATAACTGGAAAATATTTTCATTAAGGTGAAGTAAAAGCTACCAGAATTGAAGCAGTCTGCATTATATTGACAGTTCCATTTGAGAATATGTGTTGAGTATTCCAACCCTACCAGATAAATATACAGCACAGCTTCTGCATCTATATCTGAGACATAATAGTAAGGAAAGGTTCTAAAAGAAAGAATACCTGGAAGTCTGCTGTGAAACCATCTCTCCTAGAAACGGATGTACAAATAAGACCAGAACAATGGTAATATCATTTGACATATTAACATGAAAGGAGGAAATTCTATGGGGTACAAACTCTGTATAGAACTATAGGCATGTAGTGATGACTAGGAGGAAAATAACTCTGTTACAGGGATAAGCCACCTTCTTGGTGTCCAGTGCATATTGGTCAGCCTTGATACTTTATACCACACACACACACACACAAAACCAAAACAAGACTCAGCTGGTCACATATACACATGCACACAAATATACACACAGAGACACACACAAACACATATACAAACACAAACACTACATACACATGTGTATAACAGTTCATATATATATGTATTATATATTTTTTCATATATGGCTAGCATGCAATGTTGTACATAACAATATGCACAGCATGCCTATGATGTACGTAGCAATAGTAAAGAAAAACAGGCTGTTAACTTGGAGGATTGTTAAAGGGAAGTTTGGTGGGGAGGGGGCTGGAGGAAAAAATGAAAGGAAGAAAATGATGTAATTATTTTTCAATTAAAATACAAATTAAAAACTAAATACCATTGTGTAGAAGAATGATATTCACCATTCATCTCTAACTCTGCACAAAGCAAACTACCTCAAGTGGATCAAAGACTTCTGTGTAATATGAGAAACTATGCTAGCAGGGAAAGTAGAGCTTCAGTATGCATTACACAGACGTAGGGGGTAGCATTCTCAATAGAATTCTGGATGCTCAGGGAAAGAACAATTAATAACTGAACCTTATGAAACCAAAATCTACTATAAAGACAAGGAAATAGTCCATTCAGTGAGGAGGCAGCCTGCAAAATGGGATAAAATCTTTATCAGCCATACTTATAATAGACGGTATCTAGGATACACGAAGAACTCAAAAGCCAAAACAATAGCAAAACATCAGAAACTCGGATAGAATATAAGTTTAAAATTGGTTATATATAGGAACAAAGACTTCTGGAAAGAAGAAAAATGAACAGCAAACACATTTACAGGTGTTCAACACCATTAGGCATCAGGGAACCACAAATGGAAACTATTTTGAGAGTCCAACAAACCCCAGACACAACGGTTGTCATCTAGAAGTCAAATCTTACCAAATGTTGCTAAATATGTGTGAAAAGAGAAACATTCTTCACTGCTGTTGAGGATGAAAACTGGCACAGTTGTTGAAGAAATGATTGTGAAAATTCCTCAAAAAGCTGGGAATAGGACATTCATATGACTTAGCAATCCCATGCCATGTAATTAACTACTATATAACTTAGCGATTCCATGCCATATAATTAAAGCTTTATAACACTACAGAGGTACTTGCTTACATGTACCTCTGTCATTACCACTCTAGTGACAATACTGAGAAAATGTCATCAACCTAGATGTTGATCAACTGATGAACGAACAAAATAACTTATAACAAGAAGTAATAAATATATTCCTTACATCCTACATGGTCTCAATTTTGATGGGGTTAATTTTCTTCAACATGAAACCCACAATGAATGATGGACGTCACCACTCTCCGACAGCAGCACAGTAGTTTATGTCAGTGATCATGGATGATTTCCTAAGATTAATATGGCTGCATCATGAATGATGTCAGGAATATTAATATTAATGAGAGTTCTGACTGGAAAACCCATTCTAAGGACGATGAACTCCGTGTGTTTTAACTTCCACGTGTCGCGATCCCTTCCTTCCAATCATCACAAAGATCTCATCATAAGCAGATATTATACAATTTGAAAACCAGAAGGTGAAATCTGTAGTGTTACAAGTGATCATTTCGCATGGTATATGTAACGTTCAATGCCAACATTTTTTACATAAACACTTGAGAATTCTGCTTAAGTCTCTAGAAATAAATGAACAATCAAAAATACAATCACGTCTAACTTCAGTCACCAGGGACATGATCCCTTCTTCTGGCCTCCATGGGCATTAGGCATGCATCTAATGCAAAGACATAAATGCAGGGGGAATCATTCACACATAAAATGAAATGAAACATTTTTAAAACCTTTTAAAT
Source organism: Mastomys natalensis (assembly GCA_021653895.1). Taxonomy (NCBI): domain Eukaryota; kingdom Metazoa; phylum Chordata; class Mammalia; order Rodentia; family Muridae; genus Mastomys; species Mastomys natalensis. The sequence continues at coordinate 50,208 of JAJTUV010000791.1, read as the reverse complement.
AATTGAGTCACACAATTCCATAAAGAAAAAAATCACAAATACAGAATCTAGCCAACAATACATACATAGGCAAGTGTGAATACTATTTGTTAATATATATATGTATACATATATATATTATATATATGTATAAGCATATGTATATATTATATATAATGCTTAGTGCTAATAAATTACTATATAATATTATTAATTATTATATTATTATTAATTAGTTAATTATTAATTATAATAATTATATAATGACATTTAATTTTAAATAATAGTGCTAAACAAAGTCGATGTTGTATAACATGAAAAAAATGGCTAAATTTTATATGACAAGGAAAGACTGAATGAAGGTAGTTGACACATGAAATGAAGAGTAGAAAATGCTTTTCTAGTTCCAATTAGGCATGGAGTTTTGTTTTATTTGGATAGGGTATAAGCACATAAAAATACATTTGAAAGTAAAAGTGTAAAATTCATTGTGAAGTTCCATTCCTACATTATATAAACTGTACAGAACATTTTTGGAGTCTATAAACTTTGTGTGTCATGAGTAAATTTTTTTATTTGCAAAGTTTTTTCTTATACCAATGTTTATAAAAATTAAAAACAAAAACATTGAAACTCAAATACTTCATGAAGTATATATAGAACATTTCTTACACACTTTAAATAGCTGTATATTATCAGGTCCTAAGTGAAAAAAATTTCTCATACTATAAAAACAACAAAACAAATTTACAGGCTAAGACATACTGTGTGCAATAAATTCTCTATAAGCTGTTCTTTACATGGCCACAAAAATGATATTTTCCATTCTCTAGTGGTGAAATGTTTCTGAACTACCTAGAGGGATTTTACACATAAATTGTCTTCAAACTATTCAAAAAAGATGTATTTGTAATAACCTGAACTATATACTATTGTCTCTACAAAAAGATCATTTTCAAGTCATGAAACATATTTAAAATGAACTTTTATACAATAAATATCCTCATGTCATCAATACTAAATATATTCCTCTTTCTTCCCATTTTTTTTAAAAATAAAATGTCATTAAGTTGTTCTTTATCAGTAACAAAATTTCCATCCATTTGGGTTTTTTTTTTTTTTTTTGGTTTTGTTTTGTTTGAGATTTTTTTGAAATTAATTTTTCATTAGATATTTTATTTACATTTCAGATGTTATCCCCCTTCATCATTCCCCCCCACCCAGGAACCCCTTATCCCATACCCCTCCTCCTGCTTCTATGAAAATATGCCCCCACCCACCCACACCCACCTCCCCGCCCTCCAATTCCCCCACACTGGGGCATCCAGCCTTTACTGGACCAAGGACCTCTTCTCCCACCTATGCCCAACAAGGCCATCCTCCCCTACATATACAACTGGAGCCATGGGTCCCTCCCTATGTGCTCCCAGGCTGGTGGTTTAGACCCTGGGAGCTCTGGTTGATTGCTATTGTTTCTCTCTCCATGGGGCCACAAACCCCTCCAGCTCCTTCAGTCTTCTCTCTAACTCCTCCATTGGGAAGCCTGTGATCAGTTCAATGGTTAGCTGTGATCATCCGCCTCTGTATATCAGGCTATGGCAGACCTCTAAGGAGACAGCTCTGTCAGGCTACTGTCAGCATGTACTTCTGGCATCCACATCAGCATCTGCCTTCAGTGACTGTATGGGATGGATACCCAGGTGGAACAGTCTCTGGACGGATCCTCCTTCAGTTTCTGACCCACATTTTGTCTCTATATTTGCTCCATGACTATTAGAAGAAATATTTCTTGGTTAAAACAACTTTGAGATGGGTGGGTGGCCACCTCCCTCAACCAGGGGCCGTGACTCTCTACTGGAGGTGGTTTCCATAGGTTCTATCTCCCTCTTCTCTACGCATTACTGCTAAAGTCAAGCACTTTGGGTCCTGGGAGCCTCACATCTTTCTGGTGTCTGGGGCCCTCCGTGACTCTCCCAGTTCCTCATCCTCCCTGCTACATGTTTTTATTCAATTTTCTGACGCTTTGTATCCTTCTCACATCTCCTCCAGTTTCTGATACTGCCACCATTTTCCCTCTTTCCCTCCTTGACTCCTCCTTTCACCTCTCCTCCCTTGACTCCCTCTCTTTCCACCTCCAACAACTGTCCTGTTCCCCTCTCAATGCAGAACTGAAGCATTCAACCCCTGGTCTTCCATCTTTCTACTCTCCATATGGTCTATAGATTGTATTGTGAGCTTCTGGGCTAGTATCCATAAAGTTACTTTTAAAAGAACCTTTAATAGTTTTGTTTGTTTTGTTTGTTTGTTGTTTTTTTTGTTTTTTTCGAGACAGGGTTTCTCTGTGTAGCCCTGGCTGTCCTGGAACTCACTCTGTAGACTAGGCTAGCCTGAACTCAGAAATCCCCTGCCTCTGCCTCCAAGTGCTGGGATTAAAGGAGTGTGCCACCACGCCTGGCGCCTTTAATAGTTATATAGGGTGCACCAACTATGATTTTGGAATTCTATGGGCAATGGTAGGCAAGATCAATGTAAATTAAAAGCCATCCTGCTCTAAAAGGAAGCTTTTAGCCAGGAATGCCTAAGAAAACCCTGTTACAAAACAACAACAAAAAACTTTCATATTTTTATACAACTTCACATCATAATTAGAAAATTTTAAATAGTTCACATGAGATTTCATTGTTTTATTCTTCAATTCAGAATAACTAAATATAAGTTCATGTAAAATTGTTGATGTCTTCAGCAACGATTTACTGTAACTGGACTGTCTATCACTGAAGTTATTTATATGGGCAAAATATTTAGCTTTTAACCATATGTGAAGACATGGTATGATTGCATACACTATGAGATTTTAAACCATCTTTATATTATTCAAGATTTATAACCTTAATGATCTATACTGTAATCAATCTTATTCTTAAACACAACCACTAACATCTTAATCTGGTTTTGAGTTCAATATTGTGTATTTTGTTTGTTCATATTGTGTATTTTGATCTAAAGACTTATATTCACTTATTTGGGGTAAACGCTCATTATTTCCTGTAGGCTTATATTTTCCAAAACATACTTTTAATAGGAGTTCTCAAATGCATTGACCCCCCTTCTAACCCACCATCCAAAGTTGCAGAGAAAAGATGGTAAATAGGACAAGGGGATGTGACTTGTTTAGAAGTCGTTCTTTGGTCAGTTCCTATCTCCATTGTCAGGACACCAGCAGTCCAGTTCAATAGTGTCAGAATACCAAACATGAATCATTAACAGTGAAAGGATCCAGCAGAAACAGCCAGGCTTCCACCAAATCAGTGTGAGTCAGCAGGAGCAACCAGAACCAGCCAGGAAACCAGGGGAAGTTTTCTGCGGTGCCTCTCTCAATGAAGTGAAGATCAGTGAAGACTTGAGACCAACAAAGTTTTGCAAAGCTAGCTATGCAATCACCCTTTCACTGTCATATATATATATATATATATATATATTATATATATATATATACCCTTCCAAATATCACATGTCTTCCCACTGGTCCTGCCTCAGATAAAAACACCATGTCAGTCTGTCTCAGCAAAACACTACCTGTGTCTGCATTACATGACACATTCAGAACCTTTAATTTCAATTCTCCAAGTAATACTCAAAATAATCAACATCAGCATATTTAAGTGATTTCTTTTTAACTGGACTAGACATCGATAGGAAAATAGAAAGGCAGGTGGTTGTGGAAAACTTCTGCAGAGAAGATTGAAGACTTGTAGAATATTAAAAGAAATCTAAATTTAAAATACACACACACACACAAATATATGTATTCTAAACATGGAGCAACTTACTGAATCTTCAATATTGAAAACTTTGATTATAAAGAAGCACTGGTTTCATCCACAGTATTTTTAAAATTTTAAAGATGACTCTAGCATTATTTTCTAATTTTCCAACTTTTTCCCTTATTCTTCAAACATTAAAAGAACGTGAATTTTTCTTAAGCTTAGTTTCTAGCTCAAACATAAAATATAAATATGGTCTCAGAAATCAGCAGCTTCACCGCCTGTGTAGGATTGTGTCTGACAAATGCTATGTGAGGATGACGATGAAGACAGCGCTGAAGTGTTTAATTGCTTTCTGAATAGACAAGTACAAATGGCGACTGTCTTCAGGTTTAGAATACATCAGCTCACTCTCTTTTATTTGCTGCAGTCAATCTGTGTCAAAGTGATTCAAGTTTAGTCACCACTTAAATAACATTTCGGGAAACAAATCACATTAGGTTGATGAGATTTCTTTTTACTTCATACCACTGTTTTTCAAAATTACAGATTGCCTGTCTTGACACCAAGGTATCCACAATGATTAACTTGGCTGTTTACTCAATTATTTCTTTCCAAAATTAGTAACTTCAAAGTGCTTTTATATTTAAATGACTAGCACTCCAGCCACATTGCTGATCAATCATTTCAGTCTAATGATTAGAAACAGGCACTGCTGCTCTACTCTCCATGATATCCTAAAGAGTGTGTCAAACATAGCAGGTCCTCTATTTATTATCACTGGATTTTACCATGAGCCACTCAAATAGAGGATAGCATAGGTTGAACAATAAACAAAGAGTTTATATTCTTCACTCAAAGTCTGTTTTGGATACTTTTGCAAAAATTACTAGTTCGTAATTTAAAAAAAAAATTACTTAGTAAGTCATTGCTATCTTAGGATTTGTTTTCTTCTAAAAATAGACACTTTTTTTCTGTGAAAAGCTGCATTTTTATGATTCTCTAAAGCAGATCAAAAATGATAATTTGCTAAGTGATTCTAAAAGTCACTTAATTATTCACAGAGAATAATGTGTGTGAAAGAAAATGAGATAAATTAAATAAATAAATAATATTTATTTATTTATCTAAATCAAATCGTAATTTTTATTTATTCACACAAGAGTTATAAACACAAACAGGCAGGACGTGGGAAAGGGAATGACACCGGAGCATAGGTTTTCAGGGGGAGTACAGATATCTTTCAGAAAAGGGTATAATCCGATGGGTGAAGGTTCACGGGACAGGTCATTATGACTCTGCCTATGATTCACTTGTCCTTATCTAAGTTGGTACTATCTGCCGAGACTACCTATTTACAAGGTCTATGACTACTCAGGCTGGTAAATTTCCACAAAAGCTGCCTGTTTACAATAGCTTATAGCCATCTGTTTCAGTGTTTTCCCAAGAGACCCAAGACTTTGTGTTAGCATGTATGTATGTCAGACCTATTGCTGATTTTAGGCCTATGGCTGATTTTAGGCCTTCAGGTTATAAGCAGGGCTGCCCCTGACATCTCCTCCCTTCTCTAAGTATAGAAGGGCCATGGTCGATTCTAATCTTGGGAAACAGGCAGGGATAGAGGCCTGACCTCCAATAATTGAAGGGGACCTCGTAATGGTTCCAGTCCTCTTGTCGTTGTTCAGTGAGCATGAGGGCCATACCCATTCCAATGTCTTTTTTCTGGAGAGGGGATATTTTGACACTATAACTATGCAATCAGGCTTGTCCCTCAGGGAACCCAGAGAAATATTTTGTTATATTAATTTATATTCCCTTTTATTTATATTCCCTTGCAGTGCTTAGCCTCACAGCCTAAGCAAGAATTCAGATCACCAGTCAAGGGGGTTCTGGGTTGCCCCTCTCTGCTTGGTCTAGGGGCAGAAGTCCCCTCTTTTAGGTTGGGTGGAAATGGGTTTTGGAATACCCTGGATAGAGTACAACCTTGTTTCCTGTCTGAAATGATCTCTAAAAATTGCAAAGAACTTTATTGGACTTGATTTACTCTTCTACAATAGAAAAGACTGTGTACAGCTCTTGACTGTGTACAGCCTTAAAGAAGAATGTTGCTCTTACATAGACAAGACAGGGATGGTTAAAGAGAGCATGAAAAAGGTCAGAGAAGGCCCTGAGAAAAGACAGAGAGAGAAAGAGAAAGATGAAAGCTGGTACAAGAATTGGTTTTCAACCTCTCTTTGGTTGTCAACCCTACTTCCTCCCATCTTGGGATGATTAATTGGGTTATTTTTGCTGATTTCTTTTGCTCCCCGGTCCTTAAATAGACTGACTAACTTTGTGAAACAACAGTTAGATAATTTAGTAGCAAAACCCATTCAGATACATTATCATAAGTTAGCTATGGAGACTCAAGAAGAGGTTTTACTCTATCCAGGGTTTCTGTTTCTTAACGGCACTTTCTTTTCTTCCTTCTACTATACTAATAATATGTGACTACTCCAGGGACCACTCATGCAGTTCATTGATGTCTTATTCTAATCGATTTCATTTTACTTTGTGTTAGCACACCCACCTCTGACTTCATGGTATCTATATTAAACTAACAATTGAATTAGAAATGGGTTTTCAGTTTTTAAGAGTTTTTATACAAGTGGTCTGTTAACCTTCCTGGTATCTGAAGTTTGAACAGTGAATATTATCTATTATGTTGTCAATTACCAATTCAATTGGCTTATGATTGATTTAATATGAGTTCTTTTTATAATTCAATGAATAATTTTCATTGTCTCTGGATATTGAAGTCAGAGAAAGTCTATCCCTGTACCATAGTTGAAGAGCTATTCACGAATGTTTTGAATATTTGCATGGATTCTTTCTTTCTTTTTTTTTTTCAGTTTTCAAAGTAAAATCTATTAAAAAATTGTAATATATATGTATGAGAAATACAAGAAATGATCACTGTGGTTAGTCACAGATGCAAGAGATCTAAGCATTCGAGGATTTGTAAGCACAGTAATTAAGAATAAAGTAATATGCTAGTTCAAATTGTGTGCACAACTTTGATAAGCTGGCCAAGTACTGCTATTTGGTCATTCTAAAATTTATATTATGCCTTCTCCTCCTTTAACATTTTTAGGTACATATCAATGAGAAAAGCAATTTATCTTTATGCATTAACAGGTCAACAAAATGTTTGTGTTCTAGACTATAAACAGTTAATATTTAATAAAATGCAACATCAACTTATAAAAAAGAAAAACAAAGCAACATATTATATAGTTATTATATGGTTTCCCAGCTGATCTGAGAGCACAGAAGGCATTTAAGAAAGACTGTTAGGTAAACACAAAGACCAACTCATGGGATGTATATTGTTTACAAACTTCACTTGCAGGGAAACGAGTTGCCTGGCTTAATTAATTTTAAAGCTAATTACAAAATTAGTTTTTCTTAGTGGTCCAGATACTTGCCAATTCTTCCAAACTCAACAGAACTTCCACCGATTTCCACATTCATTACGTACAACAAATGTTGTCATTGGTTCATCAGCACTACGAGTTTGCACCTGTGTGTAAGATTTGATATCCTACTTCGTGCTCTGTTTTTGTATTTCATGTCTGTATTCCTTACTTCTTGATATATACCTTCCTCAATCTGAGATCCCAGTTCTACCTCATCAGCTCCAATGGCAACATAATCTCCTGTCCGGAGAGCTGTAGCAAGCATCTCCCTACACTTTAACCGCACAGAATCAGAAGTGCTTGGTGCCCGAGGAAAAGATGAAAGATAAGTATCTCAAGCACTTGTCTCATCCTTTCTGCTGCTTACATTGCTACTGAACTACTTTCTTCTCTTGCTTCAGGGCTATTCTGTGATGAAATCGCAGGTTCTTTTTTCTTTTCTTCAGGATCTTTATCAGTTGGTGGTCCATCTAATAATTTTTTCCAGGATTTGATGAGAGATTTGGCTAGAGATGTGACTTCTTCATCTGTACTCTGCTTGCGAATAGCATCAACAGACATTCCAATTCTCGTAGACTGTAGCAATTCCAGGGTCATGGGAACATTCTTAAGCTCTTTCAGCAAATCCAATGCACCAGCCACATTCTTTTTCTGCACCATTTTGTCCATCTTCTTGGCAATGCGAACCACTTCGTCCTCCATGGCTCCGGAAGGCCTCCTCTCGCCGGGCCACAGTGGACAGGAAGAGAGAGAAGCTGCACAGACACTCGACAACCCGCTAAGCCGTCGGCCTAGGCCTTCCTCGGATTCTTTCTTTTATGTCCTCATTTTACTAGTTTGTGTGGAGCAAACTTTATCTGCATATCTATATACTTACACAGTTGTTACAACATTACTTATTAAAACATCCATTTTATCCTAGTGAATAAAGGTGTCATTTTTCATATGCAAACTTTGCATGTACTGGGGATTGCTGATGGTCTTTTTATTGTATTACACGGATATGTTTACCTATTTTTTGGTCTGTATCACACTGCTTTAGTTTTAGAAGTATACTTCATTTAACTATAGGCTAAGTTAGTTCTCAACATAGGTTTATTTTCAAAATTATCTGATTATTTTAGTACTTACATTAGAATATACTATCACGATGGTTTACTCTATGTAATATATTTTGGTATTTTATTAATGCTACTAATTTTATTCCTAGAACTTTTATTAGTAAAAAAGAAAAAGTACTCATGCCCTAGAGACTAAAACAGTTTTTTTGAAATAAAATTATTAGGATTTTTATATTAGCCATTTGTTATAATAGAAAGGTGAATAATTCAGAAAGTATACAAGACTATTGTTTTCTTTAAAAAGTTCTCAGGGGTTGATCTTGTTCACCTTAAACAAAGATGAACAATTCCAACATAATTAGGAAAAATAATTACACCAGGTCAAACATATGAGTTCTCATCATTTCAAAATTAATTGTTCATTCTGGGATGCTAGTAATTGAATATGTTATCTAATAATAGACTATTTAAAATAAGAGAAAAGTCTCAAAAATTATTGTTGTTGACTGTATGAATACCAGTTAGAAAACAACCATAAAGAAACTTTCTATCTTTAGAGGTATTTCATTGAATCTTTTCCTACTTTATGGTAAATTAATGGATGCATACACTGGATTCCAAAAGATAACAATGAAGTAGAGAGAGGTGGATGAGGTTTGATTGTGAATGGAACAGCTCATATGTCAGTCTTAACATTGGTTTTATCATCAATACACTTGTGTACAATTAAACAAAGCTCTACAACTCACAAAATGTAGTACTTCCCATGGAATAGAAAGAGAAAAATGTAAACAGTAAGCAACTCTTTGAAACAAATCGCCCATTTTTTCAACAAGTAAAGAGACAATGATTCATAATAATAGTAGAATATACAAATCTAAAGAAAGAAAAAGGCAGGCCAAACAATACTGACATGAGAAAGACATCAAGTTCCATTCAAAGAAGCACAGATCTTTGTAGGTTTGGCTTCCTGACATTTCAAAGACAATGAATTGAACCTTGAAAACATTACACTAAATAAGATAAATTGTAACAATAGGTTAAATGTTATATGTTTTTATTTATACAAGCAATCTGTAAAGGTCACACACATGTAAAACGCTTAACACTGGTTGTCCACAGCTGAGAGTAAAGAAAAGGGTATTGCTGTTTAACTGTCATTAAAGTTCTTACACATTGACTAACCTATGAAAACATTCCATACAACAGAAGATTGTCCAATCATATACAAATATGAATGACACACACAGAGAAACACACACACATGATAGTTTTTAATTCTTGATGATTTCATGCATGTATGAAATACATTCTGTCACAATCACCTCCCACATTCTTTTATCATCTTCCCAACTCATCCCATTTTAGGCATTTGGGGATTTTTTGTTTTGTTTTTATTTAGTTCTTCTATTGCCCATTGAATGTGGGTGTGGAGTAATCATTGGAGCAGAGTCTACTCACTAGTGGTTAACTACTAAGGAGTGATTTTTCCTTTTACAATATTCTTGCTGCCGGCGTTGGGCGCCGCCTTAATCCAGCATTGGAGCAGAGCAGCGATTTCTGAGTTCGAGGCCAGCCTGGTCTACAGAGTGATTCCAGGACCCAGGGCTAACAGAGAACCCTTCTCGAAAACCAAAAAAAAAAAAACAATTTTCTTGCTAAGGGTATGAGGGGTATTTGAGAGAGGGTCATCAATCAGATGTAAAGTGAATTTTGAAAAAGGAATATGTATATCAATATATTTTATGCAATATATACTCTTAGCATCAAATATATTTATAGCAACACTATTCCTACAATTGCGTACAGAAGTTGTACACAAGTCAAGTGTCCTTTTTACACTAAAAACACTTAAATTTAATGAGGTAATTGAAATACTGCCCTTCAGAAAAAAAATAACATCCAACCAAAATCCTCATAATCAAAGTAATATTATAGCAATATTTTAAATAAAAATTTAGGCAAAACATGATGAAAATGTAAAAATCTTAAAAATATTTTATGTTACTCATCTTTTCTTTTGCATGAAATTCCAATATGACATCACATAAAATTGATAATAGAATAAGTGTTGATTTGTAATACACAGTGAAGTGCTATCAGTAATGAGAGTGGAGTAACTGTCTCTATCCTCTGTAAGAGCATCAATGAATCTTCATTGATAGTAAATGATATAGAACAGACAAGACAAAGAGCATGCTAGTAATTTTATTACTTCAAAAAATTTTAAAGGATGAAATAAATCTAGATGTTAGAAGAAAAGCTATCAGTTCCTTTCAGTAGAGAAAAAGGGATTTATTAGTAGTTCAGGTGGATTCTGTGTTTGGTCATTATACTTTATAAGTGATACACTTTTAGAGAAGTTATCAGAATGTTTACATAATTTGTATGTTATATATACCATATACTTAAGAAAAATTTTTAAAAGGAAATTGTGAGATTTTTACGTTGTCTAGGTACTTGACAATACTGTAAAACAAATATAAAAATTCCACAGGTCTTTTATTTAAAAAGCATTATCCAAAAGGAAAATTTGTTCTTTACCAATAAATTGTTCAAGAACACATAGCTCTTTGATGTTTTATATCACTTAATATCAATGAGATAAATTGATGCTCTTACAGAGGACATAGACGGTTACTTCACACTCACTACTGTATAGCACTTCACTGTGTATTACAAATCAACATCTACTCTATTATCAATTTTATGTGATGTCATATTGGAAGTACAGGCTTTTTCAAACTTAAATGGACACTGAAACAGTCAGATAGAGAGTACCTGAATATGATTGGGCATTGTTGCTTGTGGATAAAATATATATCCTGTGTACACAGAAGATGCAAAATGAAAGATTTCAAATTTCAGAACTATACTCATCTCTCAAAAGAATACAGAGATTATAATACAGGGTAGGGTGTAGTGGAAATTTTCCCTACAAGTTGGGAGGAACTAAGGTGGGAGGAGTAAGGAGAGGAAGAGGAGGAGAAGGGGAGGGGGAAGAAAGAGGAAGACAAGGACAGACAGGCAGAGATGTAGCACCATGGATGACCATGTATGTACCGAGAGCAGTCCTGGGTAACAACTTATATGTGGGTTAGTTAATTGGGAAACACCTCCAATTGTGTGACATCTTGTTATTGAACATTATCAAACTTATAAAGCCTTTGGATAATCTAAACATTAGAGTCTCATTTATACCAGGTCTGCTGGATGACAGGATGATCTGGGTGCATCCCAGCCTTGTAGAGATAGAGAGGAAGATTGGCAGAGCCATCTCCCACGTGTGAGTGACAGGGTCAGTGTTTCTGGTTGGCCATTTCTAGCTGCAGCGCACACATGGCCTCTGGCCATGGAACATGGCAGCTGAGCTAGGCAGAGCCACCACAGTTTAGGTAGTTGGCTTGACCAGCAACCATTTTTAAATAATTACCTCAACAGTAGTCTCTACTCTGCCAGCAATCTCTTTCCACATGATCTCTATAGAAGACTATTATAGGTCTCAAATGATTTCTTGTTGAAAGAGAGAGAGAGAGAGAGAGAGAGAGAGAGAGAGAGAGAGCAAGGAGGGAGGAGGAGGAGAAAGGAGGGAGGGAGAGGAAGGAAGGAAGGAAGGAGAGGAAGGAAGGAAGGAAGGAAGGAAGGAAGGAAAAGAAAGTGAAAAAACATTTGATTCCATTGACAGAAATCATGCAAAATTATGGTATCTATTTAGAGTGGAATGTTCTAATAAATATTACAGGAAATTTACTGATAATAAATAAGTAAGTGATTTGAATTTTTGTTCCTTGTCCCAGGTGAACCTTGAATCTTTGAACCAAGTTCTTCATCACAAACAAATGTCAGATAGAATTTTCCAGATTTAATCTAGATATGTTTTGCTTGAGTGGCGATTGGTCCATTTGAATTTAAATGGCTTTGCCTATGGGACTACTGTAATGAAGTTCCATGTGATATTTAGAAAATGACAATAATTGTTTCTAAATTTAATCTTTTGCAGAGTCACCTGGGAGTTGTGTTTTGTTTTGTTTTAAAGACTATCACTTTAGAAGTCACCCTTTAAAAATTCTTGACAGTAGTAGAAAAAAACGTAGGCTCCAAAGCACTTAAATTCCACTGAAGTTCAGTTTTAATTCATTGCTGTTTCTATTATTTGTAGTGGGGAGAAGTAATTGACTCATTAGGTGCCCCAGGAAGCACAGAACAGAACAATTTGAGTCAGACTTTGTTTAGTAGCACCAGCTTTATGAAAACTGCTTAGGGTATCCAGAATCCTATACTTACCTATTCACATAGGCTTGGTGGTTCAAACAAACAAAGTAGTTGAATCCAAAAGACTGAAAGCAAGTTCTGAAAAAGAACCTGTTTTTTGTTTTTGTTTTAAAAAAAGAAAGAAAGAAAAAAAGAAAAAGAACCTGTGCTTTAAGCCTCTTGTACATTTCTGCTAGTTTGATAAGCATATCTCCATTGACAACAAAAAGTGTGACTTCTTTAGTAAATCCTCTTCCTTATTATTGCTTCACAAAATAAAACTGTTTTCAATGTAAATAACTATGTGCACTTACGTATTGGTTACATTCAGCTGTTCTGCTCATAGTTTCAAACCAAGCAGTTACACTCTACACTTTATAAGAGTTGACATCCAACCAGTTGAGAATTACCTCTCTGATACAGCAACATTTAACTGTAAGTTCACTCCTCCAAAAGAAAAGAATAAAATAAAAATGTATACTTTCATGTGCCATATGCAATTGATGTGCTCTCTTCTCAATAAACCTGAGAGTTTTGGAAACTAGATATTTAAAATGAGTTCTAATGACTATTCAGTGTCTTGTTGCCTGAACTACTTTTAGGAAATGGTTAGTCTCTTCCTTTTGTATGCTTCTCAGGTGGCACCAAAATATATATAAGTTCCATAATCAGTTTGTATGCACAAGTCACAACATTTGCAGGCTCTGCTTTGATTTGAAGACAACACTCAGAGTACAGCATCTCTCAGCATTGCTAACTGCTCTCATCACTTTGCATTGTCTCTATTAGACTTGTACCTACCCTATTTGTTTCTACCCTGGCTGGACTCTCCATCTACACTATCCATATGCTGCCAACACATTACATCACAAGGTATCGTCCACCCATTTACATATTTCATGTTCCAGTCTTTTTATTTATATTAACACTTCAAAGTGATTATTGCTCATGGTGGGCAGTATAAATACCTTACACAAGGTATTCACCAATTTCCCTGCTAGTAAAATTTCAAATATTTACCAGATTGGCATATTGTTATAACTTATAAAAACTCTTAGTATATAGGGCAAAAAAATTGAACTAGTGAAATTATTCCTCATCCAGTCTTTTATAACACTAGAAACAAAGGGAATTTCTGCTTATGTTTATTTAGAGTACAGCAAACTGCATCTTTCACAAATGATACCAAATTCTTCTCCACTTTCACTTCCTTTATTAATTTAACATATTAACACTATGCCCTAATCAAAGCATGTGGCTATGCTTAATAGCAGAAGTCTTATGTCTCAAGAATGTAGCTCCTTCCCCTCTGCCCTTATCTCTGATGGATCATGTAGACATTCTCCTCCAACTTTTCTTACCCCAACTCATCACTTTATCCTGGCCCCCCAAATCTAGCAGGCATTCCCTGGGAACCTCAGGCCAGGCCAGCCAGGGAAGTATGTAGGCTAATTTCAGAATTTCACATCTCCCTCCACTCATAGCATTAAGGGCCTACATAAAGAAACTGGTATTATCTGATGCCAATAACTTAATAGCACACCGGAAAGCTCTAAAACATAAAGAAGTAATAACACCCAGTAGGAGTAGATGGCAAGAAATAATCAAGATCTGGCTGGCATCAATAAAATAGAAACAACAACAAAACAGTACAAAGAATCAAGGAAACATACTAAGTTCTTTGAAAAAAGTCAATAAGATTGACAAACATTTATCCAATTTAATTAATGGTAGTAGAAGATGCTCTAAATTAACAAAACTAGAAATGATATAACAATAGACACTGAGGAAATCCCAAGAAAATTTAGGACAACCTTTTAAAATCCTTTATGCCACAAATGTAAAAATGAAAAAAAAAGGATAATTTTCTCAGTATATACCACTTACCAAAGTTAACTCAAGATCAGATAAATAATTTAAACAGACATAATATCCTAGTTAAAAAGAAGCAGGACAAGAACCTGCCTGACATTCATAGTAGAAGAAAGACAGAACATGTTAATTAAAATTTCCTAATCAAAAAACTGTCTGAGGTCAGAAGATTTTAGTGCTGAATACTCCCAAACTTACAAGGAGGAGCAATACTCCTCAAATTATTCCATAAAATAGAAATAGAAGGAATATTGCCCAATTTGTTTTATGAGACCATAATTAACCTGATAGCCAGACCAAATAAAGACCCAATGAAGAAAGGAAACTACAGGCCAATTTCCCTTATGAACTTAAATGCAAAAATCCACAATAAAAATATCTTTAAATGAATAAAGAATATACTAAAAAGGTCCATCCTGATCAAATATGCTTATGACAGAGATTCAGAGATGACTAAACAAATGTAAATAGAGAAAAGCCATCCTATCTATCTATCTATCTATCTATCCATCCATTCAAACAAACAAAACAAAAACAATGACATTGTTAAGCGAAAAGGTCTTTGAAAAAATCCACACCCCTTTATAATATTGTCCTGTGAAGGTTAGATGTAGAGCTGAGTCAGCATGTTCTGACTAGAGGCCCTTAATGGCACACACATGCTCAGCAGGTGCTTCAGCATTGACTAACCCCAGAACCTGCCTCACACTGGAGAAGAACAAAGACAGATCATATGATCAGTGCAGCCAATTGGCTGGTGTCACATCTGAGGGAACATGGGCAGAGGGAATGAAAGCACTCTTCACTAAAACACCAAAGAGTCTGCTTCTGCTTCTCACCTGCCTCCCTGAATCTGTGTGGTTGATTCTGTGCCTTCTTACTTCCCACCCCAAAGACTGGCTGGGGAGCTAAGGCAATAGTTAGGGATCCAAGAGGCATACCTAAAGGAGATAAAGACAGTTTACAGGAAGTCCACAGCAAACATCAACTTAAATAAAGAGAAATTAAAAAAAAAAATAATCCCACTAAAACCAGGAAAATTAAATGTTTCCTACTTGAACAAGGAATTCTGAAATTTGTCTTTGCCGCGTGAAAAAAAAATACTACTTAAAAAAAAAATATAATTGTTTTCAACCCTCTAACAAACAAGCAAAATACCAAGTTCAGATATACTTATACAAGAATTCTATAGAGCCTTCAAACAAGCAATACTTTTTGAGTTATGTTAAAAAAATTCAGAACCACAATAAGCCCTTCACAAAGCAAATAATATTGAAATAGTGAAATCCAGTATAAACCAACAAAAATATATAAGTTATAGTCCAGTATCCCTCATGAATATACATACAAAAATTCTCAATGAAGTAGTTTGCAAACTGAATACAAAGATATAAAAAAAAATATTCATGAACAACTGAACAACTGTTTTTTTTTAGAAGACCATATCCATATACAGGCGCATGTTTTGGGATAGCCCCCACTCCAGATGTTTGAGACCTACATGGAAAACCAAGCTGCACATTTACAACATATGTGCAGGGAGGCTAGGTTCAGCCCAAGGAGCTAGATCTGTGTAACTAGATATGCTCCACGTATTAATAAATTTTCTTCCATTAAAATATCTGTCATGAATGTTAACATTTTCTCTACCTTCATCATGATTATTTCTTAGAAATGTTTTATTCACAGGTTATTCCCAATTGAAAACTAATATTTTTCACAATGTATAAAAAAGTTAAGTGTAACCAATAGAAAGATATTTCTTAGAAAGTGATAAACTTTGGAATAAAATGTTAAAAGCTAAATGAAAGACTTAAAATTTGTCTCTGTAGTAAGCTGTAAGTAAGGCCTTCTGCAAAATTGAACAAGTATAGACACTCAGCAGCGTGGAATTAATGATGAACTCTGAAATCCAAGCAGAATATATAATCTTGCCCATATTATATAATTTGATAAATATATTTTTATGAATATGAATAAATATTGTATGTAATAAAAAAAAAAAAAAGAATACAACCACAAGAACTTTATAACTGCCATTGATTTCTCTTTATAGAAGAAAGGCTCTGTAAGATTGAAAATACAGACACACAGGAGGATTAAACCTCGTTTTTCCCATTTTTACAACATGGTTTTACCTTAGCCTACAGGATGTTGTGAGGTCTACTCAGGATGTTGGCCCTGCAGAGGTGAATACTTCAGTTAAGTCTCCTATTTCTGTAGAAATGAGCAGATGAATGGTGTGATGAGTAAAAAAATCAACTCTTCAATTACTTAAGATAAATGCCAAGAATAAAATTTCACAGGAAAATGGCATAGACACTGTGATCAACTGCATGGCTTTTCATATGTGCAGCTACATAACAATTCTGAATGCACAACAGAAATGGTCTCTACCTGGCGTTTTCCTCCATACATGTATATATATGATGCTCATTATTACAGGTGAGAAACCCAGTTTCTTTGAATTCACAACCATTGTCTGGTTATGATCCCTATAACAATGTGCGCACATCAAAGCAGAACTCATTTCAAAGGCTTTTTGAATTTAAATTAAATATCTGAAGCACCACAAAAACGCCTGCCTAAAAATAGCCTCGGCTTGCTGAACTCCTTTCATCTAACGCTGTGTTTGACAAAAAGGTAATCGAAGTGTTTCTTGCATGACTTCTCCCTCTCATATCATGTCATCTTATTGGTGATGGTTCTGTCTGACTCTGGCTGCTCCGTTATCCATCCGCATTGTATTAGTTGAAATCGAATTTGAGACAGTAAATATTATTCCCTGATACACAAGATAAGCCTGAATGAAGGATAAGGCTACATTAAGCTATTTAATCATATATCATTTATAAATTAAGCTGCAGAACACAGAAGGAAGAACCACTATGCAAAACTAAATATATATTCATTTTGACATTTTTAATGTATATTAAAATATATTATTAATCTGCTCTACATCATGAAAAACCTGATACCCTTCAATTCAGCTGTTGCTTACTTCTTCTGTGAAGTATCACTTTTGTTAATGACCAAGAAATGACATTAAATCCTACCAACCTGTGAATGTTTACAACCCAATTTATTCTCTTTGGTTGTTGGTTCAGTCTCTGGGAGCCCCCAAGGGTCCAGGATTGTTGATTCTGTTGGTCTTCCTGTGGAGTCCCTATTCTTTTCGAGTCTGGATAACCAAGCTATAATCCACAGACCTAAAGAATACAAATAACAAGGATGGCCCAATGGAAGATGCTTGAATCTTTCTTAGAAGGGGAAATAAAATATATATTGGAGGTGGCGGGAGAGAAGGAACTGGGTAGGAGAGGGGATGGGGAAGGGAACACTCAGTGGACCAGATGTAGAAAGAACAGATGGAAATTGATGATAAGATGGGGGGGGTCATTTCTATGACATGTCAGAGACTTATTATGTTAGAGGGTCCAAAGAGTCTATGGTGGTGACACTAGCTGAGACTCCTAGCAGTATGGGATACAGCTTCTGAAATGGCCACTTCCTATATAATACAGGGAGGACTTCCAGTAGATGTATAAGGACAATAACCCACTCACAAAACTTTTGACACAAAATGTCTCCTGCCTACAAGATGTGCAGGTACGAAAAAGGAGAGACTAAGGGAATGGTCAACCAATGACTGGACCAAATTGAGCCCACTGCCATCCTATGAGCAAGAACCAATCCCTAAAATGATTCAAAATACTCTGTTACACTTGCAGAGAAGAGCCTAGCATAACTAACTCTGAGAGACTCCACCCAACAGCAAATGGAAATAGATGCAGAGACCGACACTCAATGTTAGACCAAGCTTGGGAAGTCTTGTAGAAGAGTTGGGGGAAGGATTAAGGAACCTGAAATCCAGTTTTAATTCCCACCACTACAAACTGTAGATATGGTGACACACACAATGCCAGCAGTCAGGAGGGTAAGGGAGGAGGGTCAGAAGTGAAGGTGACCCTCTGATACAAATGAGTTCTTGGCTAGGTGAACCAGATATCCCGTCTCAAAATGAAAAATGAATGTAAAAATATATTTGATCCCTCAGGATCAGTCATATTTCTATTGTTACAGTATGGAGAATGTACAAATGCAATTCATGAATAAACCTCCATAACTTTAGCTAATGTTGTTAATGCCAAAAACTTCTTTGAAAATATTAAGATCAATCCTATGATAGGTTGGAAATTAAAAGACATGCTGTGCTCCCAGTCAGCAGGGAATACAAAATGGCTTTACCTTTATAAAAATGTCAGCAGGGAACTCTCCACGGCAGTAAATTAAAGGTGTCATATAATATGCCCCTCGCATGCAAAGTGTCAGTCCACCAATTAATGCCTTACTTGTAAGTGTCACTGAATGCTAATTTTAAATGATTTTAGGATCTTGTACATTTTTATTGATGAATGTGTCAAGGAGGTGCAAGTCCTGAATAATTGTGCAAGCGTCAGTACACCACAAACGAAGCTTGTAAAGTGGGCTTTACAAAGTAAAGAGACTAAATGTCAGTTTTGTTTCAATGTTCCATCAAGAATAGATGTCTGGTCTGAGCATGTATGGTATCTAAGCATTGTGGTATGGTTTGCGATGTATATTTTTACTTAGTTATTTGATATGTTCAGTGTTTTACAAACTTTTCAAATACAAAAAGGGAGTCATTTATATGCGTGTTTGGGACAAGCAAACTATCCCACAGTTGTTTATGAAGAGATTGGTCCTGCTTCATTATTATAATTGTTTTTGCTGTATTTTCTGCTTATAGAAAAAAAATAGAATTATGAATGTTCTGTATTCTGTTTGGTCAGAGAAAGTACTTTAAGTGGTAATGGACATAAATGGATGCAAACGTTATAGAATAACATTTTTTGAGGGTTATCAGATAATCCTTTATTGAAATTTTTTTGTTGCTTCTTAATTAGCTGGACACGTCACTGTCACTGCACCACTGTTGATGTCATCTATGATGTCATGGGGATGATGGCCATCCACACTGCAGCCCACAGACTGTGCCACACCCAGGATCTCCTTGGTAGTTCCAGAGACCAGAGATCAGTGTCTCATCTGCCAGGCAATGTTGACAATCTCATCAAAAATGATGTTTCCGCTGTATTTAATGTTTTTCTGCTTCTTCCTGTCTCTTGGTGGTTCCTTGAGAGCTTTGATGATCAGGGCAGAGACAAAGGGCACCACCTCAGTCTGGGCCTGTCTGTTCTGGGTGGTCAGTTTCATTGTAATCCTGAGAACTTTCCAGTCACCGGTAGCCTTGGCAATGTCATCACTAACTTTTTTTTTTATTAAATATTTTATTTATTTACATTTCAAACATTATCCCCTTTCCTGGTTTCCCTATTGCAAACTCATATCCATCCCTAACTTTTTTTGGAAACAGACCCAGGGGACCAATCTTAGGGGCTAAGGCAGATGTGGTACCTACCTCGTCTCCAGAGCTCTTCAAGTATATGCCTTTAGTCTAGTTGAGGTCGAATTTGGGTGGCAACTGGTGTCGGATGAACCGAGATTCGGGACGATCAAAGAAAGTTGAATTGTAGCCTCCTCTGAGCAGAAAGCCGAAAAGGGAACATATTTTTAAGCATATGCATGTGAAGGCAACTTAAAAGAATCTAGAATGATTTAGAAGAGCGTAAAATTTCCAGACTTGACTAATTCATTTGGGAGACTGACCTCAAATGTTGGTAGCATCATTCAATGTGCTGGGACCCTTGATTAAATATAAGAAGAAAAGGAGGGAGCACCATTGTTCATCACATAATCCTTGCTTGTGAAAAAAAAATGTAACCATCTACCTCAGGCTCCCATTGCTATGACTTCTACACTATGACTTCCACAGGATTGTCCAGTGTACTTTAAACTAAGATCCAAAATGAAAACTTTTCCTTCCTTAAGTTAGTTTTGTTAAACATTCTGTGACTACAATGAGAATGATATGTGATACACAAAATTGATACCAGAAGTGGAGTTACTGTGGTGATAACACAATGCTGTATTTCTTAGGCCTTTGGAATTTTCAAAAATATTTCCCATTGTTTTCTCTTTAATTGAATTTTTTCTCACGTAATACATTCTGCTTATGGTTTCCCTGCTCTGAACTCCTTCCTCTTAATTCTGACCACTTCCCCACACATCTAGATCCTCTCCATTTCTGTCTCTCATTAGAAAATAAAAAGGATTCTAGGGGATAACAATAAGATATATAAAAGTATAATAAGATAAAATAAAAACTATAACATCAGAGTTGGACAAGACAAACCAACAAAAGGAAAAGAGTCTAAAAGAAGGCACAAGCATCAGAGACCCACTCATTCACATACTCAGTCATCCCATAAAAACAGTAAAGTGGAAGCCACAATATATATTTATGATGTGACTCATGGCTAGACCCTGTGCAGACTGCCGTAGTCTCTATGAGTTATGAGTTTTGCTCATGTTGATTTATAGAAGGCTCAGTTTTCTTGTTGTCCTCTATCCTTTCTGGGTCTTATACTCTTCCAAATCCTATTCTCTGGGATTTCCTGAGCCCTGGTTTGAGAGATTTGATGGAAATATTCGATGTAGGGCTGAGTGTTTCAAGTGTCCTTGTGGTATGGAGGAAGTTCCTTCAGATATAGATACAGAAGTGGTATAGGTGAATCTTAGAGTAGAACCATTTCCAATTTACTGAGAAACCATGAAATTGATTTCCAAAGTGGTTGTACAAGTTTGCACTCCCACCAGCAATGGATGAGAGTTCCCCTTGCTCCACATTTTCACCAGCTTGTGCTGTCACTTGGAGTATTTTATCTTAACAATCTGACAGGAGTAGATTATAACGACAGAGTTGTTTTGATTTGTACTTTCCTTTATGACTAAGAATGCTGAGAATTTCTTAAATGCTTCTCAGCCATTAGAGATTCTTTTGTTGAGAATTCTCTGTGTAGATCTGTACTACATTTTTTAAATTAGGTTATTTTGTTTGTTGATTTGGTTTATGTGAGTTCCTTATATATTTTGTATCTCAGCCCTCTGTCAGATGTAGGGTTGGTGAAGATCTTTTCCCATTCCTTTTGATAGTCTCCTTTGCCTAACAGAAGCTTTTCAGTTCCATGAGGTCTCATTTATGAATTGCTGATCTTAGTGCCTGAGCTGTCGGTATTCTGTTCTGGACCTTGTCTCCGTGCCAGTGCATTCAAGGCTATTCCCACTTTTTCTTGTATCAGATTTAATGTACTTTTATGTTGAGGTCTTCAATCCACTTGGATTTGATTTTTGTGCAGTATTATAGATATGGGTCTATTTGCATTCTTCTACATGCAGATATCCAGTTAGAGCAACATTAGTTGAAGATGCCTTTGTTTTTTCCATTGTATAGCTTTGACTCTTTGTCAAAAATCACATGTCTATGTTATGTGAGTTTATTTCTGAGTCTTTTATTTGATTTCTTAACTTGTCTGTTTTTCTGCCAACAATATGCAGTTTTTATTACTCTGTAGTACAACCTAAAATTAGGGATGGTGATACCTCCAGAAGTTCTTTTATTGTTCATGATTGTTTTAACTATCCTGGAATTTTTTTTTGTTTCTTTGTTTGTTTTTCTTTATGAATTTGAGTATTCCATTTTCAAAGTCTATAAAGAATTGTGTTCAAATTTTGATGGGAATTACATTGAGTCTGTAAGAATTGCTAGAAACCTAGGACATTGAAAACTCCTAAGGTCTATGAGAGTGACCCTAGCTAAGACTCCTAGCAATGGGAGATATGGAGCCTGACATGGCCATCTTGTGTAACCATAAAAGTCTTCAAATGGAGGGATTGGGAGACTAACCCAGGCACAAAATCTGTAACCCATAATTTGTGCTGCCACCAAGATATATAGGAATGAAGATGGAGCAGAAATTGAGGAAATGACCAACCAGTGACTAGCCCCAACTTGGACCTCTTTCATCAAAGAGAACTCACCCCTGATAATATTAATGATATTCAGTTATACTTGCAGATACATTTGCTTAATATAACTGTCATCTAAGAGGCTTTGCCCTGCAGTGGGTAGGAAACAAATAGAGAAACCCACAGCCAAACATTAGGTAGAGCTCAGGGAATCTTGTGGCAAAGGTTGAGGAAGGATTGAAGGAGTCAGAAAGGTCAAGGACATCACAACGAAACCCACAGATTCAACCTATGTCACAGAAAGTGAACTACCAACAAGAGAGCATGTATTGAACAGACTTAGATCCCATATCCCTATGTAACAGTTGAGTAGTGTGATTTTCATATGGGACTCCTAACAGCAGGAGCAGGGGCTGTACCTAATCCTGTTGGGTATTTGGATTCCCCAGAACTAACAAGGACTGTTGATCTCCATGGGAGGCCTCTGCTTCTTGGAGGTGATAGAGAGGGCTGGAGACTGAGGGATGGGGGCAGAGGCAGGGACTGGGAGGAGAAAAGGGAGTAAAAGCTTTGATTGATAAGGATGTAAAGTAAATTGATTAATCAATAAAGAATAAAGCTTTATTTTTATAATAATCAAGAGGACTCAACACTTTTGTTACATGTATATCAATTGTTAACTGTGTAAAGTCATTTAGTTATTTTATAGTATTTTTGCCTATACGTGTTTGTAAAATTATATTAAGAATAAAGTATCTGGGGTTAAATATTGTAAAAACTCAAATACTGTATCAAGTTAATGAATATTTAAATTGCTACACTGACTAGAATAGAACCAGAAATGTCTCATGTTTTATAAATGATTATCTGAGAACTCTCAGTGTTCCCATTGTTTTCAGCATAAGAATCTCAGAAACTCAGAAATTGCTATATCAGCACTCAACGTGAAATTATACAATGACTTTGATACTAGAATACTGTAGAATGATTGCCAAAAATCTTACCATAAAAGACAAGGTCTTATTTGTTCTGGATTCATTTAGTTTTATCCCACTTCTCTGTGTTCCAAAGTACTGGCCATTGTTGAAGTGTCATATTTTTATAGTGTGTGTGTGTGTGTGTGTGTGTGTGTGTGTGTGTGTGTGTGTGTGTCTTGACTCAGAAGAATACCAGCTCTGTTCTCTCTTCCTACCCCATCCATTTATGTGCTTGACCAGTGTCTTTTATCTTACTACACTTTCTATTCCTTCAACTTTAGTTGCATTTCCTAAAGGGAACCCCACTCACTCTGCCCTCTACACTATGCAAGCAAATTTCTTTCCCTTTGTTCATGGTTGTGATGATAGTCACAGTGGTGCTGGTAAGTGTATACTGCGTATATGAGTATTCATGTGTGTTTCTATATGCATGGGCCCAAAATTAATTCAGCTTCTTCCTTGGCTGCTTCTCTCTCTATTGATTGATGCAGTGCTTCTCACTCATGTGTCTGGCTGGTATAGCTAGCCCACTTGTCTAGGAACACTCTGTCTCTGTCTCCTGAACACTGAACCTGCAAGCAGGCTCCCATATCTACCCAGCTTTTACTCACATTCTGAGGATACAGTTCATAATCCTCATGCTTACATAGCAAGAACTTTATGTGTCAAGCCATCTTCAGCTCCCATATGTCTCTTTGTCATATTTCTTTATTCTTTAATCTGCTGATGGTGAGTACATATGTTTAAAATGAACATTATTAATTTATTGTTAATGATTATTTAATAACAACTAATGTATAAATTAAATATGGATTATATCTCTGTTCCTACTAAATTACTTTATACATAATGGATGTATGTACTATTATTTGTAACAGAGGCCAAATATGTTAAGCAGATTGTTGAATATACAACTAACATTCTACAAATACTGTTGACGTAGGCCGTCCTAGCTTTCATCTTAACAGCTTTTTCTCCTTTAATTTACTTTCCTCTTTCTGTTCCAAATTATATCTGGTATGTTTAATAAAGATTAAATTAAACGTGTTTATTCATTCATAAAATTTGATATAAAGGATGAAATAGGTAACCTATTGTTTCTCACTTGTTATCAAATTGCTATTTTCAGTTGATGTTTGTGCATTGGACTGACAATTCACACATTAAATTAGATGTTGCTTTATGAACATTTCACTTTATTCAGCCAAAAGCTAACCTTGTTGACCAAAATCGCTAGAACTATGGTAGTAAGGTCATTCTCATCTCTGCTGCTGCAAATGGCACATCAGCTGCGGAGACACTGGAAAACAGAGCCAAAGGTGGATATTGAGAAATCAACTTGAACTATGGAAGATGGTAAGTATTAACTGGAGGGTTTAAGGTTAATTAAAATAATAGAAATTAAAACAAAATAAGACAAAAAACAAATTAAATAACAATGAGAAGGTTTTTGGTTTTTTTTTTTTTTTTTTTTTTTTTTTGCTAAATTGTTTAGTCTCTGATCTCAGTATTTGCAGGTATCATTATTTCTTCCAAATAATTGGTTGCTAAAATCTGTTTCTATTTCCTACAAAAGATCATTTTTTCACTATGATATAATGACAATTATTTCTTAGCACTTTTGAGCAGAATTTAGTAGATCATGCTTTAATAAGATTTCTATCCCTCGATACCATCCATTCTTGCTAATGTCCTTGGCACATGAGAATTTTAGAGTTTTTACCAAGCTCTCCTCCATCAGTGATACATAAAGAGATTTATGTGCAAAAAAATCCATTAATATTAATGAGATTAGCACTCATAAATCTGACGTTACTGCTGATAGAGTAGATTCTGGAAACAGTAAAACTCTTTACATTAATTATGGAGAAAATCTAGTTACTTTGTCAAATACATAAATACATAAAACAGTTAAGTAGTGAAGTAATTAACATACAAATAATTAGTCAAAGTCATAAAATTCTACTAATTATGATAATAAAGAATTTTTAAACAATTACCCTTTTCATTTTGACAACTGTTTTTCTTTCCAGCTGTGAGCTCATTTTTAAATAGTGAAATGGTATAGCCTCTCTAGATACTATGTCAAGGACTGGCACTCCTCAAGTGTCTTCATTAGCAAGGTGTTGATCTCCATTCAATACATGCATTGCTATATCTAATCATGATTGAAATATTTCTTCTGAAGTGAAAATCTGTCAATTCTTGGCATCCTCAATTCTGTGTTTACACACACACACACACACACACACACACACACACACACATTTGTATAATTGGATTGTTTTACAACCCACCTGTCTATAGTAAGATAAAAGTTACAGAACTAATAACAAGTCATTAATTTGTCATTCTATAAAGTTTTTCTATGCTTATTGAACAACTATTGTTTACACACAGGTAAAAAGATTTCTTACTTACTTAAAGAAGTCTCACACTAGGAAAATGGCAGAGCAAATATATAGTGATAATTATGTGTAATGGAAAAAATGGAGAAAAATAATTTCTTGAAATTTTTGCTGACAAGATAATTCTGGAGAAGGCAGACACAGCTGAAAGAAGCTTCTTATTTATTACTCCATACCAATTAACTTGCTTTTATGACGGTAAGGATTTTAATTTGTGGATGTTTGAAATAAACTTATCAGGTTAAAAAAAAAATATAATTTTATTCTTTTACCACATCATACAACAAGGAAATCATGAACATTTGGGAGTCTGTGGTGTGTGTACATGTGTGTGTGGGTATGTCTGTGTCTCTGTGTGTAAGGAAGTGGCAGTAATAGTTACTTCTCCCGTTACTCTGACCTAATATCTTACAGAAGCAGTCAATGGAGGTAAAGTTAGTTTTGGTTATGGTTCCAGATGAAGATCTGGCCTCAGGAACTTGAAGCAACTGATCACATTCTACCAGCAGTTAGGAAACAGAAAGGGATGCATCCTGGTACTCAGCTATCCTTCCAGTTTTATTCAGTGTAGGACCCCATTGCTTGAAATGTCACCTATGTTTAGGATGGGATTTCTCCCCACCATGATTAACCTCATCTAAATACACAAATAGATATGACCAGAGGTTTCTTTATGTAGTTACCCCAGTTTAGGAAACCTTCCTTTAAATGAATTTGCATTTTTATATAGTTTCTTTAATAAGTTGAATTTTGCATGAGAGTAATTTTCCTGGTTTTCTGGTCCAGGGTAAAGTGCCATGTCTGTCTTCAATAACTCTAAGGGCATTAGCAATTATAGTAGTTTTGAGATATCCTTGTCTATAAGAGTAAGCACTGTACTCACTAAATTGTACATTTCATATTGCTTCTATTTGCTTTTCTCTGTTGACCTAGACGAGATGAGTAGTCACTAGCCATAACAGACCCTGAGTGCAATCTCTCCTGCTTGGAAACAGTTTCCAGCAGACAAATTAGCATATTTCTCTTATAATCATGCTTACTCAGGAGGTATAGATCAGGAAGCCAGGTCCTTTATCAGAATTTAGCAAGAAAGGTTTCTAGCCAAGTTACTGACAGATTATTTTCTCTCCCCTCCAACCTCATAAAATGGATTTCTACCTTCTGCATTCTTCTGAAAAGTCTAGTCATCTAACCTCCCAACACAGAGGACTTTAGACTCTGCTCACAGAACTCTAGGACTTTTCAGGCCCAACATCCTTTTCACAAACCAGTTTCAACTGTTAAGAACCACCTGATCAACTTTACCACAATGGCCCTGCATTTCAATACCAGTTTTATGTATTGTGTATTATCTCAATGCTCTAACCAAACACACAAGAAACAAATGATGGAAGAAAGTTTCACTTTGGTTTCCACTTCCACAAGAGTGAAAAAGTTATGGTGATAAGAACTTGAGGCAGCTGCATGCAATGTATCAACCAAAGCAGAAAGAGATAAATACCATTGCTCAGGCTAGGTATCTCTTTTTATTCAGTCTAGTGGTCAACTACTAGAATGTGCCATCCATATTTCCAGGTCTCTTTCCAACTCAGTTACCATAAAATCCCTCACAAATATATCCAGAGGTCTGCTTCCATGGTGATTCTAAACCCTATCACATAAACATTGAACACAGAAAGAAGATAGAAAATTATTGGGTCTGCTCACGGAGACACAAAAGGCTAAACAGGGCATGTAATAAGACCATACTCTATCTTATCCCTCTAAATGGATTTCTCATTCCTAATCCCTAATTCTGTCGCTCATTCTTTCTGTTGGTAGTCTGAAAAATATGCATATCTGCATGATACACCTATCTAAATCTTCCCATCAGGCCTCACTGCAAGGATTACCTGGCTTCAAATGTCATTCCCAGACAATGCCTGTGGGCTTCCTTGTGCTTGGCTTTCACCTTATCCTGATACTCCAGACAGAAGATCTCCCACAGTTACCTGAGCCTGCAAATCCTTTGCATGTGGATACAATGAAAGCTGCTTTCCAAAGCTCAGTTTATTGTTTTCTTGGTGGCTGTTCTTTCAGCCTTCAAATGCCAGCTCAAAGGCCACTGTATTCATTTCTTTTTTGCTGATATAACAAATTACCATAAATTTTGTGCTTTATAATAAGAAAAAAATACAATTATAAAAGTAAAGTCTGAAATGAATTCAACTAATACAAACCCATGTGCACCTGGCAGTTCTCTGACTTCTAGATGAAATCTTTTCATTGTACTTTCCACTTCTCTGGAAACCAAGTATGCACTTTGTCTCATAGTCCTTTCCAGGCCCATCAAATACTCCATATTAGCCATTCAACTACTAGGTCCTTTATCACGTTTTCTCAATCCATTCTGTAAATTCCAGGATAGCCCCTCACATATTTTAAGAGTTGCTTCACAGAAACCATTTGGAGCAGGTACTATTCCCCACCACAGCCAGCATCTCTGTAAAGATTTATTTCACTTAAATATCTCCTCATATTTTTTCTTTCGATTAGGGAATTGCTTGCTCTCTGTTTGTAAAGATTCCACTCCTGAAACACACATGTCTACCCTCCTTCTATATTCTTACAGACAGTTGTGGTGTAAGTGTTTCTCTGATTACCAGGTAACACGGCCTTATTGAGCACTTTAGTCAACCACTGAAAAGATAAATAACCAGCTTGGTCTTATGGGAATGTTTCCATAGGGAAATATTACAATTCATTCCATAGAAACACATGTGTCTGCATACCCATAGACATTTGATTTTCCCTGCACCATAAATAGCTTTAGTCATGTCTCCCTGAATCAGGCACTAAAGTTATTTAGGTTGTGGTCCAAACCTGTACAATGTTTTAAGTCGAATGACAAAATGATATGTTTGTCTAACCAGAAATTTTTACTCCTAGAAAAGAATCTCAGCTATCTTTGAGGAAAAAGTCAACTTTATGTTTATGAAATTAACCTCAATAAGAGAGATAGCCAAGACAGACTGGACAGCATGCAGTCTGTTAGAGCCTTGGTGGCAGGAGATTCTCTACAAATCCATGTGGGGGCTTGGCCTATTTTTAAGCCCATTGTCCTAAAACATCTCTGCTATCAGTATAAATTCCTTTCTTTTCCCTCCAAAAATAACAAATGGAAAAATAAAAGGGCACACTGTCCTTAAAACAAAGGAGAGAACGAATGAGGCTCCAAATGAATAACCTTTTAATTTACTTCCAGATTACAGTAATTGCAGTTATCAGAATCCATTTGGAAATATAAATCTTCTCATTGATCTCAGTTATGAATTCCTCTCTAAGTTCACTTTAGATCATTAGAATGCAAGACAAATTTAAGTCAAATGTATCACAGTGGGTTAATGAAGACCATACAATGAGAAGTTTTAAGAATACAGTAAGGGGTTTCAATTTGTTTTACTGACACAAAAATAAAACTGATTTATATACTTATCTGATATTATTTCTATCTACTAGTAGTCAGAGATATTTTACATGTTTTATTAAATATTTTAATGAACAATATACAATTTAGCATCTGAAATAAGAAAACGCTGTTATTTTTTAAT
The DNA here is from genome assembly GCA_021653895.1 of Mastomys natalensis. Lineage (NCBI taxonomy): Eukaryota > Metazoa > Chordata > Mammalia > Rodentia > Muridae > Mastomys > Mastomys natalensis. Next base: position 20,958 of record JAJTUV010000791.1, on the reverse strand, counting down.
CTCATTAAGGACTGAAGTGTGTCATGTGACAAGATTTGTGTGAAGATTCACAGAATATTATAATGTCCCTCTTTATTTTTGATAGCAAGGTAAAAGGAAAGCTCGAAATGTTCAGTCGCATCAATCATTATGCACTATTATATTTTCCAAAAAAGATTTATGATGATATAAACACTGAAAGAACATTATTGTAGAAGCAATCTTCAGTTCATTTAATGATTGATCTATAAGAAAAATTATTTGCTTTAATAATTTAAACATGATTTCTTCTGTAATCTCTAATACAATAAATGGTTAAGTTATGAAACTACAAAACTCTTCTTTGTTTGCTTTGTGTGACTTTATTCAGGGAGAAAACAATCAAGAGTGCCTGTTTCAGTAATTGAACAGGATTTTCTAGAATGTAAAACGAACACTGTACAACAGACATATATTTGATTGATTCAGCTATCTGAAGCTTTGAAAATTAAGGATCATGACAGATGATTTGTGATTAACAGTAAGTTGTGGAACTCTTAACACTTGCCTGGGGAAAGGGCTGTTGGTTGCCCCAATGATTCAGTCCACAGCCTATAAGTTCAACCTTGTGAGCTAAGCAGAGGGGAACCAACACCAAAGACAGTGGGCAGTTGTGTGCAGCACAAAGGTGGTGTGCAGCTGACTGGAGCTCCCTTGGAAACATATCTTAACTGAATAGGGTCAGTTCTAGGTGTGTCAGCTGGCAACCAGAATGGAGCCACTGTAGCCCAGGCTGTTTGCCTTGCTGGGGAGATGGACAATGCAGGCTACAAACACAAAGGTTGAGCCTGGCAAGCCTCAGGTAAGCAGACATCAAGAGCGGAAAGGAGTGCATCAGCCAGAGCTCACACAGAACCTACCCCAGATGCTCTGCTTAACTATTACATCATCCTGACTCTGAGTAACAGCAGGATATCTGAGACAAATTTCAAAATGGTCCAGAATTTCTGGTGTTTCCGAAAACAGAAACCTTAGAGGAGACCAATGACTCACCATGGTAAATATTTGCATATAAAGTTGTTTGGGCAATATAAATACAAACAAACAGACATACATGACTGTATGCATACATATATGCATACATATGTATACACACACTGCAGTTTGCAATAGCACTACAGTGAACAAATATTTGATGAAGAAGTGGGACAGATAGAGGACTAGAAAGGTGAGTGAGCAGTGGAGAGAGGTGGAACTAGAGATGCTATAGTGGTGACAAGTGTGACAGAAGCCTGTGGAGGACAGAGAAATGTGTTATTATGGAGTAGGGATGATAAGGCATATGCAGAAATTCTTATACTCAGAATAAGATCCTGAGTATACTTCCCAGCACTCACTTGATCACCCTGGTTCTGAGCAACAACAAAATGTCTGAGATGAAAAAGTTCATTTTCTGAATTGGATCTTCTCAAAAGACCTCTATGGTCTGTGCTGCCCCGAAGGCTAATTTTGTATCTGTGGTCTGCTGCCCTAGGCAGTGTTGAAGTCCTTGGTACTACTATAGCTGGTTTCTGTGTCCATGGCCCATCTTACCACTGAAGACCATATTCCTGGTTGGTGCTTCAGTCTGAAGCCATATTGATGTCCTTGGGCTGTGCTGCAGGTGAGGGCTTAAAGATGTCCTAGATAGAAAGCCATTAAAGAGAACTCAAAAATTGTGATAAGGAGGCTTAAGTATAACGCTCCATAATTGAAGGTCTCTGACAAAAATGTGAGTAAGGAAAGAATCTAGTTTAGTTTAAGGGGCTTTCCAATGGTAGTTTGCCCATGCCCCTTTGAGCAACACAACTTGGACATTTTAAAAACATGTTTCTCCTTTTTTGTGTGGGTGCTGTGTGTCTCACAGTGGTTTGGGGCAGAGCTGGGAGGACTTGGAAGTGTGTGTGTGTTTGACGTTCATGATGCTAAATTATCATATAATGAATAAACTATTATGTCTCTGAAGTCAATATGCTCTACTGCTGAAAAACTATTATGAAAATGGAAATCATGGAATATATAAAATGGAATACTGTTTCACTGTAAAGTAAAACAATACCACAAAATTAGATGTGGTTACCCACACCTAGGAACTCCATGTTTTCTCCTCCTTTATTGATCATAGGTATGAATCTTGAAACTTGAGTAAATGCAGTACTTGATAGAGTCTAAAAAGTAGAAATTAACCATGAGGAAATGAAAGAAGGATCTCTAGAACTGGAAAGAGTAAGAGAATGGCACCATGAAGGGGGTACTAGAAAGAAATGTGGTGGGAGGTATTATGCAGCATGGCATAATGATGCTATATCCCCTAAAATATAGTCCCCCTAACAAAAGTAGATGAAGCAGCAGATCAGTGAAAACTCCTTTCAAGTTGATGGTTGGGGAAATAAGAAGAGTCTCTGAAGTCAATATGCTCTACTGCTGAAGAACCCACACATTTCGGACAGAGGATTTGGAGGAATCAAGTTGGAGATGACCTGGAAACTTCCTTCTCAAGACTGGTTCTTACAGTATTAGTAGGTGCTAAGCCAGCCGTCAAGGAAAAAGAACACCCTGTTGTATAGCCTACATACAACAACGATTGTCCTGGCAAGATATTTCTAATGGGGAAATAGAGGTACACTTATGTTTGGCACAACCAACAGCTGTCTAATTTAACTTAAGACTTAATGATTATGAAGAAATTAATGCCGATATTACAAAACTAACAAATTACTCATTGGTGAAAAGTTCTTAAACCAGGGAAGAGAAGCTACTATTCCCAATTCCTAAACCATTATAATTTCTTATTGTATTCTAAGTATACTTCCTTATATCCATTAAGTGTGGATTTCACCCTTTCATCTTTTTGCCAGGAATAGGGACTATTACAGAGCTCCACGACTGATAAAATGGCAGATAATAAGTATGGGTTCATCCCTCACATTTAAGCCTCAGGGAAAAAATTAGAGAAATGGTTCTCAAAAGGTTCAAGACTCTTGCTAGTAGACAGTATTCTTGGACATGAAACTTGGGATTAACTCATGAAATCTCAATAAATAGCTACCTGAATCAGTTGAAATGCTAAAGAGGACAAGGGAAACTTTATAGGGTCCTACTCCTAGATGAATAATTACAGGTGGCTAATGGCTGCTGAGACACAGAGAATCAGTGTTTTCTTTCTTTCTTCTTTCTTCTTCTTTCTTTCTTTCTTTCTTTCTTTCTTTCTTTCTTTCTTTCTTTCTAAGAGACAAGCTTCTTCCTAGGTTGCCTAATTCCAACTGGTCTGCCATGGATATATGTACAAACAGTAACTCTAAATGGATCCAGCAGGTTGTGTATACTTTTGTGCATATATACATGTAACAATAATCATTAAAGAAGAGATCACTAATTCAGAAGGGATGATTAATCATGGGAGGTTGAGGTACATAGGAGAGGGTAGGAAAGTTGTAGGTGTAGTACTAACATAAGAAGTTTTCAATATTTTTTAAGGTCAAGGGGAAAAGACAAAAGATGATAAGATTCTGGCACAATAAAGGAAACTTCAATGGCATAGAAACAGAGAGTGATGTCATTATGCTTCATAAAGTCAATGCAAATATTCCATGTTACCAACAGAAACTAGCAGAATGTGCAAGAAACTCTCTCCTAGAGAATTAGGAAAGAAGTACTTCTAACCTAATCTTTCAATGATTTGATGACAGAGGATGCATTTCTTTTCAGCCTCATACTTTGTGAAGATTTGTTATGACAGTCCCAGGGAAATGCTCACATCTCAACTCTTCCATTTGAAGATTATTTTTTTACCCTCAATTCCTGTTCCCTTTATTTCCCTAAACTCAAACCAGAACAACAGAGCCAAGATGTGGAGACAGGGGCTTTGCGATTATTCCTGGAGTCCACTGGGTGCTATGTTTACTGAAGTCAGTTTCCAGTACAATTCAGGAAACTTGAACTAGGAAAAAGTGATTTTAGCTGATTGTCAAGTAAGTCTAGTGTTTACAAAATACTGGATTACTAACTTTAATCCAGGTAAAGTTTGTCCTCTGTTTCTTTAATTAAATCAATTTTTTGATCTCTCAAATGTCTACTCAGTAAAGATTTCATGGTCCTTCATGCTTCAACTCAAAACTCTTAGTGATTTTTTTAAAGCATTACAAATATATGATTAGAAAAGAAAGTGTTGTGTATATGATAGTGTGACTGTTCACAGGGTAAAGTAATAACTACAGTCAAGATAATCATCATAATTGTAAGCTTGTGTGGTGGTATTTTCTTAGGATGTCATCATTTGAGCTCCAATCTTAATAAATTTTAGGTAATTTTGTATGGAATCAACACAGTTTTGGACAAAACTCAGAAATTTTTATCACTAGTCTGTGAAAGTGATCACCATGATATTACTTTTACAGAAATTGCTGATTTATCAAAGAAAGTACCATAAAGAATTATATTTAGTGCCAGACTATTTAATGTTTACTAAGCACACATTACAGATAGCTAACCAGATTTTAAAATTTGACTTTACATTATGCTATAAAAATACATTGTCATTACATTGTAGTGAATTTTAGAAATGTATCTTTTCTTTCAATACAATCACAAAGAAATATAAAACAGAATGGTCATTTGCATTATTCAGGTTTAGTAATCTCTTTTGATTTGCTTGTAATGACAGAAAGTCCATAATTTCATACATATTTTCTAGTTTTGTACTATAATAAAATTTTAAGTGGATTGTCTAGAAAAATTTGTATGGTGAATTACTGTTAAGCATCTTTGTGCCACAATTTTGCTTAGTGCTAATAATTTACTTTAATAGAATTTTTCCTTTCATCTTCCTTGATAAATCCATATTCTAACTCTAGCATCTACAAAAACCACAAACATAAACCTGTTTTAAGGATGATGAGAATTTATTTTTCCTTTTAAAAGCACCTAGGAAGGAACTTTGCAGTAAGCTTTAAAAGTAAGAAGGGGACCATGCTAAATATAACACACTATGACACACGCATATATTTAAGAGTTCTAATCCAAATCCACACAAAATACAATGTTATTTAAATCACAACAAATACTAATAAAGATGCCAGAACATGAAAGATATGAAATTGGAAGACGTGATAGCCTGGAAAGATGACTTGGACAAATTGTTTGTTGCTAGTAAGAGGACCAGAGTTCAGATCCCTAGAACCTACTCAAAGTTAGATTGTACTACACATCTGAAATACCAACCTGCCGCCTATAGTGAGAGTGATGAGAAAGACAGCTATACATCTAAAAGTTTGTGGGCTAGGTTGCCTAATTTACACAATAGTGAACAAGAGACCATACTTTAAACAAGGGGGACTACAAATGCCAAAATATATTTATCCTCTTACCTCCATATGTACATCATAGCATGAACCCGATCTCTCTCTCTCTCTCACTCATTCAAATACACACACATACACACATACATACATACATACATACATACATACACATACAAACATACACACATACACACATACACACATATATACATACACATACACACATACACATACACACATACACACATACACACATACATACATACACATACACACATACACACATACATACATACACATACACACATACACACACACATACATACACACATACACACATACACACATATATACATACATGCAGAAAGAGAGGCACAAACACAAATAAATATTGATGCACTTTCATACTAAATACACATCACACATAAAATAATCAAACAACAAAAACAAATTAAAAAAGGGAAAAGAAATACAGGATGTGGTTCATTATACATGATAAGCCAGAATAGCTTTTGTTGTTGACTCTCCATCAAGCTTTGCCTTTAGTGTTAGTACACTTGACATCATGTACATGTGTGCATACATGAAGTTCAAAGAGCAAAGTCTTTATGTGCTCTAAGTGGCTTCAGTTTTCATGTTATATTCCACACTTACCAAAATAATATTCAATTTCCTCAAAAACACATTCATACCTTAGTTCATTAGTTTGTTTCTTAAAATATCATAAAAGCCATGTCAATGGATTACTTCCTTGTACACCAAGAAGTCATATATTAAACAAAACACTGGAACTTTCCCTTATAAATATTATTAATCCTCTCAAGCGGTCATGGCAAAATAGGAAATCTAATTCACAGCATTTGTGTAAGTGAAAGCTATTAATAGGTAGGCAGAAGCCATTACTTATTATATCCAGGCACACTCATCAGCTCAGATGAATACAGGAGAAGCTATTATTTGAAGGAACATTAATTTACTTAATTAGTAATTTTAAGAAACTCAAACACACCATGTGATCTGTCAGTGAGATGGATGCAAATAAGTTAACAAAAATAAGCCCTGACCTAGTTTACATGTTACTGCAGAAAATCATAATTAAAAAATGACTATGGCCCAATAAGTACTGTAACATTCTGAAAGAAATTGTAAGAATTAAAGGACAAGGATGATCTGTGAGAATGCAAAGGAAAATTTTGCAGAACAAGTTTAGCAAATGAATCATTGCTATGACCACGTCTCTTACTCTAACCCAAAGCTTAGCTTTCAGGATCTAGACATCCATGCCAAGGGTTATTTTCTTCCCTGAAAACAAGAAAAATTATGTTTCCTGAAGATGATAGGAACTATCATTCTCATGCTAAGTCCAAGGAAAAACTAGTCTTGCTGTATTATGGAAAACATGGAAGTGTGTTTTACTGTGGTCTAGTGCTTTCCTGTGTCTTAAAGTCTTAATGAGAAGATATTCTCTGGCTGTCATTTGTGCCTTTCTTTACTCTGTTCTTTTCTTAAATATGCGTTCTTCACCTTGACCCTTTAAATAAACATATTGTTAATGTCTCATCTCAGGAGCATTTGTTAACACTTGGGTTATTGGAAAAAAACATAAATAGGATAGCAGATTCTGAACAATCAAATGGTAGTCAGACAATTCGAGGGGCACAACATGATGAAATATTAACTTGGTCATTTCTTCCAGACATGGCAGAGACACAGGTAGAAAAGAAGTACTGACCCACAGTGATACCTATTGTATTTCAGACTTAGTTACAATAGAAATCGCAGTGGTTGAGTTGTTCCATTGTTGAAGAATAGGATAAAGCACTGAAAGAGAGAAAGCATGTGCAGACCAGTGTATTTTTAACTTGAGACTCAAATACAAGCCAAGGGCTTTTGCTGTTTTCATGGACCATTCAAGAATACTGCCCTCATCAACATCCTACATGCAGAAAGAAGTCAGGCTGGTGGAAAATCTGGTTCAAGACCTGGTTATTTACATTGATTTGCAAAGATAAAGTAGTAGGTTTTTAAGTTTCTCCCAATATAAACCCCAGTCACAGTTATAAAACAGGAGACACACCTATGATAATTAGAATCAGTGAGGGCATTTCCAGAAAACCAAGAATAGAGGACCTACCCTGAATGTGAAATTAACCTGCTTATGAGCTGGGATCCAAGATTGGGGTGAGGGAGAAAGAAATTGGACAAACTTAGGCTATATTTTTCAAGTTGTTGACTACATATGTAATGCAACTAGCTGCCTCAAATTCTTACTGCCCTGTCATTCCCTGACCATGACCTATATACTCTTACAACTTCAACCAGAGTAAATTGATCTTTTCTTAACTTTTGTTATCAGAAAGTTTGTCAAAGAAACAAGAAAATTAGCCACTACAATACCATAAAAGATGGCTTACTGCCATATTCCGAAATCCAAATTGGTCAGGATTGATGACAATGGAATACAATACTCCTACTCAAACAGCAGACCCAATAATATTAACATGATGGATGTCACATCATTTTATATCGTAAAATTAAATTGTACCAATGTAACTTCCTAGGGACTGTACACCGTTGGATAACATCTTTTCCCAAAAATATGTATTTATGCCGTAACCCGGATACCTGTGAATGTGATCTAAGTTGAAATAACAGCTCCTGGGAGATATCGTTAAGCTCAGGATTCACACTGGATTAGAGTGGCTACTCTATTGAATGATAATGAGTTTATATGAGAACTAGGACACAGAAACACAGGACAGGAGTTATGTGAAAATAAAGACAGAACTTAACTATACTCACAAAAGTCAAAGCACTACCAGGAGCTGGAGGAGGCATAGGTATGTTCTTTACCTGCAAGTACTAACATCAATTCTTGGACTACTGACCATTAGAACTGTGAGAGAACAGTTTTTTGTTGTTTTAAATGAACAGTAGTAAAACCTAAGAGAGTTACTTCCAATTTCATTAATATCACAAGTGGCTCTTGGGAATATTTTTAAAGAACACGGTTACCAAACAAAGTGTTGTAGAGGTTTACAGTCTGAGTAAACATGGAACCTCAGACCTGATATGTCCTCTAGGGCAGTAGCAACCTGGGATGAAAATTAGTTTTTTAATACATTTAATGAAAGTTAGATTTCTCTGCATTGAGTCTCCAAGTTCATATTGTTGTCATGAACTAGTTATCTAAAGGGAAATAAATCTATACACCTGATATTGAATTTCTTCATATGAGGATCTTCAAAAAGAATGGCATACTTTTTTTCTCCCACATATTCTCATTCTAATTAGAAAATAAGTTTATGCATAAAGCCAGATAATTTTATCGCAGAATTAAGTTGATAAATAAACATGGACAGGTTATCAATTTGGCTTAATTTTTATTGTAGAAACTCATTAGTACGTCATCTGTATTCCAATTTTCTGTATTATTTTCAAACATTTCTTTTTATTTGCTATATAGTAGTACAGTGATCAAAATTTGTATCTTAATACAAAATCCGGAAAATGTTACGTAAATGAAGCTGTCTCACATGGGATTCCACTGAATGAAATCTACAGAACTGTGAATGGGTATACTTAATTCATTGAAAAATTAGCTACCCATTTCTGCATAAGCAGCAGCATCATGCAGACTCAGCACTCTGCCTGCTCTCACTCATGACAGGATGTTCTGTTTCTCATGTGCATGTGTGATTGCTATGTCTATTTGAATATTGCATTTGTACATACCTAAGCATATTTAAAGTATTAGTTGTAAGCCCTATAGTTTCTTTTTCTTCAAGTAAGATTGTACCATGTGGGTGTTTTAATAAAATACAATCGTAACTGACTATGATTGGCTATTGAAACTCTATAGGTTAGTAGGATCTGAAATGGTTGCAGTAGGTTAAATGTGTAAATGAATACCAGAGTATAAAATTTATTGTTATAGAAGGAACAAAAATTGTCAATGTAATTTTATATTGACAGCATATTAAAATGTAAACATTTTGTCTTCATTGGGGTTAAATAAAATATTGTCCTAAATTAAATTTATTTGGTGATTTGTACATTTTTATTCTTACAATGCAGTATAGGAGGTGTATAGAGGGCCACATTTTTAGCTGCTGTTTTAGTTCATGTAATTTTTCTATCACACAGTGCTGTGATCTGATTTAATCTTTAAGATGAAAGACTCTAAGACCCCAAGCTTCCTTATAAAGAAAGAAGTTCCATGAGCAGGAGAACTGTACATCCTTGACCCTGTTTCAGGCCCAGATGCGTTCCCTTTGTATGATTGATCCTCACCATGGCTTTTGAATATTGTCATTGAACCCATTTTTTCATTAATATTTTTCAAGCTCAGATTGGTTTAGTTAACTATCTTTTTTTTTATTCTTTAATCTTTTTTTTTTACAGTCCAGTCATTATCCCTCACTGCGTAAATGAAGTATATTTTCTGTACCCATTCTTCTGTTGTGGGACATTTGGGTTGTTTCCATCTTCTGGACATCACAGATAAGGCTGCATGGACAGAGTGCAACACGTGCCCCTGTGGTAAGGTATACTTTTCGGTATATGCCCAAGAATGGTATAGTTGGGTCTTCAGGTAGATCTATTTCCAGTTTTCTGAGGAACATCCAGATTGATTCTCAGAATGTCTGTATCAGTTTACAATCCCACAGGCAATGGAGAAGTGTTTCTCTGTCTCCACAATCTTGCCAACATGTGCTGTCACCTGATTTTTTATATTAGTCATTCTGATTGATGTAAGGTGGAATCTCGGCCTTGTTAAAAGTAAAGTTGTACATTAAAGCATTTACTGCTTCTTGCATAGTCCTTGGATAAAAAAAAATAAAAAAAGATTACTAATAGAAGTACCAGAAACTGCTTGCCATTTCAGTTTCCATTTTCATCATCATCATCATCATTATCATCATTGTTGTCATCGTCATTGTCATCTTAGTTGTCTTCATCATCACTGTCATCACATCATCATCATCATCATCACAACAACAACATTATCATCTAAATCCTCTGAGCAAGACAGCTCTGGAATGTCTTAACCCAATACAGAGAGATGGAAGCCAGAGGGAATCTCCCTCCAAAGTTAGTATTTTTTGTGATTGCTTTATTGGTCCTTCATCCTCAAATCTGAATTTCTATATTCAAAATTACCATTTTTTTTTACCAGAGTGCATCTTTTAGGCTAAAACCTACCCCCAGGAAAACAGTTATACAGACTAACTTGGGTTTCCAGAAAATTCACAGGACAGAACTAGAAAATCTAGAAATTTAGAAAAAAAATGGCTCATTGCAGATTGTCACATGTCAAAAAACAGTTAAAGAAGATTTGTTAAGGAATTTTAATACATTCTTTGGTATTTTCAAGCAATTGCAGTCCCATTTGTTCCTAATAAGTCATTAAATTGAACAAAAAAAATGGTCCTGAAGTAAATTTTAAATTTAGGACTGGAGAACAACTGAAACATCTCAAGAACAATGGATGATTAAAAGTAAAAAATAAGAATATTTTAATCAATGGACTTTTTGAAATCTGTTGCTATGCTAAGAATCAAAAGGAAGAGAAAAATGGATAAAGACCTCAAGAAAATATGTGCAAAGCAGAAAATTATAATCTGACATAGTTCTTTTAGACTGCAGTGAAACCCTTCCACTTGTATCTCCTGATATTTCCAATTTGTGCTTTAACTAGTGTTGTGTGGGACTGGTTTTTGGCAGCATCACCTTGAGATTAGAGCCAACAAATAATATATGCCTATATATGCCAAACAAGCTTATAATTAGAACAAGAATGGTACTTGGTGTTTCTTAACCTAAAAGCATCACGATGAGAAAAGAGACAAAACTTCCTTCACTGGGTTTGTCTCAGTCATAAAGTTAGGGAGTGTGAAAGATATCAGAGTGAAAAATTCACCCCTGCTTCATCCAACACAACACTAATGAAGCAAAGAGCTGAAGACAATCTGGAAAACACCAACAGTAGCCTGTGCGACAGAGTCACCTGGCACCAAATGGAAAAGCTACTTAGGTTATTTTGTTACATGCTCAAAGCTTGATTTTCATTTTCTTGCTTTCAAATTTCTATTTGCCCAGGAAGTTTTTCATTAAGATTTTAGCTGACAGGTAAGTGATAAGTCTTCAAGTTCAGAATTAGGAATTAGTTTGTAATAGGAATCTTTGCTATTGGCTCTGTCTACCTTTACTAGGAAGAATGGCAAAGAATAGTTCTGCCAGAAGGGGTTTTATAGATGTGAGAACAGATGCCAGATAAAGATCCCTACCTGGTGTGGATGTGGTCTGTCCACCCAAATACTGCAGCCCTGGTGCATCTATTTCAGCATTATTGCCTTCCCGTAAGTCTGTTTGAGAAACCATAAAACCTGACCACAAGGGTCCTTATCACACACTGTGACAAGACCAATAGCTTCCTTTTGTAGGTTTATCTAGTTAGTGGATTACTTGTATACATTATTATATCCCTGAGGGTCTTGCTAAAATTGTTTCCATAATTTTTAGCAAGCCATCTCAGTTGCATGTTTTTTATTAATACTCCTTATGTACTGAAATAAAACCATCCCCTAAAGAAAACATTGGAAGTAAATAGTAGATAAAATAAAAACTCACATGGGTTGTTTTTCTTCACAAAATAAAGCTAACATTTTAATAAATGGAATTTGGCTTTAAAAGAGTAAGTTAAGCAAAAACCTAAGTGAGTTATAAATCTCTAGTTTCGAGAAAACTGAGTTAAAGCGTTAAAACTAAGGCATGGAGAAAACAAGTTTGATAATTTAGAAGGCATCCCGTCTGTTTTCTCTCAATTATTATAATTAATGTTATGAAGGTAAGCCTTCTGCACAGAAGGCACTGAAGAAAAAAAAAATCTGTTCTGCTTTAGGATTTAAAAAAATCATTGTCAGATTTTGGCATTCCTGGAATGTATCTTCACAAAGAGCCTATAAATATGTCTCAGATGACTTGAATATATGAAGTGACTCTAAGCTAATGAAAATTGAATGGGGGCTGGAGTTTTTCCCCAAAGCCTAATGTTTAGAATTTTAATCTACCATATTCAGTCAGCCCTAATTAGAGGACTTCAGCACTATGCAGACATCTATCACCATGATATGACTCTGGGGAGGCATGTGTGTAATTAATCACCATGAATACCTGCCGTTCGCTCTCTTCTCTTGTGGTGATTAGAAGGAGAGAGATGAGAAGAGTTACCACATTGTGTAAACAACTGTGTGTCCTACCACTTTAATTATTTTACTTTTTAAAAACAGTCTTGTTTTTAAAAGTTGCTAGACTCTATGTGTTCAGCCTTTTAAATATATGCATTCGTGGGCAGTGTTACTTACTCACTTGAAAACAATAAAACAGCCTCTTTGAGATGGGGTGGGGGAAATTAATGATTTCTCTATGAAGAATGTGCTGTGAGTCCCATGGGCACACTTCCTCTAGGCGAGTCCCTAGTGCCTACCTATAAAAGACATCTGGCTTCTCTTTGGAGATTTCCATCTGCAATTATTGGAGAAGATGACCTTTTCTTCTTTCCATTTTTTTCTTTTCTTTTCATTGATGTGTGTGTGTGTGTGTGTGTGTGTGTGTGTGTGTGTGTGTGTGCTGTGTTTAAACTCAGGATACAACAAGGCTGCCAAAAATTTCTTGTGCCATTATTGCATTTACAGATGTGTGCCATGAACTTTGATTCAACACTAGGAGGATAAAGGTCTGCTTGAGGAAAAACTGCAGAAAAGGGCTTGTTTATGTAAACCAATGGATTTATAATAGTAGTTCTATGGTGTGAGATACAGATTTGGTGGAGAATGGGCACTTATGAACTTTCCTTGTTGATGAATGAATGTTTCCTGCGATGTCATCAGTTCCTGAGTGGATGGCTGCTTCTTTGTAGTGCATCCTGACATCTCTTGTGGGCATGAGATAGCAGCACAGGGGCAGGGCCATCTTCCAAAGTACAGTGGAAAAGGTAACAGAGTAAGGCAATCACTGCAGTATTCCAAAAGATTGCATGTTTCAAAGTATTCCACATCTTAGAATGTTTCATTGGAAACTTCTTAATTCAATTTCTTTTCCCATCCAAAACTTCATGGTAGAAAGATACAGCATAGATCAGTGATTCCGTTTTAAATTCATTGAAATCTCAGGATAAACAATGAAAATGGCAGACTTAAGCATCTAATGGCCTTGGGGCAAAATTTGCTTTCTAGAAAAATCTTCACAGACAGAGAAATGCAATGCACCTTAAGACATGATATCTAATTTTTATACCTCATGGTTTGAAGGCAAACATGCACACCTGAGAGCCAAGTAGAACAACTGGTCAGAGAAAAAGCTCCTAGGAACAGAGGTGAAAGAGCTTATCATCACAAGGAGGATGGGCCAAAGGAAACTCCAACCAAGACTTTTGGTGTTTGGAAGCAATCAGGGCAGACAGAGAGCAGAAGGCACTAGAATTTGAATTTAGAGGAGTGAAACCCTACAGCAAGACCAGAAGTCTCAATTAACCTGGATCCCCAAGGTTGCTCAGGCACTGAGCCACCAACTAGGCAGCATATACCAGATGATATGAGCCCTCCAACACTTATACAACAGAGGACTGCAGGGTCTTGACTCAGTGAGAGAAGATGCACCTAATCCTCAAGAGACTTGAGACTTGAGGCCTGAGTGAGTGGGGAGGTCTGATTGGGTGAGAATGGGGGACTGAAGGGGTGGGGGTATCCTCTTGGAGACAGATTGGGGAGGAGGTATGGGATGTGGAACAATCAAAGGGTAGACCTGGAAGGAGATAAAGACTGGACTGTAAAAAAAGATTAAAGAATAAAAAAAAAATAATAATAAGGTGAGACAGAAGCAAGCTCTTAGAACTTGACTTAAAAGTCACATCATGATGGGCTATGACTTCACCCTCAGCTTCTTATCTGAAGCTAGGTTAATTGATGAAATCCTTTATAAAAAGAGCCCATATCTTCATTACTAAGGCCAGATATTTTGACAATTTAGGCTCCAAGAGAAAATCTGAAAAGAAAAGAATGATTATTTCATGTCCTCTTAGCCAATTTGAATTAACTTTTGTCTTTGATTCTACTCAGCAAAGCAAATTGTGACTGACTCAAAGTTTGGTCCAGGCAGGAAACTATCTATGCAGAGTATGTCAATTTTTATCCATTTAAAATACTTTACTATACTTTTTTTCTGTAACCTTCAATTTCAATGTATTTCTCATTATATAGCAATCAGGGAAAATATTGAAAATATTTTAGATAGTCTTTATATTCTTTTGCCTTGAATATAATATTCCTAAAGCTGCATATAACATTCCCTGGTTCATATTCTTCCACTCTACATTCCCTGTTAAACTTGTCACACTGCATTACCATTTTTACTACTAACAAAGATGAAGCATTGTTTTAATTCAGTCAAAGAAGGAGAGTATAGTGACTACAAACAACTATATCATACATTCTTATTTATGCTTCAATTTTTAATTTCCCTAAAAGAATAAAAACATATTTATGAGCATAGAATGTTTAACTCAATATGAAACTTTTATTTTGATGGGCAGTAAATTCATTTGTTCATAGTCATCATTAGAAAGACTATATGTGGACTTTGTCTGATTTACGTATATATATTTCTATATAATTGATTTTTATAACTAGTACAGGAAAATGGTAAGATTTTATTGAAATGAAGATATACCTTACCAAGGTAGGTTATTTAATAACAAGATCCCGTAACTCCTCAGTATTGTGCATGAACCTCTAATGAGTACTTCAAATTCAAGGCAAAGACACAGAACATTATTCTACAAACTCATTCTGCCAAAGAAGAACACATCGAACCTTCATGCTTTAAGTCTTGTTTAGTAATTTCCCAAAAACTCTCCACAGCCTCTACCAATTCTGCTCTCAACTTCTATAACATCAACTCTTGACAATTACAAGTTTGAGTGAGATTATATGGCATCTACTTGTGTGTGTGTGGTGTGTGTGTGTGTGTGCATGTGTGTGTGTGTGTGTGACTTTTTCCTTTTAGTATTATGATTTCTAGCTCCACCATGTTTCTATAAATGACAGAATTTCATTTCTTTTGATAGTATTCCTTGAGATATAGAGTATATTCCCTTTCTCTACTCATTTAGCTGATGGAACACCAGTTGCTTTCCTCTCTTGGCTATGTGAATAGATCTGCAATGAGCACAGCAGCATGGATGTCTCACCGAGAAGCCAGTTTCACTTTGTTTAAAACCATGTTAATATTAGGGTTGTGGAATCAAACTGTCTTCCACTTTTAGTACGTAAAGGATATTTCCTTTTTTAATGGCGACCCGATTCACACTCTCTCCACAGCACTCTTGCATACCCTTTTGTGTTCTAAGTTTCAAAGCTATTTGCCAATTGAATCTACAAAAAAAGATTAGAAAAAAAAAAAAAGAACTAAAATCCAAGAAGGCTGGTTTTATCGGTAAAACTAAACAAAGAAAGAAGTAGATTAAAAGGTTGTGAGAAACAAATTTTTCCCAGAATAGAAAAACATGAAAAAATAATGGTTAACAGTTTATAAGTCAGGAATTCATAATTAATAAAGCACCAAACACCCTGTGGACCTCACTTGTTTTCTTTCTTAAAACAGCAGAAAGATAGAATCAATCCTGTTCTTTGCAAGAAATGTGTCTGCTTATATCTCCTAAGAAAGGACAGCAAGAGTAAGAAGGAGGGTGATAACCGTGGGAGGAGTGCAAACACAGCATTTTGTGGAGTGGGGCAAGGCAAAGACAATGCCTGATTGCCTTCTCCTTAAGGACAAAAATATTGAAAAGGAGAATGAATTATCTTCGCTGAAAGCATTTTTTTCTCCTTGTGGAGTATTCACATTTTAGGTCACCTTTTCATTTGAGGGTGCTGATTCATCAGCTGAGAGAAAAGATTAAGTTCAATGCCAGGTGTAGTGGCACCCTCTTTGTGGAAACTCAGTAAACATTAATCAAGGAAGCTGATGAGAATTTACCAAAGCAGAAAAAAAGCATCGTCTACACATTTATCCTACACAATAGAAACTGTCGCAACCCTGGACTTTAGAATGTGCTTTAAAATGTTTAATAAAATATGTGATTTTCTTATTTTAGCAACTTTGATTGTGGCACAGTTGATCCCTTTGACAGCTGGCTGAGTCTCTGTACCTTGGATTGAGAATTATGCTGCACTACAAAGTCAACTTTGAAATGAAAAAATAAAGTGCTAATAGTTGCCTATCCAAGCTGTTTAATAGTTTTAACAACTCGCAAACAAAGAAAGTCATACTGAGAACTTTGGCTATAAGCTGTAATTAAATGTGAAGTTTTAATTTGATTGAATTATATATATATATATATATATATATATATATATATATATCTGTAAGTGATTATCATTAGCACTTACTATAAACAAAACTATAAAATAATAATGTTTACCTACAGCAACCTACTAAAAACATCTCTGTTAATTAGCTGGTGACAGGGTCTATACAATCAGAATCAGACACACTGATCTGCCCAGGAAAGAGGTAGGAAAGACCACTATCCCTCAGGGACCCAGTGGATTCTTTCTTATACCTCATTTTATCTCATCTTGAAACTTCATGTCACCACCCCACACATTATTTTGCTTAACAATGAAGATCACCTGGCTTGATCACACACTTCTCTGAATTAAGCTAAAGGACAAGTGTGCGTTTTATTTCTGACTTTCCAGTCCTAGACTCATTGTATCAACATCTGTTTAGAGAAGAATGATCCTGCTTAAACATCTGTGTTGTTGAACCTTGTCAGTACCATTTCTATCCTTGAGATGGATTAAATGGCTACAAGGACCCATTAGGAATTACAACATAACCAACCACTATAAGTTCTTTTGTTTACCATTGTTTTACTCCTTCATATAATCTTGCTAATTCATTTATTTCAGGACTTGCAATGATATCTATTTCTGCTTTTAATAAAGGTTAGAAATTATAACAACAAGGATCTTGACTGTTCTGAATGGGATCTCAATATTTATCTACACTTGGTTATGCAGACTAAGAACTTGCAAACTATTTGTTAGGTTCAAAAACAGCCAATGGCTCTCACGTATCATAATTATCGAAAAGAAAAAATATAAATGCTTAGAAAAAGAGCATGTCATTAAAGACCTATAAAGTTTCCACAAAATAACTCTTAGGTAAATTGGATAATGCTAGTAATATTTTTAAAGTATAGACAAGAATAGAGAAAGGTACAGAAGAAAATGAGCCTCAGATTAAACCTTAGATGGACTCAGGCAAATCCTGTTTCTTACTTTGGAAATGCTAATCATCTAAATTCAGTGGTACACAGTTTCTCTACACCTCATAGTGGTTTTAAAAATAACTGACTGAAAATATTTTGTATATTAAATACTTGATTTGATTGAAAAGATACAGTTAAATAAATAAGATTTTTTCTTGCAGGTTGACCTATTCCTGGCTTACCTGACCCTACGACATCCTTTGTCCTGTTTTGACATTCATTATTTCATGAAACACACCAAATGGGCTACAGAACTGTTCCCCCCCACCTCATATGTTCTTGTTTTGCATAGTTTATGCTATAAATGTTTTCCTTCTGTCTATTACTTCCATATTGTTTTTATTCCACTGATTTTATTCTCAGATTTCTTCCCTGTTTGTGAAACAAATCTCTCAGAGATATCTCAAAACACCATCATTTCAAATTATTATATGGACATCAAAACCTTTCTAGTTTATATTTTAGGTGTCTATTTCTTTCGATTTTACAACATACATGAATTTGATTGCCTTGGTTTTCAATTAGATAGAGATAACACACTATCCCCTAGTCATGTCTATTTCCTTTGTGTTTAAATAGAAAAAGTTAAATCTATTCATATGGTAAATAACACCCAATATGCCATTTTCTGTATTTTGTCTTCTAAATATGCCCTATAATCCTGTATTTTACCCATATTTATGGGCATTGCCATAGTTCAGGCTAAGATTACCTGATATCTGAGTGATTCTGTAGTGTCAGATAAGTCTCTCCACTTCAGATAAGTTTTACATTCTAAGTTATTCTCTGTGGTGGATTCAGAAAGTTATTGCCTGCATTTTTAATGGTCTTTTTATATCTTCTGATTCAATTTATCATTGCTCATAAATGACACCAGCATTTTGCAATGTGATATTTTGATTATCAAAGATATTTCTATTAAAGATAATCATATATTTAGTTTCAGGAATTGCCTCATGAATGTAAATGACTTTAATAGTTTAGAATAAGGAGTTCCATATTTCTGTTTTACACAGTGTTTTTTTTTAATTACAGAGCCATTCCTGCCTTACAATTTCAAATCTTAATATACCTTATAATATTTACATATTTAGGCCCCTATCCTCTGTCCATATAGCTGCTCAAGTCAACCTTTGTATCCAAACACACATACACATAAAAATACAGTGATTATGTTTTATTGATCAGATAGGCATATCTACCTAAATCCCAAGACACTAAATGCTTAGGCATTCCATTTAAAAATATTTTAAGTGGTATTTTACAACTAGAACTTCAATATTTATGATGTATTATCTATCTTTGACTGTAATCTTTATTCACTGTTAAAAGTATAGCCTTGTATATTCATTTAAATTTCTTATAGCCATTACTATGAAAAATAATGAGCTCTGTTGCTACATAAACCTTGTGATAAAGATCAGTTTTCTTATCTTACAATGATGGTAAAATAGTCCGTATTTGTTTTATAAAGTAAAAGACAATGAGAAAAATGACATTATCATAAACTCTGTAGGATGAGATATATAACACACATGTAAATAAAACATCAGAGTGGTACATGATGCTGAGGAGGTTAACGAGGAAGCTTTGCAGATGCAGAAAAATAATCAGGTTAGAACGTCCATCAACATTTCCATCCTAACTCAGGTTACACAAAACAAGACAGATAGAAAAGGAAAATTATATTTTGTTCCTCATAATAAAAACATAACACTGAAATAGACGACTGCTCCCAAACAAAAGAATAAGTATCTAGAAAAGGATGGAGGAGAGTGAGCCAAAGTAATATGGGATGGGTATGATCAAAGTGCTCAGTTATTGTGACACAGTGTCTTCTGTAATTTCTCTTTTATATTTCCTAATGTCTATTCTTATGACATTCTTGAGACTTATTGGATAAAATAGCACTGAGTTGGCGGCATATTTAGTAAGTCATCTGAAAAGTGCTGTATAAAACATGACATTCTTATATGAGTACATGACTTCCAAGAAAAGGTAAGATGACATAGAACAATGAGCACTGATTTTCAGAGCTCATGGTGAGTCTAGAGATGATGGATACATGGTATGAAAGGTACTTTGAGGCCCTTGAACTCTCTGCATAAAATACTGTAATGGTACATATAACATCTGGTTGTATCAAAAACCAAATTTCAGAGTGAAAACTTAAACTAGTTTTTTTTACCAGTAATAATTTATCCAATAGTAGCTAAATTTTCTCTTTGATTAAAACCATCTTAGAGGAATCTCCTTAAGAGATGTGCTCCGGTGCCATTCCCTGCCCCACATCCTGCCTTTTTGTGTTTATAACCTATGTGTAAATAAGTAAATAACAATGTGATTTAAATAACTAAATAAATTTTTAATAAAAATAAGTAAATCTTTTTTTTAAAGAGAGATGGAGTGATAAAGGTGAAGTGAACTCCACAGAATATTCTGAAGGAGAAGGTTATTAAGACACCTGATGCTAAAAGGGACGTAAAAATTCCATTTTTCAGGGAGTATCCATAAGCCTTGGAAGTAAACGACTGAATGTCTTCAGGAAGTCCTTGAAACTTAGCAGATTCACTAGACCTCTCATCTTGCTCTCCAAAGATTATCTAAGGAGTAAGTATTGCTGAGAGACACCCTCAGAACATCGAAGTGGCTTAGAAGAAGCAGAGACCAGCTGAACTGTTTGGAATACACTCAAAACCCATCAGACTATCTGGGAAGGACACTTTCTAACCTGTGTGAAGCGGATATAACGAGCTCCAGATTTCCTGCTTTCATGTTAGAAAGGGCTTGGGTAATGGAGCTGTCTTTGATTCGTTTCTGCTCTTGTAAAAAACTTTTTGCATATTACTGGAATTAACCTCAATAAAACTTACTAGTTCATCAAGTTGGACCATAACGGTTACCTTTCTTTGGTTTGTTTCCAGTTCTTTATCTGGGATGAGTTTGGCATTTCTCCAGGAATAGTACCATACCACAGTAGTCCGTTAATCTGACAAATGTATCCGAAGTAAATGTTAATTACAGAAAAAAATATATTAGAAAAGTAGTGTGGCAGATTTGTACTCCTTGCTCATTTTTTTGCAACCCTAAAAAAGACTGTAAAAAGAAATATCCTAATCTTAAGATAATCTTTAATTTTATTAAATTGAATTCTAGATTTATTCTTTGTTATACCAATACAAATATGACTTGTCTTTGTTACAACCTTCTCATTTATATCTCTGCTGAAAATCTATCTTTGATGACCTATGAGCATTTCTGAGCTATTTCAAGAAAGTAAACAGAAAGATTAAAGTAGGTGAAAACTTATGGATATTAGGACCA